>MU227811.1:929863-970724 GCA_018584345.1 Thuja plicata | reverse complement strand
CTATCAGTTTTCTCTGTCAATCCTTATTCTTTCTTGATTACCGATAAGCAGTATAACTATTTACCAAAACTCAGTAAATAAGCAGAGTATACCGATCAATCCAGAGTTAGCTATGTAAGATGCAAGATAGTAAAGAAATGAATCATACACACATAAAACATGAATTTTAATGTGTAAACCCTGTTAAGGGAAAAAACCACTGGGACCGGTACCCCAAATTTTCACTCTTCTGAAGTGAGCCCTGTTAGGAGCCAACCCTATTAAAGGTTACAAACACACTGTTAAGTGTGACCTTGTTAGAGGATTTTATACATAGAGGTTGTCACTTAGTATCGGGCATCTATTGCTACCATCCTTGAATTAGCCTCCTTCTTAGACTGTCAATAGGTATCAGGCAAGTCCAATGCTACTTTCATGAATCAACCTTTTTGGCATTCCTTGAGATGTACCTCAATATATAGAAGACTGTTAAGTCCTACTTGGTTAAGAGACTTGATGCTTCAATGGTTAAACTGAAACACTATGACCTGTTCATATGGAAACTTTGAATTGCAGATTTTCAAATCTATTTAAGTACATTACCTCTCTAACCAATGTATCAATTCAATCCTTGTGCTCCATACTTTCTGCTCTATGATGCTGTTGCTCACTGTTCGTCAATGTCTATAGAATTCCTTAGCTCTTCCTTTAGCTTGTTTGATCAACACTGCATGAAGTTGTTCTTCATCAGTTTCTCTTCAGCATCCTATTTCTATTCACTCCCCTTAATCCCATTTGTAAATGAATTAAGCTTGTCTCTTATATAGACATAATATTCATTGTTTCTTGATTCTTGATTCTTGGCGTGATAAATAATCCAGCCAATTGGATTTAAAGCATAACTCCTAATTTTTCTCGTAGATATCTTCTTGCCAACTATACAAATCATCTTTAAATCAACCACTTAGCTCTGGTTGAATAAAACAAAGTAGACAACTAGTTAAGTCTATTTTTAGCTCTGCTAGCTAGATATTTTTTCATTTTCTAAACTCTCGGTTCTGTCAGTCACCACTGCAGTTAGTCATCAGTGACAACTGACTGATCCATCGGTGAGACTCTAGTTAGCTCATGATCTCCATCCATCGGGCATCATTGGAATTTTACTCGTCGGGCAACTATGTATCTTTGGTCGTCGGGCAACCTTTTGACTTTGCTCATCGGGCATTCTGTAGTTTTCTTTGTCGGGAAACACTATGTTTCTTATTTTCGGGTATCACTGTGACTATTCTTCTTTGCTCTTTCCATCGGTGTGCACTCCGTTGGTGTTGTTTGTCACTTAGTGAATTCTTGACTTTTATGCATTTCTAAAAGCATAACTTTGGTTCTCTAAAGTCTTTGGCATTATGTACATGACCTTACAGATGATATCATGTTAACATCAATAACAATATAGTCCATTAACTGATTTAAAGACCTACATTATCTTTCAACTTAACATTATCAAACATTCAATCAGTTACATGTCATCAAGATGCTCTTAGCTCGTGATCTCCAAATTCACTTATATTGCACATATAGCATGACCTATTATCATGAATCATGAGTACCTTAGGTGGAATCAATGATAGGACTCCATTCAGATCACCCTGGATGGTGCTCTCAGGAACTGCTCAAAAGTTAGGAGGTGCGCAGGTGTCGCTCCTTACCAATTGAACTTTTAGCAACTCCTTCTCCATACTCTTCGCTGCTGTGGAGGAACTAGCGGCCATGATTCCAAATGAAATAGGGTTTCAGAAGATGATGAACATAATACCTCAATAGCTGTCAAATTTCACACTTTTACTCAAGGTAGCCGACGACACGCTGTAGAAGTCTTCAAAAGATCTTTACAGAAGTCAAGTTCGCCAATTACTCCAACACCCTGTGAAATTCTCGATCACAAGGTAAAAGAGTAAATAATGACTCTTTCCTTTATAGGCTCCATAGGTCAAAAGTTAGGTTTGCAATAAATGTTCTGTCTGTTGAGTGAGTTCCAAACAGCTATCCTCGGCTGACTCACAAAACTCATCTATCTCTCAGTCGCAAACCATACCAGCTCGGCACATACTGAGGAGCTCAGTCTTAGTCTACAATAATACTGTTGCTCGACACCTATAGTGCATATTGACTTTGCTAGGTACATGTTTCAAAATTATGTCCTGATGCATCTCAACATATGCAGATATGGACTTTTGTACTTTATATGTTAGGAACTGATAAAAGATATGAGATATAAACATAGTTCCTTACATACCTTCCTTTGCTTAATTAGTGATGGTGTGATCATTTGATCCATTGGATTGGGTGACCTCAGCTTTAGTAGATTCATAGCTGCTCGGTTCTATTTTCCTTACCCGTGTTTGGTTCATTTGTGCTCTAATTTCCTCAATCGTAGGAGCAGGTACCCTTGTCTTGCAATCCTTCCTAGTGTGACCAATTTTCATACAATTATAGAAAACTAGGCTTCCGTTCATCCAACTCTTAGATTTTCCTCTAAAATGTGTCTTTATGCAGTTTTTTGGAACATGCCCATACTCACCACAGTAATGAAAACTATGCCATGTGTTGTAATCCCAATTGTAAGTGTTACCTTTCCTTGGTACTTTTGCTTGTGTCTTTGATGTCCATTGTTGTTTAGCATTAGATCTGCAATCTTGTGCTTTATGTCCAAATTTTTGACAGTTGTAACAATACCAATTGAATCTAGATGTGGGAGGTGCACTATTTTCCTTTGCCAAACATTCATGTGCTTGATGTCCAAACTTCTTACAGTTAAAGTAATAACCATTGAACTTAGGTTTAGGATTGGACTTACAATTCTTGCTTTGGCAGATGTTTGCAATGTGTCCTAGTTTTCCACAGTGGTGGCATACAGGCTTGTTGTTCTTTGATTTCACACTCCTCCTTTCACCAGTCTTAGATGATTCTCCTTTCTCAGAATGTGTCTTTTGTTCAGTGTGACCTAATCCATAAGAATCTCCAGATCTTCTTGATGCTTCCATCAGATTTTCAAAATGAGTCAAAGCTTTATTGGGTTTGTTCAATAATTCATTTAGTTCTTTCTCAAATATCAATTCATTTTTCAATTGACTGTTCTCAGATCTCAGATTTATCATTTCCATGTCTTTCCTACTGATCTCCTGATTTGCAAGTAGTAGTTGATTCACCATGTCAACCTGATTATTTGTCATCATTTATACTTCATGTTTCCTTTCATCAAGTTTGATAGTCATCATTCTTTTGTCTTCTTCAGCCATAACTTTGTCATCTTCAGCTTTATTCTTTTGTTCCACTACTTCACATAGTCTTATTGTTTGTGCTTCTTGTTCTCTCTTCAAGTTTTTGACTTCTTCACACAATGTATTGTTCCTTTCCAGTAGATCTGAGATTGCTACATCACTCTCAGTAGATTTTCCATTCTGAAATAGATTTGCAGCATCTTCTTCCTGATAATGAGTGTCATTCATTTGTTTGGCCAATTCTTTCCTAGATATCAAGGATTTCCTTAATTCCTGTCTTGCTGTCTCAAGCTGATGTAATGCTAGCTGAATTTTAATCTTTTGATTCTCAATGAATTTTTCCCAATTTGTAAATCTCCATCTCCAGATCTATACTCTCAAGCTGATTAAAACCTTTTGTAGGAGAACTGAGATTTGATACCAATTGTTGGAAATACAATATGGGAAAGCAAGATGTTGAGAGGGGGGTGGGGTGGGGGGTGAATAAGATATTCAACTTTTAACACTTAAAAAAACTAATCCACAATCATACATAAATGTAATTGATCTATCATCTAGTAACATCCATGACAGTAAATAAATAACACAATACACCAAATTTGGTAACCCAAAAACCCAATAAGGTAAAACTAGGGTGGGGATGACACCCACAAAAATCTTCACTACTGCAGCAATAAAGTGTGCCTGTTAGGGCTACAAAGTTTTGATCACAATATGTAATCTACCTGGTTAAAGGTCTGCTAAGTTAAGAGCTACAGATCATTATAATCTACCTTGTAAAAGGATTTAAACTTACAACAAAGAAAGCACTCGACTAAGAGGTTTAGAAAGGTCTATTAGAACCACTCTATTAAGAGATTTCACTTGATACACTTGTTAGAATGTATCAAGATCTGATCCTTTGATATGCACTCTAATGCTGATAATGGATCTCTTTTCAATACCTTCTCTGATCTAATAATCTGATATATCTTTACTCTGCTGCTCACTGCACTTTCACTCTGCTAAATCTATGCTTCTTCTCTCAAAACAACCCTTACGGATCTGTCAATTAGATCTAGACCAACGATCATGATCAAACACTTATGCCACTTAGGCAATCCAATTTTCTGATTGGCTCCATGCCACGTAGTGGGATCAAATAATTAAATGTGTAATTACCCCATTGAAAACATTAAATGCTTAGATAAGTCAGCCCAAAATAGTTTACCTTGAAATTAGTGTCAATCCTAACATACATAGCAAAACTATCTTGCTTGGCACAAAAAGACTCTGGCGCTCGATATGGACTGAACTTGGTAACCGTGTGACTCAGTAACTATTATCTTCTCGGCAACTACTGTGCTGGATAGCTTGGCCTATACTGGATAGCTCGACCGCAGTGATGACCGGATAAACTACCTAGATAAATGACTAAGTGTGGGACACTAATGATCAACAAAACTTAGAGATCAACAATGAGGTCACGAAACCCTTGTATGTATGTGTCGTCTTCTGCTAATACTTTTTGGAGTTGCATATTTGGTTTATCTTGTAATATGTTCATGTGATGCTAAATGGTTATTGGTTATGCATTCTTGAAATTTTTTGTATTTACATGTTTAATATTTTATTGTTAATTTTTTTTTTTTAGGCAAAAGTGGGGTTACCACTAATAATTTTATTTATAATAACTGGTTCGAGAGCTCAGTCGATTTTTTTGTACATTTTAGTGTATATTTTGTCCTTGTTTTGAAGGTTCCATGGTGGGGTATTATAATAATCCTCCCTAAAGAGGACTTGCAATCCAAGGCACACCACTTGAGGGAAAGATACATATTTTCACAAGCTACCAAAAGAGAAAGCAATATTCTAGCAGGCATAGGGAAATGATGAAATGAAAAGATATAGGATCTCTTGATCAAACACTACAATAACTCTTTTACAATTGTAATTCTTCCATATCTTCTCTCTTATATTTGCATTATATTAACTTCACATTCAATCCAAAATTTATCCATTCACATATACTCTGATAGATGCTCATACATGTACCAACTCTTCCAATCACATATCTATATATCCATTTGAATAATCAAGATTACAACTAGGTTAGCTAAGATAGAGATAAGCATCATTTACAAAAAAATAGCACCCTTAAGCATTTAAATCCAATGTAGTTCACCCTATGAGATAAATGGGACATAAACAAATCATAACATGCCTCCAATAATTGATTTCATCTAAGAGAAAGCATCACAACCACCAACAAGGTTGGATGTAAAATGAAATATGTAGAAAAAACATTAATAGTCTTCCCAAAAGCACTCTCTAATGCACATGATGCCATGTGAAGAAAACCATGGCATGGAAATACCTATTTCAACCTATTGAATCTTCTCACAAAGAATATATAGAAAAATAAGTCATTAATCAATACACCATAATTAGTTGAGTTGACCAGAGACCAACACAAAGAACCATGTCACACTAAAAAAAAAAATATTCATTTGCAGAGAATTTTTTTTTTAAATATCTGAATTGGAACACTACACAAATGTTAAGAACATGTCCATAAAAATTTTGAACCTGAATTGCTAATGTGGAGTATTCTCTGAACCTGTCCTGACTATTTTTTACAACTAGCCTCACTATCAACAAATAACAAAATACAACTTCTACATTTGAACTTCTATGGACCTGAAAACATGATAGTGCAACATACATAGAACATGCATTATAGAACCAAAACCATAATCCATCATAACATTATGTGGATGAATGCATAAAAATCTTCCATAAGGAATTAAAATACTATTTCCTACATATTCTAGCTTTCCACATTTCCATCTTCCATATATGCTACATACTAACTTGTTATCACCGCCAAACATCAATGGATTGTCTCTTTCCTACATATGAGACTTCAAATACTCTTTCTTGCATATAAACTACCATATACTCTTTCCTACAATTCAACCATTAGATACTCTTTCCTATATATCAACCATCAAACACCCTTTCTTTTATATCTCAATAATTCCATAACACATCTTTCATACTTCTCTACATCATGTACTTCATTGAGCTCATACACTTCTTTATTAGGTTGAAATCAATGCACATAACTTGTTGACATCAATGAAAAAAACTCATAATGCTAACATTAACTTCATTTTCATCTTCGCCAATATGTACTACATCTACTCCTCTTCTCTATGCTACTTCTATTGCATCTAATCCTACTACAATTCCTCTCATCATATGTACTATTTCCCCATCACTATCCTATAGTGCCCCTCTTTATCAAAATCCTTTATATTTTGTGTTCCATGAATAATCCATAATTTTAGGTATTCTATCTCTCCTAGTCGCCCACAAAACAATTCTCAAGATTCTTTCTTTTGACACAAGCACAAGAACATACTAGTTTGACTGCTAGTTTGACCAAGTTGTGGCTTCTAGTTTGGCTTCTTGGGAATTTGTGTCTAAATCTAAATACGTTACCTCTAAATGATCAATATGGTCACTTGTAAATAGATGGAAAATTATGGGAAAATTCTTTATTAGGATGACTACTGGATTGAGGAGTTTCCTCTTTCCAATCCGCCAAGGGTTGCCTAATTTTAGATATTTTTGTATCGAGAGGGTTGGCTATTGGATTTTTTATTATATTAGGGGGAGAAGCTGGATTGATCTTTCATATTTGAATCCAATTCTCTCCTTCCTCAAGGATTTTATCTCTAAGGTTCATATTATAATTATTTAGCTTGAGGATTCAATAGTTTGGTTAGGATCCCTAGATGGTTCTTTCTCTGTGTCCACTACTTTTAGATCACAATTTGATGTTTTCTCTCCTTAATCTTTTTAGGCTCTGTTGTAGAACCCTAAACTTGTGATTAAGAACAATATTATTTCTCAAGCTTACAGTAATATCCTTATGATTGATATTCTTTTTAAGAGGTGATTTTCTTTTCCCAATAGATGTTCCTTATGTGTAGAAGTGGTTGAGAGTTCCTTCCACATCCTTTTTGAATGCAAGTATGTGGGGGATCGTTTGTGTTTGTCCTAGGTTTTTATTTTTGAAAGTTGGCTTAGTGGTCCCCTACTAATAATCCCTATATTCATATTTTTGGTCTCTCATTATGCCTCATATTTCCTTGGGAGTTTGGAAAGAAATGAATAATATAATTTTCCATGATGTTGCTTCCTTCAAAGAAAATTTTTTCCTTCAAGATCCAATTGTCTATCAAAGAGAAGTTTACAGTGGTAGTCCCTACTAGACCATTGGTTAGTCCTAAGGTTTTGGTTTGGCATTATGATCATCAGGTTTCTAAGAATTGGTCCTTTTGTGGGATCTTTCAACTCTTATTCAAAACACTAAACAAGTCAGGGATTGTGTTATTTGGGAAGTGCCTCCTATGGGTTGGCTCAAAATTAATATATATGTGGATGCCAAGGGTAATTTGGGGCCTAGTGGTTATGGAGTGACATGTCATCATAATGGTAGTTTTTTTTTGTGATTCTCCATCCCTTTAGGAAACTATAAAAACCACTTTTTCGAGGCTAAAGCATCCTATATTGGTTTCCATATGGTCCTTTCAAAGCGTTTTCAAAAGGTGTGGCTCCAGAGAAACTCTTTCAATATTGTGAATTTCTTAGTAGGAAAGGAAGTCTAGTTGGTCGATTAATGGTATTATTATTGATTAATTAGACATGATTAATACCATATAATATTGTATTACCTCCCATGTTTGTAGGTAGGGGAACCAATTTGTTGACTTATTTACAAACCTATTTGTCTCTAAAGATAACATTTGTTGGTGGGGGCCAACAAACAACTCCCTGTAGATGCTAAAAATATTATTAATAATGACATCCATTCTTGTTAAGGTGGAAATTTTATATTTCTCATGATGATTCACCCTCGTATCAATTTGTTGGGACTTGGAGATTGAGTTGTTTGAAAGAAATTATGAGGTGTAATGGCTTAGTTTTCATTTTTTTCCTTTTACACAAGATTTATCTAGTCATAATTACTTCTTGTCATATTGATTTAAATTCCACACAATTTTTGGGTATTTTTAACCTTCTCCCCCCCCTATTTTTACTGTTGGATGGTTTACTTCAGAGTACTTGTGCTCTTTCTAAAAATATTTAATAGGCGGGGACAAGAATAGGGTGGATCCTAGCTCTTGTAAAAAGTGGTAGAATGAAGCCATTGTATGGGGAAAGATTTTGGCTGGTAGGGTCACCCCTATCTGGGGAAGCTTCATGGTTATGAATCTTTTGTCACTAAATCTTTCATTGATGGCTAGAAAATATGGAATTTTGGTTGCCTACAAAATTAAAATTACAGGATATGAGTATCTCATTTCATAGATGATAGTTCTTCTCATTTAGGGAAAGAAATTATATAGAGCTCCTAAGATCTTAGAGAAAGTTGTGAACCTATTTTTCAAAGAGGGTGAGTTAGGTAAAGTTAAGAAGACCAAAGAAGGAGAATATGATCATGGACCATAAAAATCCATGGGTAGAAGTTGAAAAGGTAATAATGAGGCAGTTGACCCTAGATGGGTGTTTCACCAACCTCTTTAGTTACCATTTCATGATGCTTAATCAATTTAGACATAATCAAATCACTTATTACCCAATTTATTTTCTCTCATCTCTATGCGTTGGCATCAATGAGCATGAAACATTGCCTAATCTTCCTCTTCTGCATGAGGGACTTGTCCTTATCATGGAACATGCCAAGTTAGTCTATGTTCCTCTTAACCCTTCCTAGGCCATGCATAAAATTGCGTATACCCAAAATATATTTGTTCATTATTTTGACATGTCTACTAATCCTAGGGATGCCCCCCATGATTAGAATTCTTACTTCCAGATTAGAAATAGGAAGCATCTAAAGAAGCATAAGTTTGCCTCTAAGCCTTCTTGGTCCCATGGATATGAAATAGATGATAATGATGTTGAATATGTTCCCTCTAATACCAACACTGATAAAGATGTTGAGTATGTTCTAGCATCTTATAAGAAATTGAAATAGGGTAAGAAGGGGAGAATGGCATCTAGGGCTCCAAATGATAAAAGTGGGTTGTTAATATTTCCAAGACTACTACTAATGACCCTAGTATTAAGGATGTCATGATGAAAGATGAGGAGGTGAGTCACCAGGAAGATAATTGTTGTACGAATGCTATCCATGAGGAAATTAAAGGTGAGTTTCATATTATACTTTTATTTGAAACAGTAATAGAGTCCCTGCTGATGTAACTATGGATTTATCAATGATTCTAAGGGATGCTAATTATGGTCAATTGAAGCTTTTTCATTATCTTTTTTTGAAAATAAACATGGTTAAAGTTAGTGTAAATTCCTTCAATATTAGAATAAATTATTCAAAACATTTTTTTATGTAGAGAATTGATAAGGATAGGTTAGATAAAATTCTTGGTCTCATCCAAGTGGTAGCCAAAGATGTTAATGCAATGAAGACTACGCAAGAAAAAATGGGATGCTGGAGGATACAATTCGAATGTGCATGATAAACTCAATAAAATGGTCTTTGTTAGTAGGTATACTATCCAAAGTAGCACCATGAGGCTTAAAATGCTCAATGAGAAAGCTCAGGTCCTAAAAGGTGGTCCTAATGGGCTCAGTTCCTCTGCAAGGTCCTTTAGTTAGGACCTGTAGCTATGCTAAAGGTACTACTGACTAGTCCTAGATTATCAATGATGTCATGGATATGCATGAAAATGTTTTAGTTAAGAATATGGAGGTTGCAAATTTTTTGAAATAATTTCAATAGTGGAGTGTGGGTCTACGACCCTATTTTTGTTGTTCTCCTATTATTTGGCTATTGGTTTTCTATTGGGATTAGTCAGTTTATCCTTTTTATGGTATTTTCGTAATGTGTATATTTTTGGGGTCCCTTCAAAATCTATTTTACCTTAATAAAAAACAACATACTCTAATAACACTTGACATAGTTAATATTTAATCTAGATGTGATAGCTAAGGGTAATCTAGGGCCTAGTGGTTATGGAGGAGTGGCACGTGATCATAAATGTAGTTTTGTCTCGGGAGTGGACCTCTCTTTTGGAAACAAGATAAACCACTTTTCCAAGGCTAAAACATACTATATTGGTCTCCATATGGCCTTTTCAAAGGGTTTCAAAAGTTGTGGCTCAAGAGAGAAACTCTTTCAATATTGTGAATTACTTAGTAGGAAATAGAAGTCTTGTTGGTTGATTAATGGTATTACTCTTGATTTATTAGACATGATTAAGATCCTTGAATATTGTATTATCTCCCATGTTTATAGGGAGGGGAAAAAAATTGTTGACTTCTTTACAAACCTAGGAGTCTCTAAGGATAAAATTTGTTGGCAGGGGCCAACAATCAACTCCTTGTAGAAGCTACAAAAATTATTACTAATGATATCCAATCTTGTTAAGGTGGAAATTTTATATTGCATCATGATGATTCACCCTCTTATCAGTTTGTTGGGACTTGGAGATTGAGTTGTTTAGAAGAAATTTTGAGGTGTAATGACTTAGTTTTCATTTTGGGCCTTTTACACAAGATTTATCTATGCATAATCATTTATTGTCATATTTAATTTTCCTCCACATGCTTTCTAGGCATTTTTTTACCTTTTCCCTCCCCTATTTTTACTATTGGATGGTTTACTTTGGAGTGCTTTTTTATTTTTCTACAACTATTTAATAGGTGGGGAAAAGAATAGGGTGAATCCTAGCTCTTGCAAAAAGTGGTAGAATGAAGCCATTGTATGGGGAAAGATTTTGGATTGTAGGGTCACCCCCTATTCGGAGAATATTCATGGTTATGACCCTTTGGTCACCAAATCTTTCATTTATGGCTGAAAATATAGAATTTTGGCTACCTACAAAATTAAAATTACTATGTCTGAGCATCTCATTTTGGACGTAATAGTTCTTCTAATTGAGGGAAATAAATTCTATAGAGCTCATAAGACCTTAGAGAAAGCTGTGACCCTATTGTTCAAAGAGGATGAGTGGGAGAAAGTCAAGATGACAGAAGAAGGAGAATATAATCATGGACCATAAAAAATCTTTGGGTAGAAGTTGAAAAGGTAATTATGAGGTAATTCACCCTAGATGGGTGTTTCAATAGCCTCTTTCATTACCATTTCATGATGCTTAATCACTTTAGAAATAATCAAATCACTCCTTACCCACTTTATTTCCTCTCATCTCTATGTGTTGGCATCAATGACCATGGAAAGATGCCTAACCTTCATGTTCAGCATGAGGGACTTGTCCTTATTATCATGGAATATGCCAAGTTAGTCTCTATCCCTCTTAAGACCCATAGGCCATGCCTAAAATTGAGTATGCCAAAAATATCCTTGTTCATTATTTGGACATGTCTACTAATCATAAGGATGCCCCACATGATTAGAATTCTTACTTCCAGATAAAAAATAGGAAGCAAATGAAGAAGGAGAAGTCTGCCTCTAAGCCTTCCCGCTTGTATGGATATGAGATAGATGATAATGATGCTAAATATGTTCCCTATAATACCAACGCTAATGAAGATGTTGAGTATGTTCTAGCCTCTTACAAGAAATTAAAATAGGGGAAGAAGGGGAAATGGAATCTAGGGCTACAAATGATAAAATGGGGATGTTAATATTTCCAAGACTACTAACAATGACCCTAGTATTGAGGATGTCATGATGAAAGATGAGAAGGTGAATCACTAGGAAGATAACCGTGGTACTAATGCTATCCACGAGGAAATTAAAGGTGAGTTTCATATTCTAATTTTATTTGAAGTAGTAACAAAGCCCTTTATCGATGGAACTATGGATTTGTCAACGCTTCTAAGGGATGCTTCTTATGGTCAATTGAAGCTTTTTAATAATCTTTTTTTGAAAAAATAAATTGTCAAAGTTAGTGTAAATTCCTTCAATACTAGAATTAATTATTCAAAACATGTTGTTAGATAGAGAATTGATAAGGATAGTGTAAATAAAATTATAGGTCTCATGCAAGTGGTAGCCAAATATGTTAATACAATGAAGACTAAGAAATAAGAAAAAAATGGAATGTTGAAGGATACAATTGGAATGTGCATGATAAAATCAAGACAATGGTATTTGTTAGTAGGTATTCCATCCAAAGTAGCACTGTGAGGCTTAAAATGCTCAATGAGAAAGATTAGGTCCTAAAAGGTGGTGCTATTAAGAAGGGTAAGGCTATGCTTCTTGATGTTGTTGTTGTTGTTGGTCAGGATGTGGTTGTTGCTGATGATAAAAAAGGGCTCGATTCCTCTGCAAGGTCCTTTAGCTAGGGCCCATAGCTATGCTAAAGGTACCATTGACCATTCCTAGATTATCAATGGTATCATGGATATGCATGAAAATGTTTTAGTCAAGAATATAGAGGCTATAAATTTTTTGAAAGAACTTCAATGGTGTAGTGTGGGTTTGTGATCCTGTTTTTGTTGTTCTCCTATTATTTGGCTACTGGTTTTCTATTGGGATTAGTTGGTTTATCTTTTTGATGGAAGTTTCATAATGTAAATATTTTTGGGGTCTCTTCAAAGCCTGTTTTACTTTAATAAAATTCAACATACTCTAATAACACTTGACATAGTTAATATTTAGGATTTTTTAAATAAAACTACCAAATTAAGTAGCTTCAAAGAATTTATCTATTAAATTTCAATCTAGTAAAAAATAAATTGTTACGCTCAATTATCAATAAATCGTTTTAACTTGGTATTTTCATAAATAAAAAATATTTTCTTAATGGATTTTCTAATAGATGACTTAGCAATTTTGAACTTAATTCATCCTCTTTATCTATTGTGCACCACCTCCCCCTTTCTTCTTTTTATATATTTTTCCCTATTCTCTCTTTCCTCATGCCTTTATTTCATTTACATCTAAAAAAAAATCACCCATCTATATGTTAGTATTATTACTGGCATTGATTGTCATTGATCTAAAAACCTCCATACCGACACTCTGGCAGTATCAGTTGGTTGTTGGAATTATGGGGTATATCCTGTTGTTCATCGGTATGAGAACAAGAATTTTGGTTAAGCATTTCTTATGTTTAGTAGTGGTTCAGGGAAAATAATACAATACTTTATCAGTTCTTCATATTCATCAGTACTCTTATATGGTTTTAGTGTTTGGCAATTCCTAATGGTTTCTAGTGATTGCTGATGTATAGTTCATCAGATAGTTTTGGTGCTTTAGCTACAATGTACTATGGACATTTTTAGTTTGGTGGTAGCAGTCATTTTATGTCTTCATTATGGTATTCAGATGGCTTCGGTAAAATGAATTATAATACCTTAAGCTCAACCTATATGTGAGTTGTATTGTAACATGTTCTTATGTGTGTCCTAGATTTAGGATGGATGCTTTGCATTAAATGTAAATGTAATATCTGTTGTATCAGTGTTGTCACACGCTTGGTGTGAAGCCAATATATATAAGATCAGATACTGATATAAATACAGAAGAAATTCTTTGTATCCGGGTGTGGAGTGTTAGTAGAATCAGTGTGGTAATTGTGGCCAAGCAATCTTGCGAGAGAAGTGTATGTGAGCAGTGGAATTTGCTGTGATAGATTGAAGATCCTATCAGTTCCTGCATACCGAAAGAAATAGGTCAATCCTTTGGTATTCTACTGGTGGTTGTGGTGATAGATCTTAATTGTGGAACTGATCTTGCATGTTCAGATGCAATTTGTGCAATTTATGATTCTATTCTGACATCTACCTTTGTATAAGGGTAGTTAGCCTAATCAACAGTGAGACTTTATGTATCGACAGTGAGCCTTAGTGTATCAATAGTGAGCCTTAGTGTACTGAGAGTGAGCCTACTTGTAGTGAGCACATCTGAGAGTGATCCTTTGTAAAAATACCCATACTTGTGTCACCTTAACAAGTGTTTTATATATTTCATGAGAATTAGCTTCTTTGTGGTTTTTCCCATTTTGGGTTTCCAAGTAAAATTCTGGTGTTCTCTATGTCGGTGTTTCTGTGATCTTAATGCTTACATTTTATGTGTATATTTGATGGGCTTAACCAACAAATCTAAATTTGTTAGAACTGTTGTTTTTGAGTTGACCAACAGAGGAAAAAATTTATAAGTTGTGTGGGAATAACATATTCACCCCCCTTTCAGTTATTCGGCCTATTCAACACTATGTATAAGGAACCTCCTTAATGTATTGTTATTTTCTTCACTGATTTCTTAGATATATTATTAGATAATTTGCTGGTACCATATTCTATAGTTGCACCCTCTACCTTTTGAAAAATTGAAAACCTTTTTCTATTCCATTTCATTTATTTGGAGTGTTTAAAACATTGGAAGGAATTCTAAATGGCTTTGTGCTCTCCCAACTCAAATTTGAATTTTGAAAATTCCCAATATTGATTTAAAATACTAACTCTAATTTAAAGTTTCAAAGGAAAAATTTAAGAAAATATCACACATTCTAAACTGGTATTTTTATCAAGGCTATATTTCTTCCCAAGACAAATATCAGAAACAAGAAAATACTTTAAAAAGATCAATTAATAAGTCAAAATTTGTGATAAGGACTGCTCTTTCCTAGATGTTGTTGCATCACTATGTAATTACATGGTGATATTGAATATTCTCTCTAAAATACCTATATATAACTGCATTGGCCATTGTGTTAGTCTTTACCCATAGTTGCCTATTTTTATTGGTGGTCATACCACACTTTTCCCTTTCTCCTATAATTTTCTTGGCCATCACACTATCCTTTGAACTTAAGATTCTATGATTATTTTAGTGATTATACCACCCATTTCCCCAACAATGTATAATTTCGTTGGTAATTGTAACATCCTTTGCACTAAATTTATGACAATGGTACAGTCAATGCCATAGAATTTATAAAAAAAAAAAGTAATAATGTGGGTAGTTTAGTCATTATCTAGGAAAGTAAAAAATTAAATAACAAGAAATCATATTAGATCAAAAGTCACCCCTTTAAGTTCCCAACAATTGGATTAAATAGCGCAACAATCATATATTATTCTAACACATTAAAAAATTATTTTATAAAATGTATGCACATGCAAATAATAGTATATTTGGTTAAAAGCATAGGCTACAAAACACATTTTATTACCATTTTTGAGATCTCTGAAAGGAATTTGTTTCCAATTTGTACTAAAATATTTCCTAGGAAGGTTGTGTCTCATCCATTCCTATAAATGAGTTATTTTAAAGGGAATAATGTGCACATGCATAATGAAAATTTCAAAAGGTCTCCATTGCATATGAAAGTAGGCCAAAAATAGATGTTATCATGTTTGCACAAAAAACAACAATGCATGTACAAGTCCTTGTGGCAAGGCTAATAATTTCCATAGCACAAACCTCATTGTGATTAGTATGGAAGAATTAGGATTCTTTCTAACTAGTATTTAGAGTAATCTCCAAAATGATATTTATTTTGTTTTTTTGTAACATAAATACATCAACTATTTTTAAAAGATAGGATTGCTTGAATTGATATCTTTAGGATGCCGTGGACAATCCACTCACACTTTAAGATTGAATGTTGAACCTCATTGAGAAGAGAGGATAAGAACATCCTCATCAAGTTGGTCTTTAATAAACTAATTATTTGAATGAAGGGGTTGAGCATCCATGGAGAGAGTACTCTCAAGCGAGTGTTAATAGGATCTAAAAATATAATGTACCGATTGACTAGGAAATACTATCAAGATAGGTTTGTCACTCTTCTATCAAACTATTCTCATTCACCTCTCTCACCTACCTTCACCTTTCTCTCCTTTTCCTTGCCCTCTTTCATGTAAAACCATTATAGTGGTGATCATATTTTATATAATATTACAATTCATTTACTATTATACTTGCTTATACAAACAATAACCTGAGACCAATACAAACTCTTTTCTAGTACTAACGGAAAATCAATACAAGTTCCTTTCAAGCATGCGCACTAGAAATCATCTATGAAAAACCAAGAGTACAAGTTATAGTTCCACTTATTTAGAACCCATATTTATTTTAGAAACCAACTATAAAATAACAAAAATAACAACTTACAAAATTATCCCATATAAAATTTAAATTTAAATACCTATAATAAAATCCCAACATTTTAACCAATTAAAACTCTTCTAGCACATTTTTATAATATTATGAAATAGAGTCTTGTTTCATGAATATTTCCAATTTAATATGAACCATTCAATTGTGCAAGAGCAGTGTGATAATTCCATTCTGACTAGTGCATGTTGACCATTTGAGACAAATTTCTAGCGATTTCTTAGTTGGGAAACATCGGTACAACAAAAGGAGAAATAAAACGACAACTATAAATTGTACCAAGAACGGTAGAAGCATAACCAGGAAAGCAATTCGAAATGAATAGGTAGAGGCTATGATTACCTTACTCTTGCGCATTGTAATACACAAGAATGGGGCTTCTCACACTATAATTGCCATAGTTCCAAGTTAATGCACCTGACAGTAAAGCATAATCATTTGGTACATCTCGACTTTCAATTTTTAGATTATATGACAACTTCTGGCCAGAAGATGTGAAAGCGAGTGTATCTGGTTTTACTGTCACGTTCATTCCAGAGGGTGCATCTATTTTGGCTTTGTAAGTAGATTTTGCAGGTCCTACATTTGTAACTGTTCTTGGAAATTGAGCGAAAATAGGCTCACTTGCATTGCCAATAACCATTATGGAGGGATAATTTAGTTCCCATACTCCATTTTTAGATATATTTGAAGGACAACTGATAAATTCTCCTGTCAGCAAACGTAAAGATGTTTCATTGTATCCTTGGCTACATAGCATATTGATATAAGAATTTACATCAGCGTCATACACAAGCCCCGGACTGATGGCCTTGAAGGGATTAATCTGCCCTGCACCATATCCTAATTCTGCAGCTTCGTTGCCATCCAATGTTGCATCCAATGTAGATGCTGTGTCACAAATAAAATTGTGAGGATAGCAAAGAAAACTAAATGAATGTCTACTATTTTTGGTAGTGAAAATGGATATCCACCTGTGGTCATGATAGCTGATTTGATAGCAGCAGGAGACCAGTCAGGATGAAATGACTTGACATAGGCAGCTGCTCCTGTTGCATGAGGACATGCCATGGATGTTCCAGATACTATGTTGAAATCTACTTCTCTTTTGTCCAAAGGATCCATGCTCATTGGTGCAACTTTTGACCAAGCAGCTAGAATATCTACACCTGGTGCGGCGATGTCAGGCTGTCAAGAAAATATGATATTAATGGATCAGTTTTCTAATTAATTAAGATCAATACACTCTTTTGAAATGAAATTTCAAACTCCAATCAGATTTACCTTTAGAAGATCTGGTGTGATTCTGCTGGGACCTTTAGATGAGAATGAGGCTAATATAGGTGCGGGTAAATTGCCAGTCACACTTTTTGCTATACTTGCAACAGGAGACCTGGTGAAATATACGAAATTAAAACATAACCCATCTCTTAAAACATGGATAATAACGCTTTTAACTAAATACTGACATGTTCGCTACAAATAATGTTTTATTGTGAATTTTCATTTTGCTACTGAAATATCCATGTCAGAGCTCATTAAAACTATTGAAAGAAAAGTTTATAATTTCAGCTTGTATTGTCGTACCATAGATATAGCTTTTCTATCTGTCAAGATCTTTTTTATTTTCCTATTGATCCTGAATAGGGGATTCGGACTAGAATACAACACGTCATACCCTAAAGGCAGCTTAATAATTCACAAATCTTTTACTGATCATAATTAGAGATAGATCGTACTTAAACTACCTTAAGCTTGCAAAACCTTTCTAAAACTAAATAGCTCAAATTGCCGTTTAAAAAATCTTCAATTCCCATTTTACAGCTTTAAATTTCTATATAATGTTTATGTTTCTTGATTTATTTGTGAAAGAGGAGAGAAGCTTTCATATAGAAGCTATTAAAAGACACTCACCCGGACACATCTTTTGTTTAGGCTGAGCAAGAAGCTGCAGCCAGTTGTTAAATACCAATTTCCCATTAACTATTCAAGAAGCTGCAGCCAGTTGTTTAGGCTGAGCAAGAAGCTACATAGGCTGCAGCCAGTTGTGGTCTATATTTTTCTGAGACCATTTGTACATATTAATGAGGTTTCATAAACACGTTGAGTTGTGGTCTATAGCCTAACTAATTTTGGCTTTAATATGTCTCTAATTTATTTAGCTGAAGTCCTAGGGAGACTCTCTAGTCCATCAAAAGCAACCTCTATGAGGACAGAAGTGATTTATTACTATTAATGCCTTTACCTTGTAGAATTGATGTAAGATCTGATAGCCTCTCCCTGTTCTGTTGTTATAACTGTGGCAGGAACCATGAACGAGAAAGCTGTATCATTCATATCATTATACATTATTATGGCACCCGCCCCTCCAGAGACATACACTCCACCATCTGGCAGATCACCGGGGCTTGATAAGTAGCAAAGTACCATTTTTCCCTCGACTATGCTGCGATCCAGGGAATTTAACCCGCAACCACTTACCAAATTCACATTCACACAAATGGGGAGATATGAGTTCAAGAAAATGTGAAAACCTAATTTAAGAATCTAATACTTAATCAGTTTTATGTGACGTGGTATGCATTTCACCTGGAGTCCTCTGAAGAAAATCCGCCAGAAACATTAGCAGCGTCTCCTCCATATACTAAAGGATACCAAGGCTGCTCCATTGTGAATGTGTTTATAGCATTCCCCTGCCTCACAATTAAACTCAACACATTAGAACTCTGATCAAGTGATATTATTACAACACAATGATGTTTGACTTACCTCGAAAGCCATATGATTTCCCAAAGTAAGTTCTGATTTAAAATGACGATCGATGGTGCTTGCAGCCACTGTCAGAGACCAGGGGGAAAAGTTGCAAACAGATCCCTCAATGGCATCGTTACAGGCAGCATTTGATGTTAAGATTCCTCTCTTCATTGAATGGAATGCTCCTATTGCAATGCTATCTTTGAAGTAGTCAAGTGGGAAAAAGAAGGATCCACCATGTCCAAGTGAGACAGAAATGACATCCACACCATCATAGATTGCATCATCAAAAGCTGCAAGGAGATCTACATCGCTGCAAGAATCCAACCAACAAACCTTGTATATAGCAATCCTTGCGCCAGGTACTCCGCCACGCACGTCTCCTTCGCCCAGTCCAAAGAGGCTGGCATTTCTGACAATGCTTCCAGCAGCTGTGGAGGAGGTGTGTGTTCCATGGCCAGATGCATCTCTTGGAGACATGAACTCACCGGCAGGTAGTGGAGATGTAAAGCCTTTATAGTAATAGCGTGCACCTATTACTTTCCTGGGAAACAGATGAACTCATTTGTCAGCATGGTAAAATCTCAAAAGAATTGTTGTCTACACTGTTTCTGCATGGGAAGTGGGTTTAGTTCTGAAAGAAGAACGAATGAGTGTTTTAGTACTTATTGCAGGCTTTGAAGTCGGCTGTTGTTTGACACACTCCTCTCCATTTTGAGGGAACTGGACCCAATCCAGCGTCATCGAAACTTTCTGATTCCGGCCATACCCCTACACTCATATTGGGTCAGAAATTTTTCAGAATCAATATGGGAAATATGCAAAACCATATTACTGTATCTTCTATGCTAATAATCAACCTTCTATTGTTTTCCTTTATACCTGTATCTAGAACTCCAACAATTACGTCACTTTGATACTCCAAATCATTGGTTTGCTGAGAGAGAGGGAGTCCCACAAAATCCCATGACCTACTTGTCAAGAGTTTAATCCTTCTGTTTTTAAACACCGAAACTACACCCTCTGTGTCTATAATTCACAAACAAGTATAACATTGGTCAATATTGAAACATGTCTCCTGCACAGATCTAAGCGTAATGTATTTATGAACACAAACAATTATTTGTTCCCCATTATTGCATCTCGACAGCATTCTAATAATTCCTACAACAATTTTCGGTAATTAGGGCGGCAACCTTACTTGAGAGGTGTTGGACATGAGACGAAGAAAGCCAAGCTGCGAATCCGTTAAAGCTCTTCCAATAACTGTGAGCCAAAGATTCCTGTGCTGCCTCTGGGCTTAACAAGCATGTTGGAAAAATAAAATTAGAAAAACAGTTCTTTAGAACAATAGGGTGGACATGCAAGAAGAAAGAACTATGCAATAACAACTAAAACCTTCCAAGTAGAGAGTGAAGCAGTGAAAGGTGGTATTCAGTCGCTGATGTTTGGGAATAATCTTGTGTATCTGGGGATGCAACATCACCCATGTACACTATGTAAAGCTGATTTTGGCAGAGAATAAAATGTTAGAGTCAGTAACAATTCAAACAGAGCGAGATGAAGTTATTTACTATCTAAAGACTAACATTGAGTTGGTAGAAGAGACTAAAGATATTACCTTTTCATTCGAGTGTTGAGAAGCAGACGCGAAGAAGAGGACAAGGAGAAGGACAAGGAGGAACACAAGATGGGCTATAAATGTGGCTGCCATTAAGAGGTTTGCAGTTTTTGACTCTCTCAAATCAATGGAACAGTCCGTCTACTTATAGAGCTTTGGTGTGTAATAAATAAATAAAACTTTGGCTTGCACCACGTTATCTACGAGACGTTTCATGAAGAATAACAACAGAATGCAGTATTCGCCGTTTCCTTGTGCGTCAAGGCTAAACCCATCGATTGAATCGGAAGTCGGTCAAGTGTTTATACTCGCATTGTGCTTATAAACTCCAGACAAATGGTCCGAATTTTAACTAAAATTATATATAAAGGGTAACTATATATTATCAACAAAGATGACCACTACGAGACTAATCTATTTCAATTTCGATGATCCCTAAGGCCCCCGTTTGGTTGAGGAATTAGAATTTGAGGCAGAACCTGAATATGTTAAAATAGGGATTTGATATTTCAGTTTTGTGTTTCAGAATATAGTTTTGATCGTTCGGTTGATCTAGAAGATGACTGAGAATATCTATTTTTTGCATTTGGTTGCCAATTTCGAATATCCATTTTCTGTGTTTGGTTGCCAATCTCGAAATTGGAATTGGAACGGAAGATGACTGAGAATATCCTTTTTCTGTGTTTCGTTCTACATTTTCAAATTGGAATTGGAATTTGAGGAATGTTTTTTATTTAATTTTTTAATTTTTTTAATATTTTTAATTTAATAATTTATTTTATTTATTTTAATTTTTTAATTTAAATTATTATTTTTGTATTAAATATAAGTATATAAAAAAAGGAAGCATCCACGAATTCTTACAAAGCTACGAAGGCAAAGCCTTTCCAAAAAATATCAAAGGACCCAAGAGTTCTTAAACCATAGTTTAACAAGGTACTAAATGAGCATCAACAAAAAAAGAAAAAAGACGGGCTACTAGAGGCAGCCATCAATGACATCCTCCCCCTCTCCCCCTCCATCCAGGCGCCCTTCTTCTTGTCTTGGATCTGGGCAAGCATGGCCAACTCATCCTTCTTAGATTTTCTGTTCTTCTTGATTTCCTTGTTGAGCTTTTGCAGAGTCTTTTTGAAATTCTGCAGATTGTCTAGGTTGTCCCTCCATTCATAGCCATTCTTAAGTTCAAAAACAAAGAAGGTAGCATGCCCGGTCTGGAGAAACCTCCTCAGCTTCTCTTTGTCCATCATCATGGTGGTGCGAACCTGCAAAGAGATTTTAAGATATGTGAGTTTTTTTAGAAAACTCAATAAGGACCCTGGGAGAATCTTGAAACCTTTCTTCGTTCCTGCACTTCCAAATCTACCATAAGATGTAGGAGGTTAAGATATTCCAAAAAATGTTAGAGTCATTCTTAAGCCCCGTAATATGACCAGTAACAATTTCAAAAATAGATATGCATATAAGATAAGTAATGCCAAAAAGATTCCAAATAGTTCTAGCAAAAGAACATTCAAAGAAAATATGTCTGCTAGTTTCAGGAAGGTTACAAAACTTACAAAAATTATCATCATGGTTAGCCTTTTTGATAGGAAGTCTATCCAACAAAAAGAGCCATTTAAAACACTTAACTTTAGGTTCCACGCAGCCTTTCCATAAAACTTCAAAGTACTTTTTCCAAGAACAAATATCCAGGGAGGAATACCAAATATTATTAATATGGTCAACAATGGCACCATCATAACCAAGGATCTTGTATATGTTCTTAGCTTTGATCTTGGATAGGATGGTCCCATCCGGCCATTTACATTTCAAGTATCTATCAGAGTCAATATTGCAAGTGGAAGGGAGATTTTTAGTAGCTTTGAGGATCATGTTATAAGTCCTTTTTTGAGAAACAGGAATATCATAAGAGCTTCTAATGTTCTCCTAGCTAAGCAACTGGTCATGCTCAAAGATGTCAACAAGCAGGGAGATAACTTTATTAGACCAAAATTTAGTAGAGCAGCCTTGGGACAGGGCAAGGGGTTTGCCGGAAAGATGAAGGTTCCACCAGATGGACCTTTCACCATGAATTTGGGTGGCGTCATGAAAGTCCTTGTTAGTAATAAACTCTCTAACATGATTACAGGCCTTCTAGATTGATTTGAAAACCTTAGGACCTTGAACATTTATGGGAAAGTTACCCATGACCAAGTCAATATAAGGGAGGTTCTTCCAGGACTTAGCATTCTTAGGGTAGCCCCGCTCAATATTATTCCTAACAAGGACCTTCCATGGCGTCATGCCATCCATGGAGTGAAAGATCCATTTGGCAGCAAGCGCAATTCCTTGAAGCCTAAGATCTTTCAGCCCCAACCCCCCAAGAAGCTTACTGTTGCAACACCACTTCCAATTGACAGCTGCAGCACCACTTCCAATTGACAGCATGAGCTTTTTTAATGCCTTTGCCATCCGACCAGAGAAATTTCCTAACAGCTTTTTGAATCTCAAAAATTTGGTAGTTGTTAAATATCCAGGCAGAAGAGTAGTAGATGTTATAAGAGGACAAAATCTTCTGGCAGACTTGGAGTCTGCCAGCCAAGGAGTGGGAGCGGTTATGCCATTTTTCAAGTTTCCTGGTGATTTTCTCTTTAACCCAAAGCCACATTTCTTTAAGAGAGGGGTTAATGGCAAATGGAATGCCAAGGTACCTAACAATCTTTTGAGGGCCTCCCTATTGAAAATCATAATTCTTAAACCAGTCAGGTGGTTTCTCCTCCCAACCAAGGCAAATGGATTTGGAGTGAGAAAGTTTAGCACCAGACATGTTGCAAAACAAATTAAGTTTCATTTTAAGAGCTTCAAAGTTTTCCACAATAGCTTCAAAGAAAATGACGGTATCATTAGCGAATTGGCTATTAATGAGAACACCCTCATTAGGGAGCGAAATACCTTTCACAGCCAGGGATAAGGTATTGTCCCTAAGAAGGTAGTACAGGGCATCTGAAGCAATGGAAAAGAGGGCAGGCGCCAGAGGGCAGCCCTACCTAATAGACCGCCCAAGAGGGAAGGATTCAGAGAGAGAACCATTAATGTCAATTTGAGCATAGGCATCATGAAGAAGCACCTTAACCGCTTTACAGAAGAAGGTAGGAAAGCCAAAAGCCTCCAGCATCATGGAGATGAAGTTCCACTCAACTCTGTCATAGGCTTTTTAAAAATCTAATAGGAATATGGAAACGTTCTGATGGGAGTGATTAGCCCAGTTCATGGCCTCCCAACTAGTAATAACATTTTCCAAAATGTATCTGCCTTTTATAAAGCCTATTTGGGTAGAACAAATCAACTTGGGAAGGATATTGACAAGTCTGGTGGCCAAGATTTTGGCGAAGATTTTGTAGGAGACATTTAGGAGCGTTATGGGTCTCAAATGTTTTATGAGGGCTTTATCCCCATCCTTGGGGATAAGCTTAATAATGCCCTTGTTAATGGATCTACCAAGAGAGCCGAGAGAGAGAGCCTCAGAATAGATCTCAAGGAGGTCTTTGCAAATCCATTTTTGGTTGGATTTATAGAATTCAATAGGAATGCCATCAGGGTTGGGGGCCTTGTCAGTCTTAAGCGAATTAATGGCCTTCTCAACTTCTTCAAGGGATATATGTTTGGCAAGGGTATTGGCATCCTCCCTAGAGACAATATTAGGAATAAGAGATCTGCATCTATCCCTAAGAGAGGAAGCTTTAATCGAATCCCCGGAGGAGAATAAGTTTTGATAGAAGTTAGCAAAGGTTTCCTTAATAGTGTCGAGATCCATAATTTCTTGGTTATCAATGATGATCCTCTCAATGGATTCATGAGAATGCTTGTGTTTAATCAGATTGAAGAAAAATTTAGAACCAAAATCACCATATTGGAGCCAGTGGGCCCTAGCCCTAATCTTAGCTCCTACGTCTTAATGACCTGATGTTTCCTAAGAGCATCTTTAGCCTTAATAACTTGGGAAGTAAGATCAAAATCAGAGGGATTGAGTTGGTTATTAGCTTCAGCTTTGGTTAATTCATTAGAGAGATGTTTTTCAGTGAATCTGAAATCCTTAGCCCTTTTCTGACCAATATTTTTTAAAAGGTTATGCCAGGCATTGACGTTCAAATTCCACTTGTCAATGCAATTATCATTCGGGAAGTTGTTTTTGTTAATAATGCTAATAATATGGATAGCAGTAAGGACATCTTCATCATTGAGAAGACTGGTGTTTAAGATGAATTTGGGTCTATGGCTGTAGCTGACAGCAGGGGGTGTTGAAAGTGAAGGAGACAGAAATGGGATGGTGATCAGACAAGGATGTGGGGGTGACAAGGACAGAATTGCCAACATTGTCTGGCAAGACAGAGAAAAAGTTCCTACTAGCATAGAACCTATCAAGTCTAGAATAAATTCTAGCATTACCTTGTTGGTATTTGCACCAAGTGTGCCAAAGACTAGGATTGCTTGCCTTGTTGCCAAACAAGGGGTCGAAGAGGTGTTTAGAGTTCTTTAATCTATTCCAGAAAACTTTTTCACTATCTTTCCAGGCAAATGGGAGCCCTCCATCCTTATCATCCTGACATTCAACCATATTGAATTCACCAACAATTATCCACGGGATGCAAGGGAGGGAGGCCATTCATCCCTAAAGGCTAGCTCTTTCTTTAAAATCATTAGAAGCATAAACGGAGCATATGCCAAATTCATTATTATTATAATTTAGTGTGATCCAAATAGCTCTTTTGTAGGGGGAGATACCCTGGTTGGTAATATAATTCACCCATTTAGGGTTGACAAGAAGGGCTACACCACCCCACCCCTACACCTCGGGTGATTGGTGTGGATTTTAACAGCATCTTTCCAAAGAAAATTAAGATTCATTTCCAGAATAAAACCAGTAGTTTTAATTTCCTGCATCATAAAGAAATCCATATGTTTACAAGTATTCAGGAAGTTTTTAATAACATATTTTCTATCCGGAGACTCGAGCCCCCTAAAATTCCAGGAAAGATAATTCATGAGGAAACATTTGAGGGGGAAGAACGCAATTCAGATGATTCCAAACATGTGATCATCACATCAATACACATCTCCCCATTTTTCTTATTGTTTTTATTTTTTGGATCTGGGGGGTCTTCCTCTGCGCTTGGAAGTAGGAAAATCGGTCATGAAATCTTCCTCATTATCAGTTAGGGTTTCAGGCTCCATAGAGTGCATAAATCGAGAGTGATCAAATTTAGCTGCTGGTTGAGAGGCAGGGATAACCGCGACAACATAGTCATCGTTGATCTCATGAAAGGGTTTGGAAGGGTTCGAAAGAGGCGAAGAGTTAGGGCTGATAATGACAAAGGGGGAGGGTTGGGAATTTAGTGAAGCAAGCTCAATAGGGCTGAACATGTTTGAGATGACAGGATAAAAGCAAGTTTGAGGTTTGGAGGTAATGGTCTGGTTGTTGGCTTTCCGTCTGTGCTTCTTAGTTACATTTTGGAATCCATCCGTCGGGAGAATAGCATTATTATATATCAAAGTGGGATGAAAAACTTTAGGGGCAGGAATAGTAGGGTTAATATCCGAGTTAGAAGTTTTATCCATGGTCTGGGTACCTTTAGGAAGCACGGTTTCCATCACCTTTACAGATTCCATTGGGTTGGGAGCGGTTTTCTTTTGGAGAATAGGGCAATCTTTCCTTAAATTCCCTTCTCGGCGGCATAAGAAACAAGCATTAAGCCCACCGAGTATTTCAATGGGGCAATTGTATTTAGTATCTTCAATATTGATATGAATATCCAGCAAAATTTCAAATCTAGGGTTTAGGGGAATAAGAATGCGGGCGTCCATGTGTGGGACAAGTCGCACTGTATCATCCATTCAGATGACTTTCCCTAATGGCTAAAGCAATTGAGGGATAAATCTCCAAAGGAAGGGTGAAATATGCTTAACTAATATCTAGCGGGGAGCTGAGAGGGCTAAAAATTCTTCATAATTAGCGTTCGGAGACCAAGCAATAGCCCTAAAGGAGGTTGAACCAATAGACCAATATTGTTTTTTTAAAACTTTAGTCTGTGCTTCATGATTAACAAAAAAAATGATAAAGAGACTCTTTTGAATCTGTAGACAAAACAAAATATGAAAGCCCATTTTAAGATTCCAAAAATTATGGAACCAATCATCTAGGAATTTCCTAGGAGGGCATTTATCAAGTTCGACAGCCGAAAAAAAAATTGCAGAGCTTCTTAACCTATTTTTCTCCATAAAAATTTAAGCAAGCATTTCAAAATTAGGAGAAACAAAGAAGGGAGTTTCAGAAGTCCTAGAGACTTTACCGGGGTTATGGGATCCATTAGAAATTGCAAACTTGGCCTCTGTGTTAATGGAGATGCCCGTGTTCACTACGGCTTCAGAGAATGACCTAGGTCACGTTGGAGGATGTTTAGAATTTGGAACAAAGGAATTGGATTTGTTAAGTTCATTATTAATGGCTTCAACTCTTGGCGGAACCAAGGAAGAGGGAGTGGGTACGGATGCAGTCGGGGAGAAAATGCCATTAAGTTTATTATTCATATTGAAAAAAGGAACGCACACACCTGTCGAGTTTGTAACCCCATTGCTAGTGGGGTGTCCTTGCCCGTCTTTGCTATTCGCCACGGTGACCGCCAGAAGACTGCCACCAAGTTTAGTCAAATTTGCCAAGTTCATCTTGAAACAAATGCCAATTTCGCAGTTTTTCCAAATTCGCAGAGTAGTCCCTTTTCAACGCCTATAGATCATCCTGATTGCTTAAATTCCATTTCCCCCATTTTAAAAAAAAAAATGTGTTTTATATAGAAAATCATATACAAGTTTAATTTTTTAAAATTTAATAATTTTAGTTTTTCAGTTTTACTTTGAATAGTAAACTTTTTATTTTCATAAACCTTTTTGTATTTATATAGAAAATCATAAACAAGTTAAAAGAACAGAATAATCATGACATTACCAAAATTTATCCTACATATCACATCAAATTATAAAAAAGTATCAGCAATATGGGGCCTCTCTTTTAACCACATTTACGCATGTGGTCCCAACAAACTAGTGCAATTATTACACAAAGAAGGCATCATAGAAACATGATTTCAGCTTTATAGATAACTTCATTTTTTCCATTGATGCAATTTGGGTGGCAATAGCTATCTCTCGAGCCTTGCAGAACTTGCACTCGTCTCCCACATTAGGTATAAATGTAGATGACATAGATGTAGATGGGGCTTCATTGACCCACCAAAAGTATTGACATCCATTGCTTCCCTACAATACCAAATCTAAATTAGTTATTGCTATAATGATTAATTTTTATTATTTGTTAACATTAAATATAGTGGAGTTAACAAACTTCTTCTTATTTGGAAAAGACCAAGATTTACGCTCAGGATTAGTTGTCTGTGTGACATCTTCAACATGCAACGCCCAACACCACATTGGCACATAGGTACATTCACCAAAGCCATCACTGTTGTATCAAACAAATTGCATTGTCACTCTCCATATCATTTTTTTTTGTAGATTGTTTTGTTCATTCATACTATTGAAGCAACATAACATATTATTAGAGATAGATAGAAACATTCAAATAACAACATGACTATTTTCTATTAGTACAAAATGAAAGTATTTCATATATGTTGATATTATGAATCTAAACAAAAATATAATGAAACATCTATAGCATGAGATAGAAGATGGGAAAGAACAATATCCAAGAACTGAATGGTGGTGTGAAAACACACCATTAAGTAAAAAAATGCAAGGGAAATCTATGCCCTTATGCCCCACATTTGCCAATCAACCGTTTCATATCTGGCTCATTCTTCCTATTACTCTCCATACTCTTACAAGCTCAATTCTGCATATATAAACTAAACATGATACAAAAAGTAAAACTTGTTTATATTTAAATGGAATACACCAAAGAGTACCATCAGAAATATGGATTGTATACAATCATGAAAAATATACAATTATCAGAGTAAAAATTTTTAATATCAACATATGTGTAGTCTCACAATATCAACATATGTGCAGTCTCAGAACTATCCATTTCTTTTTCTTTACGAACTTGTGTTTATGAAAAATGAATGAAATATCAAAAGAGATTCAAGATGAAATAGAGCATTGAACAAAATAGAAGTATTCAACTTAATTTCCTAATGCAACAAGAATAATAAATTCAACAGGTATAATGAAAAATGAATGTAATATCAAAAAAGATTCAAGATGAAATAGAGCATTGAAGAAAGTAGAAGTATTCCACTTCATTTCCTAATGCAACAAGAATAAAAAATGTAACATGTATAATGAAAAAATGAATGAAATATCGAAAGATATTCAAGATGAAATAGAGCATTGAACAAAGTAGAAGCATTCCACTTAATTTCCTAATGCAACAAGAATAAAAAATGCAACATGTATAATAAAAAGATTGAAATATTAAAATAGATTCAAGATGAAATAGAGCATTGAACAAAGTAGAAGTATTCCACTTAATTTCCCAATGTAAAAAGAATAACAAATGCAACATGTATAATGAGAAATGAATATAATATCAAAAAAGATTCAAGATGAAATAGAGCATTGAACAAAGTAGAAGTATTCCACTTAATTTCCTAATGCAATAAGAATAACAAATGCAACATGTATAATGAAAAATGAATGAAATATCAAAATAGATTCAAGATGAAATAGAGCATTGAACAAAGTAGAAGTATTCCACTTAATTTCCTAATGCAACAAGAATAACAAATGCAACAGGTATGATACATATAATATGATACAGGATCATGAACAATACAATCATCTATCAAAACACATTTCTATCACCATATGTTCTCAAGAACTAGAAATTGATAGTTCTGATACTTTTCCATTACAACACATTAATTTAGCATTTATCATGTGGTACTCCTTGGTGTATTCCACTTAAATATGTTAAAATAAACAAGACTAACAAATGAAATAGGTATAAGGAAGGTAAAGCATACTAACTAAAAGGAGTGCAAAGCAATACTAGAAATTGACAACACAAGAAACATAAATAGTGGGCTCGCAAATGCAAGTAGATGGCTATTAGGATACATTGAGAGAACAAAATGCAAAAGAAGTAAACATATTATTGCCTTCATTAAATTTTCCAAGACATGCTAAGACCAAGCTACACCAACCTACCACTATCATAACAAAAAATAAACTTTAATGTGATTACGCAAATTAGATTTTAATTTTATCACATCGTAACCATATACCTACCAAAATTGGCCATTTTAAAAATTGAGCTAACTTATTTCTTCTATGAGATAGAAGGAAGTGCATAGAATAGAGATTGATAACTAAAACATAGGTTTTGAAAGAATATAAACACATTTATGATGATAATAAAAACCTTCAATTTAATCGACATGTGACAATATTTATATCCAGAGTTTCACCATAAATTTTTTTCCAATAAATGATTTGGAGAATGCAATCATGTAAAGCACAAAATAATTTATATTTTTAATAATGAGCAGGAGCCAATGAATCAATACAATTCACATGGCTTAAATAAATACATAAGGATTGGACTCAGATGTCCATATGATTATTAGGAACCTATCATTTTCCATCTAACCATTCAATCAAAGTAAATAACAATCAGAGGTCAATGCATCATTGAAACAAATGTGGCTGGATTGAATACAGGAGGATTGGAATCAACTTCCCAGATGACTATTGGAAACCTTCATATACTATAGTAACCATACTACCAACAGATCAGTATATAATTATACTTGCACATTCATTCGATTCTTTTATGAATCGATAATCATAAGTATATTTATGTGATGTCAATCGATCTAAGATATTAGTATTATGAGAAAAGGTCAGATTAATATTCATATAATAATAATAATAATAATAATATCTATTATTATTATATATATGTTGACATATATACGTATATCATAATTTGATCTTTTCTCATAATATTAATATCTCATTCAATTTATCTGATTGAAGCTATAAACATCAACAGATTGGACTGGTATTGAGATCATGCTTGAGATTTTTTCAATAAGTGTAAACACAGTATGTATGCATTTTATTCCATGGAAACCTAAATTTCTTTTAATTGATGACTCTAAAAAGAGCTAGGTTGGTCGAACTCCATCAACAACCCCTCATGAAGCCCAATAATTTATCTCTTTTGTCAGATTTTACAAATGCATTTGTGTCAAGGGATGGTTCCTTTCTTTTGTATTTCAGAGAGCTTCCAAAGACACACAAGACATCTTAACTTCTATGTATTACTAAAATTCAAAGATTCATCCGAGGACTATATTGGTCAAAGAAAATGTGAAGAATATTCAAAGTTTCTTATAGGTCAGTTGGAACGGGAAAAAGGAAATGATTTTTCAGAATTGATTATTCATTTTCATGTGAAGTCCAAGAGTTGGGATTCTAGAGTATAATTACCACCTTTCCATATTCTTAGAAGAAGGCTACAGGAAACTGGATTCGTCATCTCATTTCCCTTGTACCCATCTAAGTTACTCGAGCTGAGAACAATTGAATAAGGCCATTAATTGACGGCCTTCAGATCCTTCCACACCTCATTTATGAAGATAGTACATCACTGGCTAATTTGATGCATTTGGGATTATATGATGCAGTGTTGAATCAATGGGATGGTAAGGCAAAGGTGATAACATCAATGGGAAAATAGAGCAGCGACAAATCATACCTATTAAATCATTTATCTGGATCTCTTCTTGGTGTAGTAGGTGGTAGATGTATACAAAACCATAGAACAATAACTCTGTATATCAAACATGCCACATAATTAAGTAGCCCTCATTCTAATATAGAGAATGGTGCTCATGTTCCTGTACACACAATAACAATGCCAATAATAGTAACAGTCACAGTAACAGTAAAATGAAGAGTAAAAATCATCAACCAAAACACATTTGTATCAGCTTATGTGAACTATGTTCAAATTTGAAGAATTAAAACTGTTAGAAAATTACTACAATCCTCCAAATTTCATTGTAATATACTCGACTCTCTCCTCTTCAATCATCAGCAAGAACCCTTTGGCTCTTTCCCATTCAACCATGAAAGTGTCGTATGCCTTCAACATGATATCTCGACTTAGTTCAGGGATGGATTTTAGAATGGTATACACACTACGTAAAAACATATCATCATTAGATTTATCCAATTTGACAAGTTGAGCCTAACTGAGGCCCTCTTTTAGTTCCTTGATAGTTTCACATATGACATCCAAGGAACCGACCATAATTTCCTTGCTCCTCTTTCCCCTCCTTGAGATGATGATGTAGGATTTCCTCTACCACTTGGAGTAGATTGATTGGAATGATACAAGTCTTTATCCAAATCAACAACAATGTCAAGAGGTATACCAAAATTGATATCCTCTTCATAATGTAGATAAAATGCCTCATCCATAGGGTGCCTTTGTTCAGGATCTTGGGCCATTGTAGATGTGTTACCTTCAACAATGTCATTACCCACAATTATGGCTAAGTCATCGAAGTATTGGAAGGGCTACCTCTTATACACTTTGGCATTTTTAATTCTCTTCTCTGCATGTTGGCATAAATAAATGGATTAGGTTCTTTATCTTTCATTATTAACTTTATAAGAAGGCAATATTACATTAATCAAAAGAGTAGAAAGACCATCCTACTTTCAAAATCTCATCCCACACACTATCCTCACCATCCATGCATTGAGTTGCCTCATTCCAAGCAAACACACTTGTATTTCTCAACTCTTTCATTACTCTATATCCTACCTTCCATGTTTTCAACTTGTTTTTGAAATTGGTCTTTGATAGATTGAGGTTCATCTCAGCTTTGAACCTCCTCTCAATGGAAGTCCACACTTCTTTATTGAATCCCCCTTCAGATTTTATTTCGAGCTAAAATTTCTCATGGAGATGGTCTAGAAACTTGCGTTCTATCCCTTTTGTTCATATTATCTTCTTCAAAGAAGAGGATATATGGCTCACATGAATGTTTTCATCCATGCTCATCATGAGTTCTGTATATGCCATCGTCTAGAAGAGATGTTCACAATGTAGATATTGTTGTTAATAGTATAAACATATTACATGGATTATAATTATGGGCATATTTAAAGTTTGTCAAATCCACTTCACAGATGCCAACAATCAAAATTTCATGTTATCATATGATATCAATTTAATGTTAATCCAATGGGGAAAACAAAATTAGTTTAATGAAGTAAAACACATTTACCCATAAAAGTACAACTATTCTTGATATTTTTAGTGTTCCCACATCCTACTTGCTATATAATCTCGAAACTATGCCCACTCATCTCTATCATGCTAAGACAACCCATATGTCTCATGCATTGGTACATCTATCGCATCATGATCATTTTCCTCTTCAATAGTTATTTCTGATGGAATTTTTTCCTCTATTGTAATGAAGTTGTGTAGTATGCAACATGCTAAAAATATATGGGATTGTGTCATGATAGGATAAGACATTGCATGCCCCAGGATTGGAAAACACTACTTTAGAATACCAAATGTACGCTCTATTGCATTTCTAAGAGATGAGTGTCAATGGTTGAACAACTCTTGTGAAGGGTTTATTGGTTTTTCTCTTGAAAAATCTTTTAGGTGGTAGTGTGCACATCGATAAGGAGCGATAAATCCACGTGCATTTGGATATCCAACATCGACTAGAAAATAGTTTCCTACATAAATAAAGTATATTGTTAAAACTTGAAACATTTAATGTACCCTTATATTAAACTGTGATTTGGCTTACCAAGGGAAACTACAAGTGGATCTGATCTTAATAGAGCTGAAGCTAGAAGACACATATCCACAACAGACCCTTCCTAATGAGAAAGGAAATACTTTAAAACTTATAATCAAAGGAATAGATACCCATAATATTTTGTGACAAGTTGCCTTTTCTATCATGATATTTACCCTGTATGTTGACATCGACATCGACAGTGACTGGTATATGGGTTCCATCGATAGCTCCAATAAAATCCTATACAATACAATAATAAAATGTATGCTCAAGAAATAATGTGATAAGGATAACAATCCATCTAGGATAATTTGCAACAATACAAGACTTACCTTGAAGAACAGATTGAAATGATCGTTCCCACTAGTTTTAGGAGGAGTGCTTGGACTAGGTGGTATAAAGTAATCCCCATGGAGTGCTATGATAGCCCTCAACAGCTTGTGGAAGTATCAACTGACTGTCTCTCCTAAGTGCCCAAAGTTATGGGAAATCTTGCGGTTCCTTAGATTGTGGCCAAGGGTGTGGAGGAATATTAGAAGTTGTCCTTCTAACTTCAAGTTGATCGTATCTGTCAAGCTTCATTTCAACCTTAGAATTCTAGCTAGATGAAAGAAGGCTCCCGTGCTCATGCTAATCTGATCATGATAATCCACCTCATTGGCATGAATACTCTATCTATAAAAGAATTTCCTTTTCTTATTCGTTTACCTGTTTGTACACTGCCTTCTCGGGAACACACTACTTTGGCTATGACAAGGAAATCAAGAACAACTGTGAAAATATGAGTGTATGTGGTCTTCCTAAATATACATCCTTGGATGTCTATATTGTCAGTAGGATCCATCAATGGCCTGAAATGTGGACAAAAAAAATAATTTTAGTGAGGAGATATTCACTATCAGGCAGCAAGATAGAGATACAACATAACAAATGCAACAACATAATGAAATTGTACTGTTCTTGATTCATAGTATCTTGAATTTGTTATCCCTATTGCATGTTCTGCCACAATAAAAAATGATATTTTCAAAGGTAGGTAATTTAGAAATTTTTTTTCATATATAAATGGTGTTGATAATTCTAAAATACCTATCTTTCTAATAATCAATGGTCATTTGGGCAGAATGTGCAAATTTTGCGCTTGGGATACCATATTCAAAAATTGTTTTTTGTGAATGACAATTTACATATCTATCAGGCCAGCATACAATTTTGATTTCACAACGGGCATTTGTATGGAAGAGGAAAGGGTTTTTGTTTCATTTGTGCTATATATCAATATATCAGTATAATACAACAATAATGATAGAAGTATATTAACATCTTGAATTGGTAAAAAGTTATATATATGTACACACACATGTATATATGTACAAACACACATTTTTATGTATACAAACAAACACACACATGTATATATGTACACACACATGTATATGTGTACACACACACATGTATATGTTTGCACACATATGTATGTGTGTACACACACACGTGTATATGTGTACACACACATGTGTATATGTGTACACACACTAGTATATGTATGTATATGTACACACACACATAAACACACATACACACATGAATATATGTACACACATGTATATATGTAGACACACCACTTAAATGCTTGCATGCATAATTTACTTGCATATCTATGATACAAAAAAATGGAGGACTGTTACTATATGGAGGAATACCACTATTATTGAGAGGGTAATATTAAGGTAGGTAATGAGTATGGTACAAATAGGAAATGAAGTTAAGAGAGAATTACATGGTCATTCAAGCTTGCAAACCTTTCAAAAAATAAAATTAGGGCGACATACTAGAGTTTTTAAAATTAACGCTTCATATTGTGAAGGATAATCTCTTCAAATGACATTTTTGAGGATTTGAAATTGTAAATGAATCATTATAATTCCTCAAACAATCAATGACCCTAAGTAAAGAAGGGCCATCCTTACATCTGATCATGATGTTGATAATTAGACTAGTGTATAATGCTTGTGACCAAGAAAGCTATGTATGATTAGTAAGATCTTTCTATTTATATTCATAAGTGTTGCAAAATTAAACATTTTTCTGCAACTCCAAGAAGCTTCATGGTCCAACACACTGGTTAAGAACATAAAAACAACCTATCAATCTATACATTTATGAAAAACTTCTAAGGTAGCATAGAATTATAGGAAACAACCACTTGTAGATGTTATATTGATTTTCGCCATACAAGTTTGAAGAGTAACTGAATATTATACAAATTCTTGGTCTCTTTTCAAAATCAAGCTTATTCGATTCTTCTACACAAGTCCTGGATCATGTAATATAGTACCAAAGAAAAGATAGAAAAGAACAATACAAATTGTGATGCATTCATTACATAGAAAGAAAATCCTCCACACACATTGGTATTTAATTCTTATTGGGCATTAGTTTCAGGTTCCGTATTATCATCCACAACCTTGCACTCTAAATTGAATTCCTTGGTTTCCTCAATTCCTGTCTCTGCCCAAATACTTGTGAAATATGACATAAAATTATCAAACATGTCTTTAATGTTAATCCAATGGCCAAAACAAAATTAGTTTAATGAAATAAAACACATTTACCCATAAAAGTACAACTATTCTTGATATCTTTAGTCTTTCCACATCCTACTTTCTATATAATCTCAAAACTATGCCCACTCATCTCTATCATGCTGAGACAACCCATATGTCTCAAGCATTGGTACGTCTATCGCATCACGATCATCTTCCTCTTCAATAGTTATTTCTGATGGAATTTTTCCCTCTATCACAATGAAGTTGTGTAGTATGCAACATGCTAAAACAATATGGGATTGTGTCATGATAGGATAAGATATTGCATTCCTCAGGATTGGAAAAAACTACTTTATAATACCAAACCTATGCTCTATTGCATTTCTATGAGATGAGTGTCAATGGTTGAACAACTCTTGTGAAGAGTTTATTGGTTTTTCTCTTGAAAACTCTTTCAGGTGGTAGTGTGTACATCGATAAGGAGCGATAAATCCATGTGCATTTGGATATCCAACATCGACTAGAAAATATTTTCCTACATAAATAAAGTATATTGTTAAAACTTGAAATATTTAATGTACCCTTATATTAAACTATGATTTGGCTTACCAAGGGAAACTAAAAGTGGATCTGATCTCGACAGAGCTGAAGCTAGAACACGGATATCTACAACAGACCCTTCCCAATGAGAAAGGCAATACTAAAACTTATAATCAAAGGAATAGATACCCATAATATTTTGTGACAAGTTGCCTTTTCTATCATGATATTTACACTGTATTTTGACATCAACAGTGACTGGTATATGGGTTCTATCGATAGCTCCAACACAATCCTATACAATACAATAATAAAATGTATGCTCAAGAAATAATATGATAAGGATAACAATCCATTGGATAATTTGCAACAATACAAGATTTACCTTGAAGAACGGATCGAAATGATCCTTCCCACTAGTTTTAGGAGGAGTGCATGGGCTAGGTGGTATAAAGTAATCCCCATGGAGTGCTAAGACAATCCTCAACAGCTTGTGGAAGTATCAACTGACTATCTCTTCTAAGTGCCCAAAGTTATGGGAAATCTTGCGGTTCCTTAGATTGTGGCCAAGGGTGTGGAGGAACATCACAAGTTGTCCTTCTGACTTCAAGTTGATCATATTTTTCAAGCTTCCTTTGAACCTTAGAGTTCTAGCTAGATGAAAGAAGGCTCCTGTGCTCATGTGAATCTGATCATGACAATCCACCTCATTGGAATGAATACTCTGTCTATAAAATAATTTCCTTTTCTTATTCGTTTACCCATCTGTACACTGCCTTCTCGGGAAAACACTACTTTCGCTATGACAAGGAAATCAAGAATGTAATTGTGAAAATATGAGTGTATGTGGTCTTCCTAACTATGCATCCTTGAATGTGTATATTGTCAGTAGGATCCATCAATGGCCTGAAATGTGGACAAACACAATGATTTCAGTGAGGAGATATCCACTATCAGGCAACGAGATAGAGATACAAAATAAAAAATGCAACAACATAATAAAATTGTACTGTTCATGATTCATAGTATCTTGAATTTGTTATCTCTGTTGCATGTTCTGCCAAAATAAAAAATGATATTTTCAAAGGTAGGTATTTTAGAATTTTGTTGTCATATATAAATGAAGTTGATAATTCTAAAATACCTATCTTTCTAATCATCAATGGTCATTTGGGCAGAATGTGCAAATTTTGCACTTGGGATACCATATTCAAATAGAGAGAAAAAACCAGCAGAAGTGCCAAAGTGTTGATTTGGTGTGTTTTTGGAGGTTTGGTTGCCAACATGGCATACCAAATAGGATGACTTGGCCAAGTATAACTTGGCCGAGTCTACCTAAGTGGTTGGCCACTCGTGAGTGGTCGTGTGGGTGACCCACCCTTTCAATTTCAAAGGTATATATAAAAGTTGTTTTTTTAAAAATAAATATCAATTGCAAAATTAAATCTTTATTTCAGAATATATAAAGTTTTTTGAGAAAGAAAAAAAGGCATTTTGTGACCGGAGGAGTGTGAATTTGCAAGTTTTTTAATAAAGAAGGATTCTAAAAGAAAAATAAATTTTTTTCTTCTATTTGAGCAAGGGGAAATAAAAGAACTAGAACAAGGAAATATGATTGTAAAAGGAATGACCATATGAAAGGTCATACGAAACTTATCGAAGAACAAATAGTCAATGTTGAAGAAGAACCTATCGATGTTGAAGAAGGTGCAACTCAACTAGGGGAGGATAGTGGTAGTAGTCGAGGTATACGTATTTATCCTACAATGCAAAATTTGATGGAGATGAATGAGGAATCACTTGTTAGTCAAATTGCACTAGAGCACCTGATATCTGACAACACTATTAAATTTCATGTCAAAAACATGTGGAAAGAGTATTCTAAGGATAAAACTTTGGTGGGAAAAGAACAATTGTTTGCAAAGTTATTTCAGAAAAGAGAAATGAATCTGGTTTTGGAGTTGTTAGGTGTTGATAATAGGAAAATTGGACAAGGAGGTCAAATAAAAGAAACAATAATTGAAAATTTTCAAGATGCATTAAACGTTGTTAAAAGGATAGATCATGGAGGATCTGATTCAAATATTGCTAGAAGAGTGTTGATGACTATGATTTCCAGTAAGAGATTGACACACAAAAATCAAGTTTGAGCAGTTTCTGATTTATTCAAGGTATCTCGAAGAACTGTTCAGAGATATATTAGGAAGAGAAATGTTTTGGATATGAACATTGAAAATAATTGGGTATAAATTTGTAGAGTTCCTCGAAAAAGACAAAATTTTTGAAGATGTAAGAAGTCAAGTCATTGAATTTTGGACCAACCACGCTTGTGTTTCTTCCAATAGAAGGGACACTATACAGATTAAAGATGATGAGACCAGTATGAAGATTTCACATTCAAAACATTTTGTCAATACTACACAAAGTAAACTATTTGAAACAATCAAACAAGAATTTTCAAATGTGAAAATATGTCAGAGAATGTTTGAGATGTTGCGTCCTTGCTTCGTGCGCATAAATAAGGTTCATGAAACATGTTGTCAAATCATGTTGAGTTTCACTTATATTTTCAATCATATAAAAAGCTTATGGCAGTACTTAATCTAGATATGGTTCCTGGAAGTACAACATAATTTGTGAAATCCATTTTATGTGATAAGTCAAAAGACTTTGATGAATTCAATGTCCAATGTATAAAAAATGAATGCAATGATTATAGAAATTTACATAAATTTCCTTTATAATTTGATAATATTGATGTTACAACACTAGTCCAGTGGAAGAGATTTGAATATGAGAAATACGAAACGTAGACAAGATTAGAATAAAAAAAAATTGCATTGAAGGAGAGTGAACTACCATACCTTCAGTTCATGGACAGATTTTGATCTATGATTTATCGACATATCTAACATTGTCATGGTGCACGATGGCAAGTTAAACAATATCATGATTCCAAAAATTGTTTTCCACCTAGTTGTATTCTTTCAGTTGTAGATTTTGTGGAGAACTATACATTCTCTCCTCAAAAAGAGCTTCAAAGTCAATATTATCATTCTGATCAAGTTGTAATATTTTTCCATGTGACCTTTAGACATGCACAATTTGATTTCGATGAGATTGAAAGTATAGATCAAAATGAATGCATTATCATTAAGGAGGTTCATTTCTATATCAACGATGATAAGGTTCATGATAGGAGTTATGTGGCTCATTGTTTCGGCATGTTTTTCTAGAATCTTGTGAGTCACGGCATAAATGCTTCACAACACTGGATCTGGTCTGATGGGTTTGTGGGTAAGTAAACTTGAATTAAATTTTCTTTTAAATAGTACATTTCAATTATATCTAAGATCTAGAGATCATATGTATATTTAGTGATTTTAAAATTTTTTACACATGATTGTGCAGGTCAATTTAAATCTGTAAAAGCCTTTAATTGGTTAGCTATGCAACATACTAGACACAATGTTAAGTTTCTTTGGAACTTCTTTGAAAGTGGACATGGAAAATGGGAGCATGATGGAGCAGGAACATGTGTGAAGCATGCACTCCAACAACTTGAACTTCAAGGTATACATATGTATGTCATTTTCATATTACTCAATTTGTTTACATAGCTTAGTGAACTTTAATATTCATTTTATATAGTTTGAATAAACTAATTTTATATTTTTACATGTGCTTTAAATTATTAAATATATCCAGGTAACATGATAGAGAATGCAAACAAAATTATTGAATGGTGTTGAAATCATTTCGCTACTTGAGACTCAAAACACAACAAACATTACTTTTGGGAAGTGATAGGTAAATAATTTAAAACTAGTTCAATCATTATTCATTTTTCATAATTGAATTGAGTTGATCTGACTAAATAAAATTTATTTTTAATTTGTATATATCTAGATATCAATCGATCTAATCCTTACAATTGTCAATCAATTGTTGGAATTAGAAGTTTACATCAATTGATAACTACAAGACAACACAAGCCTCCACTAATTCAAATAAGAGATAAATCATACTTTTGTGAAGATTGTGTTAACAACACAATGAGTCAATGTGTTAATATTGCAAATGGATATGTTTCACAATGGGATTAGAAAAAGTTAGTCAGAATGCCTCCTTATGAAGATGATGACAAAGACATAGACATCCATGATCCTATATATTCAGCTGATTATGAATGA
>MU227811.1:891748-904556 GCA_018584345.1 Thuja plicata | reverse complement strand
GCATATCATCACGCCAATGAAGAGCAGCATTATGTTGTTGCGTAAGGGTGTCAATGTTTTCAACAATGGTATTTAGGGTGGCAAGCATAGGAGCTAAGGTAGGTATATTCTTATATGTGTTTTTGAAACCTCGTATAGTGTTTAGAATCTATTGTATCAAATCCTCTAAAGATTGAGGGTTTTGAAGTGGTTCTGGGTTGTTTTGGGGATCATTATTTGGTGGGGGAGGGTTATTATGTTCATTATTGTCAGCCATGCCTTATTAAATAATAAAAAAATACAAATTTCAAATTGATTTCATATATTATTAAAAAAATCAATACAAAACCCCATTTTTACCAAAAAAACTACATTTAACATGAAAATGAAAAAAATCAATCTAGACATAACAAGAATCTACTTACCGGATAAACAGTGGAGTCAAATTTGTTGTTGGAGCAATCAGGTACCCGAAAAAATCATGTATATGATATATCTAGCCGTTTTGGAAACCTAAAGTGATGAGAGAAATGAGGAAAGTAGCTTGTGGGTTTTTGATTTATGCCACAGGTTTTGGGTACTCGAAAAAATTGGGTACCTGATATTTTCAAGTACCCAAAAAAATCATGTACCTGATTAGGCTTGTGCTTTGGTGTCAGGTTTGCCGAGGTGTATTGACACCCAGGGCTACTAAAAAGTCAACAAGCGCTTTCATGCGCTTTTGGATGAGTGAAAAGTGGATTTTTTTCACATCGCCACTTTTTGGCCCCCCGTGATCTTGCACATACCCAAATTCAATTTACATCTTCAACATGAATTTTTTTTTCAAAGAAAAGTTCAGAAATTTTAAACAATGAAAATTGCACACATACATACATGTATTAACATAAATATCTACATAATATATGTATGTCCATCTGAACAATTTAATATTCATTACATCCCCTAAAGCATAAATACATCAAACAAAGATTCCACATGTACATTTAACTTTTACGTGATTTTAAGATTTTAATATATACAAATTGATTTATGTAACCTAGTACGTAAGAATTCTAGGGTTTTGTTATGTACTAATTTTGAAAGTTGTGTACATAATGAAAATGTCTAGAATGATCAAGTTGTGACAAAAAGATTTTTAGCACGTTCTCAAGTAATAAATATAGTCATGTATCCTAAATTAATTCACTGTAATGATTGCTTCGGATGACTAAAGACTAATTAGATTCATGAAACAAAAGTTATGCTTCTAGTTTACGTTTTGGTTAAATTATATGAAATTAGGCTTTTAAATTTACGTATAAATGTTTCATAATTTTGGATTTGGGTTTGCGTTTATGTTTCAAAATTTTGGATTTGGGTTTGCGTTTATGTTTCAAAATTTTGGGTAAATTATGTGTAAATTTGAGTTTGCGTTTAAGTTTGGGTTTGCATTTAAATGTTTTTAAATAAAATCAATTGTATTCAACCTAAAAAAATTTATTTCTAGAAAATGAAGAAAGAAACAATGACATTACAATGCTAGATGAAAAAAATTCATTGTACATATATGTTTAAATACAGTAAAACATTTAAAAAAAAAAAAAGGGCCCTACCTGGAACTCGGCCGAGTTTTCTTCTCAGCTCCAGATGCTCAATCTTAGCCCCTCAATGTGAAAATGAGGGGCTAGTGGCCTATTTTTGGGTTTTTAAAATGCTTCGCATACCCGGCCAAGTATAACTCGATCGAGAATCACAGGCCACGTAGGTGCCACTCAGCGCCACGTGGCGCCCACGTCAACTCGGCCATGTGGGACTCGACCGAGTCTTACTTGGCTGATTATAACGTGAATGAGATCCCGGAGTTGTCCTAAGGGGTAACAACTTATTGTGGTTTTACGCCTATATATGTACAAACACACATTTTTATGTGTACAAACAAACACACACATGTATATATGTACACACACACATGTATATGTGTACACACATATGTATATGTTTACAGACATATGTATGTGTGTACACACACACAGCTATATGTGTACACACACACACACACACACACACACACACACACACACACACACACACACGTACACACATCTATATATGTAGACACACCACTTAAATGCTTGCATGCATAATTTACTTGCATATCTATGATATAGAAAAATGGAGGACTGTTACTATATGAAGGACTGCCACTATTATTGAGAGGGTAATCTTAAGGTAGGTAATGAGTATGGTACAACTAGGAAATGAAGTTAAGAGAGAATTACATGGTCATTCAAGCTTGCAAACATTTTGAAAAAGAAAATCAGGGCGACATACTAAAGTTTTTAAAATCAAGGCTTCATATTGTGAAGGATAATCTCCTCAAATGACATTTTGAGGATTTGAAATTGTAAATGAATCATTATAATCCCTCAAACAATCAATGACCCTAAGTAAAGAAGGGCCATCCTTACATCTGATCATGATGTTCATAATTGGACAAGTGTATAATGCTTGTGACCAAGAAATCTATGTATGATTAGTAAGATCTTTCTATTTATATTTATAAGTGTTACAAAATCAAATATTTTTCTGCAACTCCAAGAAGCTTCATGGTCCAACACACTGGTTAAGAACATACCAATAGCCTATCAATCTATATATTTATGAAAAACTTCTAAGGTAGTATAGAATTATAGGATACCACCTCTTGTAGATGTTCTATTGATTGTCGCCATACAAGCTTGAAGAGTAACTGAATATTATACAAATTCTTGGTCTCTTTTGAAAATAAAGCTTATTCAATTCTTCTACACAAGTCCTGGATCATGTAATATAGTACCAAAAAAATATATAGAAAAGAACAATACAAACTGTGATGCGTTCATTACATAGAAAGAAAATCCTCCACACACATTGGTCTTGAATTCTTATTGGGCATTAGTTTCAGGTTCATTATTATCATCCACAACCTTGCACTCTAAATTGAATTCCTTGGTTTCCTCAATTCCTGTGTCTGGCCAGATACTTGTGAAATATGGCATAAAATTATCAAACATATCTTTTACTAAAATTAATTTTGCAGGAATGCACAAATCATCTTTGACATGAGGTTTAATGGGAGATTTTTTACCATGTGAAATAGTCCAACACACATCATATGGGAGATTGTATGGGTTTTGGATTAGAGAAAAATTGAGTTTTGAAGGGGCCCTATAACCTTTTACAATAGAACTAAAGATAAAGCAATAAATCCCCAATAAAGACTAGGCCACAAAAAATATAGACACCTAGAAAAACTGCCAGCATCAACCTAGACTAGAGCCAACCCAAAAAACCAGCACCACCCCCAAAAACAACCAGCCTAAAATAAAAAACCAAAGGCCACCTACAACATATCTTTTATAATTTTCCCTCTTCCTCAATTTCAAACATTTTCATCAGTCTCTCGCATAGAAAAGAGACATCGTTGGAAACAAAAGTTTCCTTCTTCTTTAGAATTTCCCTAGTGAACTTCCCTAGACTAGGAGGAGTGACATCATTATCATCAGAGTCCTTGTCCAAATTCATAATGGCTTTTGAGGAGTTGTTCCCTTCAAGATAATTGACGAAGGTGTCCATACTTTTGGTCATAGATATCACACCCTCATGGTAAGCCAGGAGGGTTTTCCTCAACGTATCAGTGCTATTATCCACCTTCTTGGCCATCTCAGTGATCTTTTTCTCCAAGTTTTCAAGCCTACCCTTTCTATTGTTTTCCTCACCATCCAACCTTTTAATCTTTTCTTTCAGATCTTGGTTAGTGATAAAAAAATCCTTGATTTGCTGGAAGACCGAGCTATTGTACTTCAAAGAATTTTTTGACATAGAGATAGCCATCTAGAATTTAGATTCATCTCAAGGTTTTTCAAATTCAAATTCATTGAGGTAGGGGAGCCCTTTCTCAATCGCTATTTTTCTTGTTCCATGGAGTCGTCATAGCTAACCAAATTAACAGTTTAATACCCTTAACACAAAATGCCAGCAACCATAGGGGATGTATAATCCTTAGCCTCATTCAGCTCCAAAGTCTTATATATCTGCTTCTCCTTTTTAAAGAGATTCAGTGACTCAGGCTCGACACTAAGCACCCTTTTATGATCATCTTATAGCTTCTCACAACCAAGACTCACTTGGATATAAATTTCCTGCTTTGTGACCTCATTAATATCCATATCTAATCCCTCATCTTCACCCCTCTCATCCTACTCTTCCTCATACTCCTCACCCTTCTCCTTCTCCGAGGCCTCTTCCTTTTCTTCTTCATCCCTTTTTCCAGCATCATACCCACTCCAATCCTTCTCCTCAATAGTATCCATGCCCGTATCATCATCCTTTTCAAATTCCTTACCAATTTTCACATTTTTTTCCAGAATTAGGCTAGGATGACCCAGACTTTCCCCTTCCCCACTAGGAAACTTATGTTACCCCTTCATCAATGATAAGAGAAAATTCTTATTTTCATTCATCACCAAAATCTTACAGTGCTCATAGATAAGTAAAATGAGACCATTGTGAAGAGCATGGGAACTAACCTTGCTCATATGTTTGTTGAGGCTATCTGTCAACAAGAAACATAGGTAGTAAGGCATCAAAACCCCCTTTTTGTGCCTTAAGTGGTTCAAGAGAATAAAATGGTAGGTGTGAACTCTTGTAAACCTCACATCAACAGTAACATACTCCATGATGACGGTGAGAACATACTTTCACAACCCTTCAATTTTTGCTATGTCATAATATCCTAAAATAGGCTTTCCCACCATTTTGTGTTTATTATCATCCCTAGGAAATATTTTCACAGCCCCATTTGAGATCTTTCTGTCATGGTAAAATCTTAACCTTGTACGTGGCATGCCCATTACATTTGCAAAGAGCTCAGCTACAATCTTAAACCTGCACCCATACAGGGAAAAATGACCCATCGCCCAATGCTCAGAAATTTTATGAACAACCATCTTTTCTCTGACCTTATCATACCCTTTTAGGTGCTCCATGAAAGGCGTAATCTTGCCTTTTGAATATTTCTTCTATACTTTCGGCTCTTCAACCCATTTATTGTAATCATCTGGTTCCTTACTGCGAAGATCACCTCCCATCTTCTCAAAATTACCATTCATGACACCAACCTTAGACAAATAGCTTTGAGATAACAAGAAACACCAATTAATCAAAATGCATAACACCCACAAAGGATGAGAGATAACATTATATAAATGCACTCCATCTCTGCAGAAGCACATGCCAATGCCATAATTAGGGTAAAAGTTATAAGTTGTCATCATTACAATTATTGAGAATATTTCAAAATTTTGTCATATAGTCCTTTCATATCACACGATGATAGATATATCTTGGGGCATTAAGATTTCCCCTTCCCAAGTAATTATTTTATTGCAATTAACCCCATAATTAGCCATCCTATCCGCCGAAGCATTAATTTCATGGTAAGCATGCTTAATGATCACACTCTTAAGGGACTTGATGATGTCATGAGCTTGTTTAATCATAAATTAAATAGACCACAATAGCTTATTTGATCCATTAAGACAATTTATTATATTAATCAAATCCCCTTCCAACCATAAATTTTTACATTTCAAATCTTTGGCAATAGTAAGAGCTTTCCAAGCCCCCATATCTTATGCATAATGACTAGATTACTCACCCAAAGGACTAGCCACCACTGCTAGGAAGCAACCAACATAATTCCTAACAATTCCCCCAAAACCAACCTTTCCTGGATTTCCTTTGGAAGCCCCATGAAAGTTAACCTTGATCCATCCAAGTGGTGGGGATAGCCATACAAGGTTATTTCAAGCTCATATATATTAACATAGGGACCTAAGTTTTCTGATCTATCAGCTAGAGTGTTCTTTCTTGAAAGGTGTGTAATGAGATGAACTTCTCATGATTTGATAAGTTATAGAGAGATTCATATACGAGGTCATGCATACTAACCTAGGGGACCTACCTATTCAATATCATGATGATATTTTCTAAATTCAACCTCTATCATAACAATTTAAAAAACCTTTTTCGTAGGCAACAATATTCCATGATATGTTGTAGCCACATTAGTAAAATTAGAAGTCTAGAACCCTATATTAACTGCATATGAAGGAATCATACCTATTTTCTCATCTCTTAAGATTCCTCTCACCTCCTACTTGTGAAATATGGCATAAAATTATCAAATATATGTTTTACTAAAGCATTTCCTTGTGGAAACTTGTTTTCAAATTTAATAAAATCTTTAATCGATGAATCAAGAATTGCTTGTACTTATTTCTGCTATTGTTTAATTTCTTTTGTCCATGGGTCAACTTCTTGGTATTGTCTCTCAATTTCAAGTTTCATTTCCTCTAAATATATCTCAGTAGATTTGAGAACATGAAATCTATATCAATATTCATTTCCTTTTAAGTTCACCTTTATGGCATGTTCTTGAAGCTATAACTATTGTTATTTCTCAGAGCTTCTATTTATGTGCCCTTATCCAATATTTTAAATGCTTCTAGACCATTGTCTTGTATGATATTATGCTTTTATAAGATAAATTTACAATTTCATCATTAAAATCAAGAGTTGTTTTGGTTGTACTTCACAGGCCCATAATTGAACATCTAAGAGATTCCACAAGCATAAGAAAGAACTCAACATGTGAAGGTGTCAAGAGATATAAAAATAATAGTTCAATATAAAATGAATTTCATGAAAAGTGATTCAAGCAATTTATAAGGTGGGAGGCATTTCCATAATTTATGTACCTCTCAGTAAGTCACAAAAGGGTAGGGTGAGCCATCATCTCTCTAATCACAATATGATTTTAAGTGCAAGTTGCATATATGAGCATATGAAGTACAATTTACAACTATAATATATACATAACCTAATTATATACTACAAGTATTGGTAAATCAAAGAGACCCAACAAGATGAGTTTATTGCTCTTTTTCATGCTTGCTAAGACACAACTTGATTTGATGAAAAGAATGGGGGCATTGAGAAGCCAAGATTTATGATAGGAGAGATCTTCACATCATGCTAATTATAACTCTTGGAAGCTTGAGAAGCTCCTGCAATCTATCAAAATTATATGTCAATCCTCTCAATTACAAAAGAGACCCAACGAGATGTGTTTTCTGCTCTTTGACATGCTTCCTAAGAGGCAACTTAATATGATGAAAATAATGGGGCATTGACAAGCCGAAGATTTTTGATAGGAGAGATATTCACATCATGCTAATGATAATTCTTGGAATCCTGAGAACCTCCTACAATCTATCAAACTAATCATCCATCCTCTCAAACTTTATGTTAAACATCTTCTCTATCTTCTTAGTTTTTTATTAGCTTTGACCGTTGACACTGTATCAAGGGAGCCAATCGCTTTCTTTCACTCTTCTGGGTCCACGATGATGTATTTGTGACTTTCTTATCTCTCATGCTTCTTCAAGGGTAATGGTGCCCCACCTAGGACATCTCATGGACAAGATTTCCCTTCTTTATAGGTCTATAGGACCATCCTCATCCTACACATTGGGGTCAATATCCAAATCTCTTTCCTCTAATACTTTCCATGATATGATACCTTATATCCTATAGGTACCAACATAACACACATACAAATATCCTTCTAGAGGCTTCAAACTTACTGTAGATAGACCATCCATATTCACTTATGGATTTTAGTATTTTTCTCTGTCACTGCACTTTTGGGCCCAAGATACATTATTAAGCACATTGTAGTGGCCACTAGTAGGTTTTCTAGCACACTATTTTTTATGTGGTGTTAAAATTCAAGCTATCCCTCTTGGAAGGACAACAAGATGTTGTATTTTAGGGGCTCTTGGTGTGCCCAAAATCTAAATGTGCTCATAATTAGTGTAAGAAGTAAGTTGTATGTCTATTGAGCAATTTGTATGTGTATCCACATATAGTAGAAGCTGTTTCAACTTTAGGTAATTGGTGTTAATGAAATTTTATTCTCAAAGAGAAATGCATTTTGAGTGGTGAGAAGGGGAATGAACTTCAAGATAATACAAGGCTACTATAAATTTGAGGGAAAAAAAGATGAGTAAGTTCTCTTTAGATATGAATTCTGTTATTATTTCACACTGTTATTTACTAAAGTATATTCTCTATTCATTTTCTTTCCTAAGCCTAGTTCTCCTCGATTATCTTTTATCCTTGGTTGATGTCTACCTTAAAACTCTAGATGAAGGTGTAGGATCCTGAGCCAAAGTGAGACCATACAAAAAGGCTTTCTCTATTGTATAATGCCTCTTTAAGTTTCTTCCAAACATCTTTTTGCAAACATTTTGTTGTATATAACTATTATTACTTGTAAATGTCGGACACTACAAGATTCACGTCAATAGTTATTCACTAAAATAGGACAATAATTAATAGTCATCGTAACTTGAAAACACCACATTGGGCTTAAAATAATAGTTAAATTATGTGCATAGACAATATGCAGAAAAGACAAAGGGAGAAAGGGAGTTACCACATAAAACATTAGAAACCCTAAAACAAAGCATGGTGCCACTTCTAGCTTGGTCGATACCATGTACAAAGGAAACTATGTATGGTAGTTATCTCATGCTCTCAATATCACTTTTCTTGTTGTGAATGGTGCGGATCAAACAAAGGTAAGAGATGGGGGTTATAGTGTAGGAGGGACCGTAAGGGAGAAATAGTTGGCAGGGGTACATTTCCGCACAATGAAACCAGGATTGCAAAATAGAGATTGAGCGGACACGACAGATGGTTTGAATTCACAACATGAAGTTGTAGACCCCCGTTGAGTGCTTTCTGCATGATGAAACTAGGATTTCAAAATAGGGATTGAGCGGACCCAACAGATATATTAAACAAATACTTCAAAATGTTCATCAACGAAAAGCCATAGAAAGTATAATAAAAACATACTTGGCTGTGAATCCCTATTTCAAATGAAACCACGAAACAACAATGTAGTTTTATACATACAACTTACCACATTCATTGCCCGAGGTTTCAGAACTTGCAGAACTTACAATGACGAATGCTTTGTGCACATGAATTTGTAGACCCGCAGCAAGCTACAGAAGTGGAAACACACCCGTGTCAAATGCTTTATGCACAAAGAAACTAGGATTGCAAAATAGGGATTGAGCAGACACGACCATATATAAAATGTGGTTGAAAAAAACCAAAATTAGCTTTTGGTTTTCCAATTCCACCTATTTGAGTGGAAGTGAGTACTGTCTATTTTGACCATATTCAAAATTTGCAGCCCCAATTCTGATTTTTTAACTTTCGTACCAAACAACAAATTTGGTCAAAAACCTGAATTTGTGGTCGCAATTCCACCCCAGTTCCTGCAACCAACTGGGGAAGGGATAAGGTGTTAAAAGGAGTTTTTGGGAAAACTAAAGAGGATAACTAATACATAAATTTTAAATATATATAAGAATTAATTTTTTTTTTTGATATGTGAAGATTATATACAAATTAAAGGAAAGGTTTATGGATAAAAAAGTAAAGGTTTTGTATTAATGAGTATGGATAAGAATATATTGAGTAAAATTATAGGAAATATTAGTGTAAAGTTTGAAATATATTTATATGTTTAAAATTGATATTACAAAGACAACTATATAATTAGAATTGATAATGAATTGTCAAACAAAATAAAAAAAACAAGCAAGTGGTATAAAATTGAAGAGTTCTAAACTTTAACATCCTTAATATTTAAGTAATTGAAGTAGATTTTCTTCCTATCTATTCTCATTTCTTTAACTATTGAATCTAAACAAAAAGATATAGGATCAGCTTGTGGGCTCAATTCCTTATATCCCCCATGTTGGGCAATGGTATGATAAAAGGAGAATGAGTTGTTCACATAGATATGATATAATTTACCTTCTAGAAAGGATTGTTTGACTCACCTCTAATAACTTCCCCCTTTCTATAACAACCTTGAGGAATCCCTTTCAAGGGTCTTTGCATAAATAATCTTATTGATGTTCTCTTAGAGCACATCTTGGCACTATAAGGAAATTTATAAGCACCTTTAATTTTCCCAAGTAGGATGACCAAAAAATCCTACAACAAGGGTAACATCATAATATTTACTAAAGGTCAAATAAACACATATTTTCTTTTGGCACTTCTCGTGCTTTCTCTGTTATTTTGTAATGGGTTAGCCCCATTGTTTTGGCTGCTTTATTATCAAAAACACATATTTTATTTCCTTTTTTAGATTTTTTCTTCATCTTATTGACTTAAAGAAATTAGGATAGTGCCCTAACTTGTGATTCTTTTAGGAAATAATTGGGGAATCCTTATTCTCAATATGTTCTACCCATACATTAAATTTTGTAGAGATAAGGTGACGTAATTGAAATGATCCTTATCCACATGAATATTCATATAGAATCTATTATATAATAGATATTTTCTAGATTTTGTCACTACATTTTAATAGTTATAAAATATATAAAATAATTAGCAAGACCAACTATAACCTTTTTTTTTCTTTTTTCTTTTTTTGGAGCAAAGTGGACTAGCCACTATAACCTTATCATTCCTCGACTCCAAAATGGATTCAACAAGGAAAAAATTCCGGGTAAGTAGAAGGATGTGGTGCTAGTTCTCATCAAGTTCATCACTTTGGAAGGTAGATTCAAATTCCCTCACCCCGATCTATTCCCAATGTTAAATCATTTCTATCATGACATTAAGCTTAAATTTCCATATTGGATTCTCTCTCAACTATCTCAGTCCATTATTAATAGCAAGATACCAAATGGGGTCCTTCCTCTACATCAAGGGCTCATACTTAGATTATATAACATACATTTAACCCTTGCACCTAGTTGAGGCCCCAATCCCTCCCCCATTGTGAACCCTAATTTAATTATTTATCTTTCCAACAAAAAAGATGTGAAAGGAGCCTTGTCCTTTGCTATTAAAACTTCACCCCCTAGTTCTTTACCTAGGCTCAACCCTCAGAGAAAGGCTAAAATGGAAACCATGGGTAAAGAATTTTTTTTTTATTCCTAATGAAGCCCTTGAAGTCTCTGAGGATTCTTCTTCCTCTCGGTCTATGGAGCTGGATTGGGCCCTAGTTAATACCCTACAAAGGAAAAAAAAACAAGGCCGCTGAGCCCTCATCCCCTACCAAATTTTCTCCCTCTAATTCTCCTACTCACTCCCATGGGGATAAGTTACCTGGCTACCCATAGATTATGGACAAATTTGATAGTTTGTGTGCTCTCTAAAATAGGAAAAATACAATTCTTAAGTGGTTGTTGATGCAAATTCACATTGCCAAAAAGAAGATTAATAGACTTGAGGCTATGGCTAAAGTTGATACTAGGGTAGGGGACTGGTCTTGTGATGTCCAAGATACCAAAAATTGGGAAGTGGAAAATGGGCTTTCAATTAAGTTGGATATTTGGGCTTGTATTAAGGGATAGGTTAGAGATATTCGCGCGTTGATTTCCTTGGAAGAATAAAAGAAAGAAATATTGTATGTCAATGATAATGCTGAAAATAATTAGGATGAGCTAAACACAAAGCTGGAAGAATTGTCAATTTCAGCAAGGAGATGATGGATAAGACTTCAGACTCTTCATATTTTGCAGGATGAATTTGAGCATAGACATACCAAAAGGAAGAGGAAAGATATGGAGGCTACGATGGAGATGGAAGGTCCTACTACTTTGGCCTTGACACAAGGAAATTAGAAAAAAGACTCCTTCTTTAAGCTTCTAAAGGAATTAAATCAAGAGTAGAAGGAGGTTAAGGCCCCTTTTCTGTATCCTTTTAGCATCTTCTCTTTTAGGGTTTTGTGGGGCTCTCTTGTTTTTTTTTTTTTGTCTTTGCTAGTTCTTTCATTAGGATTAGTTGTTGGGTCTTTTGCTTGTTGGATTTAATCCTTGTGAATTCACTTTTGGATAGCCATTTAACTTGATGTAAGGTGTCAATCCCCCTACCAATTTACTTAATCAGAATTATAACCTTATCATCCCAATACTCTTATGATATGCATGTAGGCATAATTGAGAGTTGAGCCCTCTTTTATCAAAACAAGCTTAGTTTTAATAAAATAATTAACCATGTAAAAAATTATAGGCACAATATTCATGGTTTGAAAAGGATATAAAAAAGAATTAGTGAATTATAGCTGAGATCTCCACTTGGTAATGTGACTTCCATTCCTTCTATTGTCATCATCTAACTACATTGATATTTAGTTTATAACTTAGAAACTTCTCAATAAATTAAATTTATGCTCTAGTGAGTTTTATTTAAAATTAGGAGACCTAAGAAAAATACTTTTGTCCTCTATAATAGGTTATAAATATGAGAGAGAGAGTAGGAATGGAGTAAGGACGAGCTTCTTCTTATATATCTAGAAAATAGAGTGTTACTCTCAAGATGGAATTTAAAAAAATGACGGAGCTATAATTGAGTTCATGTGATTCTATGATGCTATCCTAACAAGTGATCATAAAAGGGTTTCACATCGACCTTGATAAAATAATCTATTTTGGGGAGCAAGATAAGTTCCTTAGTCCTAAAAATCATGTCAAAACCATTTATTAATAAGCTACTATGCAATATAACAATATTCCATATAATGAATAAGGTACAATCATGAACAAGAAGAAAACATAAGTATCCTATAAGTATAATTGATGGGTCCCAAGAGCACAATGATTTATTAGAATCTTATTTCTAGAAAAAATCAATTCTTTTATAAGTATAATGGAGCCCATTCCTCTTTTGACAATCCAAGATACAAAAGTCTTTGTTATTC
>MU227811.1:880644-891632 GCA_018584345.1 Thuja plicata | reverse complement strand
TATATATATATATAAAATATATATATATATCCCTACATTCTATTCCTATCTCTCCCCATTGCAAACATATCATGATCTTGTTGGTAATGGAACCTACTCATCTTCCATATTTAGTATTTTTTTTTTCAGTAATGTAGCTATAAATTTCCAATTAAGACCTTGGTTGTACAAATAATGTATTATTTTTCAAGTGGCCTACCAATTGACTTTATGTATTACATAAATATATGAAAAAATACACAAAATTACCTAATTGACCTTCTAAACATCTATGGAATACCCATTACATACCAAGGTACAATTTATAGTTTATATTTATACTATAATATTCTAAAATTTGTATTCAAGGAATATTTAGTAATAGCATTTTTAATTAGACAATTTTGTTTACATCAAGAGATGTCTAGAGTTTCATAATGAGTTTTAAAATCTATGTAAATAAAAATTCCACATGATTTAAAGTTAAAATTTAGATTCATTTGTATTATAGAAAGATTATATACAATAAAAATAACATGAAGAAGAGGGATGCATGTTGATGATGTCAAGAAAGATGGTACAAAAATGGTAAGTAGGGAAGGAAAATAATTAGAAGGTAAAGTGGACCAAGGAGGAGATGTTTTTAAAATAAATATCATAGATAAACAATATGCCAAGATGAGATGCTCCTAATTATAGTGAATATTTATATATAAAGTATGTAGATAGATAAATGGCATTATTCTTATATATGAGGTTAATACTATTTATATATATATTGCATAAATTTTTTTCATTCTTGGTTTGAGACTTTTGATTATGCTTTTCTATCTCACCCTATCTATTGAAACTAAAAGTTTTATAAAACAAAAATGAGGGTAGTTTTTGATTAAGTAAAATAGGTTTTACAGGGTTCCTGAAACCCAAAAATAAAATGAGGGTAGTTGATTGTGTGGTTGATGCAAGTATAATTAGATCTTACAAGGATATTTATGGTCTATTAATATCAACCATGTTATATTTCCCATTGTAGAAGAAGCAGTGTCTTTCCAGGCAGAGAAATTTGGATTGATAAAAACATCAATAGAGAAAGTTTATGAAAAATTTGAGCTTTCTTGAAAAGCCATAATTCTATACTCAAATTATTCTTTCCATGGTAGAAAAAAAAATTATTTTTTCAAATCCTTGAAAAATGTCTATTTTATATTTTCCATCCAAGATTCGATTCTACACAAAATTCTATATGCCTATTAAAAAAAATGTAGGGGAAAAGAACAATATAATATGTAACCTAAATCTCACTATTTATTGGTAGTCCAGTAAAATTAGCTAATTTCTATATCTCTTGGCCTTCAAAGGAGATTCTATGTTATATAAGGAACTTGCACCAATCTCCAAAAATGGAGAGAACAAATAAAGAACAAAATAATTTGTAGCCTTAATCCTACTATTTAAAATTCAAGAAAATATTTTGAAATGACTTTCCCACTCACTATTGAGACCCTTGTAGGATTTGATCCTTGTTTGTCATCTTCTATTTGTGGTTCGTCACTAGTTGTTGGATCATTGGCTATTGACTCGCCTCCTTTTGGTCTACAACCTATGGCTGATTCACCATTGATGACCACTGCAAGTTCACTATTGATGGTCACTGTTGGTTCACAATCTTCTAGTTTGCTGCAAGTGATTGTTGGTTCCCTTGTTGCTATAAATTTTCCACCTTTGGGATTTGGTTCTTTATAGGTGAATTATCTTGTTGCCACCCCAACTTCTTTATCCTTTGCCAAAGTGGTTGGCTCTTCTAGTGGTAAAATCTATTCTTCTGCTCCTATTCATCCATCTCTTAGGGGTAAACCCTTGCATTGTTCTTCTTCAATCCCTATAGTTATTTGTGGGGAATAGGTGTTGTATAATGAAGAATACTTCTCCAAGTGTGCTCTTATTTGTAGGTTAAATGGTTTATGGCCTTCCCTTCCTGATTTTCATAAATGGGTTTTATATTCTTGGAGGCCCATTGTTGAGGATAGGATTGAGGTTTATCCTACTACCATGATTTTTTTTGTGGCTTCTTTTCAAACTAAGGAGGATAGGGCTAAAGTGTTTGAAGAAGGTATTTGGTTGTGGGGGGATCACTCTCTTTCTCTTAGGCCTTGGTTACCTTCCTTTAACTCGCTTACTGAATCTATTAGTAGTGTCCCTACTTGGGTTAGAATTCCTTATTTTCCTCTCCAATTTTGGATTAAGTCTTGTTTTGAATCTATTGGTAATGCTATTGAAATGTTTTTTTTATAGCTGATGACTCTTCTCTAGTTTATGAGCATCCAACTTTTGTTCGCATTCTTGTGGATATTGATATATCTCAAGATCTTCCTAGATAATTTGTCTTGATGACTGGGTATAGACCTTGGTCTCAGATTCTTGATTATGAGGGTCTTCCACTTTGTTGTAGGAAATGTTTTTCTATAGGTCATCCGACTGCAAATTTTCAAAAATCTCACTGCAATATTGCTACTTGGTGGACAAATACACTTTGTGAGCATCTTACTATGGTAAATATTGATGATTCTAAGGATGAGGATTCGAATGGTCCTATTGAGATGTTGCCTACAAAGCCTCTTGATTTGGGTATGACTAGGGTAGATTTTCCCATTGCTAGTGCTCTATCATCAATATATGTTGTTGGTCTATCGTTGCCAGCTTATGTTGGTCATCTGATGACAACTTCTATTGGCTCACAAAATTCTGAGCATATTATACCCAACAAGCATGAGAATGTGGTTGAGGTTGCTCCTTCTCAACCCTTGTTAGTTTGTCCTCTTGGATCCCCTTGTCACTTAGAGGATTGGTATATCATGAACGGTTGTGCACTGAAGGAAGAGAGGTTTCCCAAAACAATTTGATGTCTCCCAATCTTTGGTCAAGGGTTTTTGTGATGGTTGAAAGGCCAAAAAAGTGGTATCGTTTCCTTTTCTTTAGTTTAGCCTTCCGTTGTTTGTAAAGGGTTTCAAGTTCCCTTCAAAACTCGCTTGTATCTTGTTGTTGGTTGGTTGCAATTTATCTATGTTTTATCTTTAAGTAGACTTCTGTATGAGGGTTTTAGATCCTAGCCAAATCTGATTGTACTGGGTTTGAGGTCTCATTCAAACCTCTTTTCCTTCAATCAAAAAGCTTAAACCCACTATTTATTGATAGCGCAATAAAATAAGTTAAGTTCTGTAAATCTTGGCCTTCAAAGGCACTTTATGTTACAGAAGAAACTTGAACCTATCTCCAAAAATGGAGAGAACAAATAGAAGTCTCGCAACTATATTTGCAAGGCTTGAGGTGTATATGAGCATTCTTGATAGGTAAATTATGAGCTTAGATATATTTATAATCTTCCTTTTTCTTTATTTATACTCTTTTTAGTCATTTTTAATAGTAAATCTAGCGATTTATTCTTATTCATAAATATTAAATATTTAAATTTGATATTTCTAAGCATCTGGCCTTTTTTTTCGTTTTCTTATGATCATACTAAGATAAACAACATTCATTAAAGTGTTCCACGAAAAAAAAAAAACAATCATTCATTAGAAGTGTTCAACTTTTAAATATGTAAAGTGGAGATTCACTTTAAAAGTTTTTAGTGCATCAAGAGTATATATAGTCATTTACAAAGAATCAACAAGACTTTTTAAAAATTGTATATCTATATATACTTTAAAAATAAATCAAACTGTCCAATAATCAATAATTACAAAAAGAAAAATTAATAATAACGACAAATTGTAAAAAAATTAACAGTTTTTCATATAATATTAAAAAACTTGCCATCTAGATTTACTTAATATTAATATTTTCAATTAGACGATTACATTTTTAAAGATAGTATAAAATAGATGCTAAAAGATATTGTGAAGTAAACGCTAATTTTATAACATGTTTTCCTATTTACCAAGACCGTTAAATTATCTGAAGAGCACTATCATAATTATTTATAACATGTTTTCCTATTTAAGACTATTAAATTATCTGAAGAGCACTATCATAATTATGTTCAAAATAGTTCACGCTGATCATTTGAGACAAATTTCTAGCAAGTTTTAGTTGGTAAAAAGCTTTACAACAAAACAAGAAGTAAAACGACAACTATGAATAACGAGAAGGATATTTGGTTTGGATTTTATTGTCACAATGTTTAAAAGAAAGACCTAATGAATACGTAGTCATAGATGCAATGATTATCTTACTATTTCACATAATAATATACAACAATCGGGCTGCGCACACTGTAATTGCCATAGCTCCAAGTCAATGCACCTGATAGCAAATCGTAATCATCTGGTATAACTTTACTTTCAATTTTTAGATTATATGACTTCTTCTCATTGGAGAACGTAAAAGTGAGTGCATTTGGTTCCACTGTGACATTCATTCCAACGGGTGCATCTATTTGGGCTTGATAAGTAGAATTTGGAGGTCCAACATTTGTAACTGTTCTAGAAAATTGAGCAAAAATGGGCTTACTTATATTTGCAATAGCCATTATGGAAGGGTAGTTAAGATTCCATACTCCATGTTTAGATAAATTTGAAGAACAGATGGTGAATTCTCCTGTCAGCAAACGCAAGGATGTTTCATTGTATCCTTGACTACATAGCATATTGATATAAGAATTTACATCAGCGTCATACACAAGCCCCGGATTGATGGCCTTGAAGGGATTGATCTGCCCTGCACCATATCCTAATTCTGCAGCTTCATTGCCATGTAATGTTGCATCCAATGTTGTCGCTACATGACAAACTCAATTATAAGGAAAAATAAGTAAGAAAAATGACTGTATACAATTCTTGGGTGGTGAAATGGATATCCACCTGTGGTCATGAGGGCAGATTTGATAGCAGCAGGAGACCAATCGGGATGAAATGACTTGACATAGGCAGCTGCCCCTGTTGCATGAGGGCATGCCATAGATGTTCCAGAGATTATGTTAAAATCCACTACTCTTTTGTCCAAAGGATCCATGCTCATTGGTGCAACATTTGACCAAGCCGCTAGAATATCAACACCTGGTGCAGTGATATCAGGCTGTCAAGGAAATATGACATAGCTAGATTAGTTCGAAAAACACATCCCTTGGAAAGGAAATTCAAAATCCACTCAGATATTTTTGTTTTCTTACCTTCAGAAGATCCGGTGTGATTTTGCTGGGACCTTTTGATGAGAATGAAGCTACTATAGGTGCAGGCAAATCATTCCCACCTATAGTTTTTGCTATACTTGCAGTAGGAGACCTAGTGAAAGGTACAACGCTTTTTAAGCATGGTTTTATTTAAAATTTTCATACAAACATACTCTGTTAAAACATGATTTCTTTGAACTAACCATGTTAGAACTCTTTGAAAATAATAAAAGAAAGGCCCTTTGCTTAACGTTCTTCTCTTGTATCATAGATATAATCCTTCTAAATGTGAAGATTGATTCTATTTTTATTGATTTGTAATTAGGGCTCAAACTTCTTAGCCAATTTTAAATGTAAATCTTAATAATTGGGTGATCATATGGGTGTGTACTGTCAAACACTAGTACAAACGAAAATCATATTCGTACTTCAATTCTCCTACCATAGTCATTGGAATAGGGAAAAATTGTAAATTCCCCCCACCCCCCAAAAATAAAAAGTTTATAAATTCCCCCCCTAAAAAAGAATCCAGTAGATTAGTTTAAAATTTTGTAAACGATAAATATGAATGGATAATGTTTCGATTCAACATCTATAAAATAGAAGCAGTTTGTAAAGGTTTTGTATCAATTGAGCGAGAAATGAAATCGTGAATAGTTCAATGTTATAACATTGCAAGTAGCTTGGACAAAATTCTCTGTTTCATATTTCCTATATATCAAATATTTGATTCATCGAGCCATCCGCCCCTGAAAATCATCTTAAACTACAACTAATCTTAATAAAAAAGATAGAATTTTAACAGATTATAATCAACAATATATCGCACCTATATTTTAAAGGTAGTTTAGTAATTCACAATTTTTTTAACTGACTACAATAATTTCCCTTTAGAAAAGGACTATCCTATTTATATGAGCATTCACCACCCTATCTAATCCTGTAAACTAGTCTTTCCAAACCTAGAATAGCCTGTGTCTCCCTATAAAGACATAGAACTCCCTTCTTTACAATATCTAAATTTTTAGAAACTTTCTTAATTTCTTTGAGAAACAGGAGATTTTTTTTTATAATAGATGTTATTCAAAGAGACTCAGATGCATCTTTTATTTAGGCTGAGCAAGAGGCCTGCAGTCAGATTATAAAATGTCAAATCCCCATTAATATATCTTTCCGAGTTTGTGCTATGGATATCCTAATGAGATTGTGCTCTAATTTATTTAGTACAAGCCCTAGGTGACTTTCTACTCCATCAAACAGAACTTTCATGAGGAGAAAAGTAGTTCGTTTGATTTATGCATTTACCTTGTGGAATTGATGTAAGATTTGACAACCTCTCCCTGTTCGTATGAAACAACTGTGGCAGGGACCATAAACGAGGAAGCCGTATCATTCATTGCGTTGTAAATTATTATGGCACCCGCCCCTCCAGAGACATACACTCCACCATCTGGCAGATCATAGGGGCTTGCTAAGTAGCAAAGTACTATTTTTCCTTCGACTAGGCTGCGATCCAGGGAATATAACCCGCAACCACTGACCAAATTCACAACCATAGAAATGGAGAGCTTCGAGTTTAACAAAATGAATAAATCAACTATAAAAAATAGTTTGTTAAACAATTGGCTATTCATTTCACCTCGAGTCCTCTGAAGAAAATCCGCCAGAAACATTAGCAGCGTCTCCTCCGTATATTAAAGGATACCAAGGCTGCTCCATTGTGAATGTGTTTATAGCAGGCCCCTACCTCGCCATTAATCTCAACAAATTAGAACTTTGATAACTTAATATAATCAGTGGAAAGCAATGAGATTTGATTTACCTCGAAAGACATTCCATTTCCCAAAGCAAGTTGTGATTTGAAATGGCGATCAATGGTGCTTGCAGCCACCGTCAGAGACCAGGGCGAAAAGTTGCAAACAGATCCCAATGTCCCATCGTTACAAGCACCGTTTGATGTTAAGATTCCTCTCTTCATTGCATGGAATGCGCCTATTGCAATGCAATCTTCAAAGTAATCATATGTGAAAATCCCGAACCCACCGCTCCCAAGTGAAACAGAAATGACATCCACACCGTGATAGATTGCATCATCAAATGCGGCAAGTATATCTGCACAAGTGCATGAATTCGACCAACAAACTTTGTATATAGCAATCCTTGCCCCAGGCACTCCTCCACGCACGTCTCCTTGGCCTAATCCAAAGAGGCTGGCGTTTCTGACAATGCTTCCAGCAGCTATGGAAGAAGTGTGTGTTCCATGCCCATGTGAATCTCTTGGAGATATAAATTCATCCGCAGGTGGTTGAGATCTAAGGCCTTTATAATAAAAGCTTGCACCTATTATTTTCCTGGGAAACAAGCAAGCACTTTTGTAAGCCTGGTAAAATCTCAAAAGAATGTATTGTGTACATTATTTTGTATGGGAAAAGGATTTAGTTCTGTTATAGTACTTATTGCAAGCTTTGAAATCGGTTGTTGTCTGGCACACTCCCCTCCATTTTGAGGGAACGGGACCCAATCCCGCATCATCAAAACAATCTGATTCCGGCCATACTCCTACAATCAAAACAATGTAAATTGGCCAGGAGAAATTTTCAGAATAAATATGTGTACACAAATGTGGGAAAAATGCAATATCATCTTTTACTGTTTGCATTTATACCTGTATCTATAACGCCAACAATTACATCACTTTGATATTCCAAATGATTGGTTTGCTGAGACAGAGGGAGTCCCACAAAATCCCATGATCTGCTTGTCAAAAGCTCAATATTTTTGCTTTCGAACACCGAAACTACCCCGTCTGTGTCTATAATTCAGAAAAGAGCCTTTTAACGGATTATTTGAAAGGAAAATGAGAAACAAATTAATAAATACGTTTGGAAAAGAAAAACAACAGTCTAAAAACTCCTAGAAAATAGTTTTGAGGAAATCGTACTCGAGAGGTGTTGGGCATGAGGTGAAGAAAGCCGAGCTGCAAATCCGTTAAAGCTCCTCCAGTAACTATGAACCAATGATTCCTGTGCTACCTCATGGCTTAACAATCATATTGTAAAAAAAAAATTAGAAAAATAGTTCTTCTTTAAAAGATTAGCGTGGACATACAAGAAGCTGAAACAATTATATAATAACCTTCCAAGTATTGAGTAAAGCAATGAAAGGTGGGACGCAGTCGCTGATATTTGGGAATAATCGTCTTTATCTGTGGATGGAACAGAACCCATGTATGCTATGTAAAGCTGATTTGGCACATAATAAAATGTTATAGTCAATAAAACGTTATCATGTTATAGTCAATAAAACATTTTTTTAGAGGTAACATGTCAAATGAAGGAGATGAAGATTTACCTTTTCATTCAAGTGTTGAGAAATAGCCGTGGAGACAAAGATTAGAAGAAAAATGGAGGGAAACAGAAGATGGGTAATTTCTGTGGCTGCCATTGAGAGCGAGGTTAGTAATATTTTCTCTTTCAAAATGCAATGAAACAGGACTTTGTTTTTTAGAAGTTTTGTTTGTTATAAATAAATACAACGTTGATAGTATTAAGGTGGCTTTTGTCGCGAGCAGAGTGAAATAGAAGAAACAAAATGCGAGTACGAGCAAGTAATATAAGCTTCTCCGTCGTGAGTTTAGACGAGGTGTTCATAGAAATATAAGCTTCTCCGTCGTTTAGACGAGGTGTTCATAGAAATTGATGGTAAAATATATATATATATTAGTTGCAACGTTAACAATGTAAATATTAAAACAAACAGAGAAACAGAAATGTAAAGACAATACAAAGAAGACAAAACATAATAGACACGATTTTATCGTGGTTCGGCAATTTGCCTATGTCTACACTCGAAGCAGGGAATTCTATATTAATCCAGTCTACAATGATACATTCCATTATTAATACATGTGGGTTCATTTATAGAGAGCTCTTCGAATACAAAGAGACAGAGGAAAGTAAACGGTCATGTGACTGTTGGGCTTCATATCCCAACAATCTCCCCCATGAAGTCCAATTGGCATAGCCATGCTGTGTGGCATCTCCTGCTTCCTATTCCGAATCTAAGAAAACAATGAGACCTTGAGAAGATCTCAACTTCGCCAGACTTTGCTCTAGCACACTTCGAATGAGCCTTCTCCAAGTCAGATCAGAACCAAACATATCTTCTCTATCTGATTCTAAAATTTGCCAGTTCCAAAAATGTTCCCTGAAATCATCCTGTATTAAGAACATCAATAGTGAGGAAATGCTTGCAGCATCGACCATATTATATGCACAAGTTTTTACTGCATTTTGAATTATCTGTATTCTAATCTTCTAGTCAAAGTTAGTAGTTTCAAGTTTATCTACTTCCTTAGATGCGTAAAGAAGGACAATACCACCACCTGGCAGAATAACCTCTTCTACTACTGCCTTCGTGGCATTTAAAGAATCTATGATATCAATCCCAACCGAGCCATCATCATCCATAACAACATTATCAATAACATTACTGTTATTGTTGTCCATTTTCACGCAATTATTAACATTTAGGCCTTGTTTGTTTCACGGAATTGGAGCGGAATTGGCAGCGCATATTCCAGTTTTGAAGCTAATCCGCCATTTGGTTGCTAAGATGTAAAACCCAGTTTTGGATGCCGAAACCCAAATTTGACCCAAAAATGGGCGGCGCAATCTTCCCACCGAAAAGGTGGAATTCCGAATGGAAACCCAGTTTTAAGTTTTATGGACTCCATTTTATAAATTTTCGCATCCGGAGTCTTCCCATTTTATAAACCTTGGTTTGCAAATAGGGTTTCGCATCTGTCGAACACTTCATCGCCGCCATTCTTCATCTTCAAACACAGCAAAAATGGACGCCTTTTCTTCATCGTCGTCATTCTTCATCGCGCGGAGGAGGAGGAGGATTACCATGAGTTTTATGCTTCATCACAGAATGTATTGTATTTGTGTTTAATTTATCAGGGATTTTGTTGATGCTTCTTCATTTGGGTTTGATTAGGGTTTGCCATTATCTCCTGTAGTAGGATGAAGTTAAGAAAAAGATGCCATTAATCAATATCAACACACCAAATTAAGGTGTCGTTATTCCACTATACTACCAAGAAAACGTCTGTAAGCTTGCACATGTTCCCACGATGGTTGGCCACTTTTGTTCATTTTAATAATTTTACCGTTTCTATCTGCCAAATCAAAATAGTTTCGAGCAATGCAGATCCTTTAGTGTTTCCAAAAGACACCGATCCTTTGAATGGAAAAATACAAAACCATCTCTAGCAAAAATCTCCCCAAATTCTCAGCTGGGAAAAATCCTCTTGCTACGGTAGAGAGAAACAGCCCTGGATAATTGGTCTTTACATTCAGAAATGATCTTTTCTTGGCACCTTCCAAAACCCTTTTGACTACATCATTTGGATCTTCAGCTTTCTTCCGATCATACATGTTCAGAACCTTCAGTAGCTTAATGTCTTCTTCATCTTTTTCCACTGCCAGTCCAAACAAGGAAAACACCCAAATTAATCTTTAGCTAAAATAAAAGAAGGGTATATAGTAGTTTAAGTTTCATTCACTAAATCAGAATTATGATAAACCTTCATCTAGAAGAGGGGTTTCCACGAATCTAGGGCAAGCAAGGCTCACAGCAATGTTGTGTGGCATCAATTCAAATTTCAACGACTCGGCCAAGCCTTTAACAACATATTTGGTGGCTGTATATACACCTTGCCCATAAAATATAAACTGCCAATGAAATAAGAAAATTAATATCAAAATCTAGAAAACCTAGATGGGTGTTTCAAAAATCTTGTTATAAACTAAGGAATCCAAGTGCCCATTGTTTGATG
>MU227811.1:824131-855515 GCA_018584345.1 Thuja plicata | reverse complement strand
TATATATATATATATATATATGTATATATATATATATACTGTGATGAGGACTAGAAGACTTATTTAATATTGATTGCATTACCATATCAATCATGTAGATCCTAGACATCAAATTTGGACATCAATTAAACTTGATTCTAAGTGCAAAGAAAAACAAAATATGATATATTTGTCATTTGTGAAAGATTGAATATGATGTTCAATATAAATTTAAAATATAATCTAATAATTAGTAAAAAGAAGATCAACATATATTTTTATGAGAATAAGCATGAAAAAATAGTTGTATAAAAGAAAAGTAGACGTGCTACTACACATAGTAATAATCCATAAAACTAATTCAAGCAACAAGTGAGCTATCTTTTCCAAGTTTTATCTGCGAATATATAAGCACATGTATGATCAGAATCACAATTAAAAAAAATACAAAATAAAAAAAATAAAAAAAATGGACAAAATAAATCGCTACATTATTAAATAATAATAAAAAATTATAAAGTCTTTGTCAAATTCTAATTCTAATTTGAAATGTATAACTAAACATAGAATATGGAGTGTCTAATTCCAATTCCAATTTGAAATTGTTGAACCAAAAGCAGAAGTTGGAATCTGTCAGTTCCAATTCCAATTTCAAAATTGGCAACCAAATCCAGAAGATGGATTGACTAATCCATCTTCTGGGTCAACCAAACGGTCCAAATTATAACCAGAAGATGGAAAACCATAATTTCAAAACCCGATTTTGAGATAATCAGGTTTTGAGTCAAATTCCAATTCCCCAACCAAATGGGGCCTTAGGTTTCCACTTTCCAAATTCATCATATGACAACCCAAATCCTCAATTTCTTGCTCCATAAAAAATAAGCACTCCTTGAGCGTCAAATTCTCCTACTCCAGCCTCGCAATGTGGTTGTCTAAGTCATCAATCCTATTCTCTAACCCCGTGAACACATTAAACTCCCCACTAAAATTAAGGGGGAAGTCTTGCGCACCATATTCTTTACTTCCTCTGACATTTGGTTGAAAAAATGATTGCAACATATCACATGCCTGCATAGAGAATTCTAAAGGAGTTTCACTTGGTTGAATATGAAATTGGCTTGTATTTTCAACTCTGTCTACATCCCATGGTGATTCATTTCTATCATTTTGTGCTCCACATAAGTCTTCGTTAGTTTGATGATTGTGCGTGGGATGTGGGTCGTCAGCAAGGCGCCCTTGATCATCTACCATGGGTGCTATGCTAATTTCTTGTTTAAGTTCCTCAGCAGTGACTTGCAACTCAGCAACCCTATTTGCTAGTGTGGGTTCCAATGCCAATTATCATACACAGAGACTTTTACCAACTTTCTCCTTGACATCAGCTTCATCTGGTATAGATTTCTCACCACCTACCTGATTAATTTCTATATCACGCTCTGACTCAAAGGCATCCTCCTCTGCTGTACCATCTTCAATTTGTGGTGCCATAATAACATCACCTCTTTTGGGTCCCTCAGTAGCATCCTCTTCTACTACCACACCATCATCACTCTTTGGTGTCAGGAGTTGTAGGGAAAGAAAAAACTTAAGGAAATAAAATGTCAAGGCTACCGCAAGTTTCAATTTGTTTGACACCCCTTCACTATTCTCTCTTGCAAACCCAACATCTCCTTCAGCTTCTTTAGAACTGGACAGTAGCGGGACACAAACCCTGGATGCTCTGCCGTTGATTCTGGGCAAGGAGGCCAGAACATTCGGGTTACTTACAACAAAATTCTTTTAGTGCCAATCACCATTAAAGCTGATGGGTATAAAATATCTTCGGCCTCTTTATACAGACAGCGGTTTGGGTTCACAAACTCATTAGGATCAAAATTAGAAAGAATACAAGCCTAAGGAAACACATTAGGATTCACTTCTCCCCATTATTTTGAAGATGTCGATTCTCTATGAGTGCGGGACGTGGGACCTGTGGAAGTAGACTTAATGCCAAACTGGTTGAACCTAGCCCTAAGCTCATCTTTCTTGTCATTTGCAGATGAAACCAAATGATTATGGGACTCCTAAGCTCTAGGATGAGTAGCTTGGCCCTCCTAGCCCTCTTCTTCGCCAATATGCAGACCTCTTCTCTTGGTTGCAACATCCTCAATATCTTCTACCTCTTCATCTTCTGCCACAATGAATTTATTATCTCTCAAAGACTTGCATTCCATAGGGGTAGGTGCTTTGTTAGGAGTGAGATCTGTAGAATAATCCATCTACAACATCCTATGGATCTTGGAAGCAAAAGCATTATGATCATCAAGACTAAAGCCAAAATTAAAGAAAGCCATTTTATAATAGACCATCACCAGGTCCTTAACAAACTTGAAAGTCTTGTCTTTCTTTGCCCTCTTCTGCAATTCTTTCATGGAAACTTTCTTACGTTGTACACCACCCGTGCGCTCAAGAATTTCATAAATCTCAAGTATGATAGCTTCTAAATCTTCTTCTGGTCAGCTTCAGGCTTATATTCCCAGCCATCCCACCAATGCACATGGAAAATTCTTTTTTCTTTTGTAGGCCCAACATCATTCTCTACTGAGCCTAAATTTCTGAGAAATTCATTGATGACAAAATTGACTTCATCTTCTTCCATCTCTGTTCTATCCTCACCTTGGCTCTGATACCAATTATAAATATTAAAACAAATAGAGAAACATAAATGTAAAGACAATACAAAGAAGACAAAACATAATAGACACAATTTTATTGTGGTTCAGCAATTTGCCTACGTCCACACTTGAAGCAAGGAATTCTATATTAATCCAGTCTACAATATGATACAATGATACAATCCATTATTAATGCATGACTGTCCACAGTCATTTATAGAGATCTCTTTGAATACAAAGAGACAGAGGAAAGTGAACGGTCATATCCCAACAAACAATAGATGTTCTTATCGTAAACTGTGACGTAGGTTCTAGTCAACGAGAAGTTTTGAAGGATGATCAACTGAATTATTTCTTCATTGCATTATTTAAAATGATTATAGAATTTTTGTGCTAAAAAATGGTGAAAGATATAATTATTTAAGTAATATGTGTTCTATCTATTGGCAGCATTCTTTAAGTGTATTTTGTTTGGACAAAGTTTCTTACCTTTAAAATCTATTGTATTCTTCTATTAAAAAATACTTATTATAATTGAAATCTATTACTAACTTTTATTAAATCTTAATCATAATTCTAAATGAACTCTAATCTTAATCTTATTTGACTCAGAAGCCTTATCTATCCCTAACCTTAACCTTAATTAATACCTAATTGTAATCCTAATACTATTCCTAGTTGAATCATAACCCTAATTTTGAACCCCAATTAAATCATAGCTCTAATTAAAGCTTCTCTTAACACTAACTCTAATGTAAGCCTAAACTAAACCCTTACCCTAATTATAATCCTGACTATAACTCCTAATTCTAATCTTAAGCCTAATCTCCACTCTTATTCTAACTATAATCTATATTCCAAGTGTGATCTTAATGCTAACATCACTTGTCAATCTACCCCTAAAATTAAATGTAACCCAATTTTTATGCCTAAACATAACTCTTAACTTAAACCTAAATCTAACCCAAATTGTAGTTCTAACCCTAATTATAAGTCTAGTCATAATTCTTACCCTAATTAAATTATAACTGTAACTTTTTTATAAATCTAACCCTTCTCCTAAGTGTAACATAGCCATAACTCTATTTCTAATCATAAAATTAATTAGAAACCCAAATCAAAATGTTTATTCTATTCTACTCCTAACCCTAATCACAATCTTAATCCCAATTCTAACCATAACCTTAACTCAAATTTTATTCTAATTCTAACCCTAATTTTAAATAAAAAACTAACCTTATTAGTATTTCTAATCCTTCCAATAACCTAATTCAAGTTACAATACACATTGTCATATCATCATTCCAACCAAATGAGGTACAACCCTTCAACAATAATTCATATTTTAATAGATAAAAAATAATTATAAATTGAATTACTAATAGGTCTTTTTTTAATTTTCATTTCACACAATACACATAAATAGTTTAAATTTAAATCTAAATTTAAAATTAAAAGAATTGTAAAATGCAATGTCAAGAAAGTAAAAAATATGTTGAAGTAATATTCTGATTAGTGACCAGATAACATGTTATAATAAATTAAGATTAGTGGCAAGAAAATGGGTATGCGATGTCTCACAGGAATATGTACTAAAGGAAAGACATTATAGACTACTCGAGAAATCCTTCTTCAAACAAACAAGATGAGGGATACTGCGCATATATTGTTTTCTATAAGCTATAACTAAGGGTATACCCTTAGAAGGCCATACCTAGACTAGAGGTTTTCTTCTCTGTTCTTTCCTACTAGTGCTCGTAGTAAACGAAGATACATATATATATTTCTTCATGATATAATAAAATCCTTTGACCTCGGCTTTACTGATAAAAAAAATGCAATGTCAAAATACATAAACTAAACATTAACAAAATAATAATTTAAAATAAATAAAACTAATAATAAATAACAATAACCTTAATATTTATTAATTTAAATAAGATAATTAAATAAAAAAAAAGTATTTTTAGTTTATTAGAATTTAAATATATAAAAATATTTATAGAAGTATAATTAATATCAAAGAAAATAGAATATTATTTACAAAATAATTATATTATTATATAAAAATATTTTGATAATTGATACTATGTTATAATAAATAGATTTAATTGAATACTAATATAACTTCAAAATTTTGTTCATTTAGTAGTTAATTTAATTTACAAATTAATAAAATTATAATATCACAATACTCTATATATACAAGATAACAACATAATAAATTATAGTTTTAGTTATATGTAAATTTAATTCTAATTTTATTATAATAATTAATATATTTTAATGAGTAGTTATTTGATAAAAAATTAAATTATTATAAATGAAAAATTAAATAAAAAGCTTTTATAAAATCTTAAAAATAATATTTAATAAGTTATGTTTGTATATATTATAGTTTCATTTCTATAGTTATAATTGTAAAAATTTAAAATATAGTTATAGATTTAAAATGTAAGGTATAATTTAAATAATAAATAAGGTGTTTGTAAAATATTAAAATTACTGCTAAACAAGTACTGCAATGGAAAACCAGATGGAGATATGTGTGCAATGTAATGAATGCATAAGGTTTCATAGGGAGCTGCTGCCGAAAAACTACAGAATCCAGCTTTTGCCTATAGAGGATGAAGAAGCACTGTCGTCGATCATTATTGATAATATGTTGGATGATATGTTTGTGATCCACTCTGCCACCATTTGAAAAGCCATAAAAACGTTAATTGGGGAAGAAAATATTGCCCCAAGAACAAATCTAATTCTTTACCCATCGCACGTAGTTTCCATCCTCCTCTCAAATGACATGGACTTGATGTAATTTTCTCACTTATTGGAAATTCTAGCATTTAAAGTGGTGAAACCCCAATTCTGGGGAGAAAAGAAGTTATAGAGGACAATGCAACAATATGACCATTGGTCTGGTCATGCATTAGTTGTGGGTTTATTCTCGCGACACCTACTACTCAAGAGTCATGCACATATAGTTATGTTTGACAACATTAAAAGAGCTGTGGAAAAATAGAGTTTCAAATATGTGAAATCTGCCCTGCATTCGTCTGGTCAAGCCGTAGGACGTGACTTGGAGGAAAATATAATAATAGTTTCCAATGCGCTACTAAGATCAATGGAGGTTCCAAACACTGTTATTCTCTCAAATCCTGCTGCTTGTTCACACACAACATCAACATACCTAGTTCCTGTGGCGGTGGGCACAAGCACAAGTGATAAATGGTGGATTTGTGGTGATGCAGCTCGGTCCCCGAACGCATTTCCCTTGCATTCACAATCTACAGATTTGGGTTGGAAGGAGGTCACCCCTGTTACTGGGGGATGGGATGAAGTGATGCATGGCTCTGGTTGGGAATCAATTAAGCCAATAGTTCAGCCTGCGGGATGGAATGCAAAACCGTCGCGTTGGTCACCAAATTCACAGCGAGAGCATCCTCCACGTCTTCATGATGCAATGGAGGAGTAAATCATGAATAAAACCAGTTTTTGTCTAGTTTTTGTTTGATCACTTGTATTTGAAGATCTAAGAATAGAGCCAATGTTCATGGATATATCTACTACGGTTGCTTCATCATGCAAAATCTAATTTTTCTTGGCATTGTTGATCTAGCTCTCCAGTAATATACAAAAAATGTATAGAAATCATATTTTGTTTCAATACTACATAATATAATATTATGAAGGCATAATATATGTAATCAATAGTTTATTTAAGATGCATTGTTAACATTTTTATAGGTTGTAATGATATAGGATATCAGGTTTTCTTACTAGTTCTTTCCCGATTGAGCTCTTGAATCAATATATATATATATATATATATATATATATATATATATATATATATATATATAGTGGCTCGTCCTTTTTTGTTTAATAAATAAATAAATAGTAAAATTACACAATATTGCATATATGATATTATATTTTTATATTATATATTTGAAATTGTAATAATTATTTATAGCATATATATATATATATATATTTTAGAATATATAATAGCTATATATTTTAATATTGCTCAAATATATTGTAATTTAATTTTGTAATTAAAATTGCATGTTTATAGTAATAAAATATAAAATATAGTATCTCATAAAAATAATAGAATACATAACTAGTAACTTTATGATTATTTTAAAGACACTATAAATAATAACTTCATATTAAGTAACCAATTCAAAAGGGAAAATAATACAATTAAATATTAACACCTATTAAAAAGAAACTAAACTATATTATATAAAGTGATAAAAATAATTATAATTATAAAATATTTTTATAAAATAATATATAATTAGATAAAAAAATATATAAATATATGATATATAATATTTTAAAACAAAATATAATTTTTAATAAAATTATTTTAAAAATATATTCAATAATTTATATTATATAATACATAAAATATATTAACAATATAAGTATATTATATATTATTTTGTTTTATAAAATCATAATAGTGCAAAAGCCTTATAAAAAATAAACAAAAAAATACTTCTTGATCCTTTAAAGTGAATTTGGCCACAGGAGTATGCGATAGAATGAACAAAAATGATCTTACCAATCATCATGGAGTGATCTAATTTATTTTTTACCATTGATCAATGAAAATAGCTAAGCTTGTTTATATAATAAACACCTTCCGCGTAGGAAAAATAAAAACTCATAAATATTTTTTGCTACTCATTTTTTGTTAAATAATAGTTATTCCAATTAAAAATATGCTTTAAAGAAATACAAAATCCTAAATGACCCTCTAGGTGACACCATAGAGATCTAGTCCTAAGCCCTAAAACTAGGTTTACATCGTATATGTGGCACTTACCTAGAGGTTTAGATGGTAGTTTGATAATTTATTCAGATGTCACCTTCTACTTGGTGATGCTCCCCTCCCTTCTTAGAGGACAATGGGCTCTTGTATTGGTTAAGTAAAAATTTGAAAATTTTAAATGTGCAAAACTACTAGAAAAATATGAAGGGCCAATTAGAAAAAAATAAATATTCCCAAAAAAATCTAAAATTAAAATTAAAGGACTACAGACCTTAGAAACATTAGAGATTTTATTTAATATGTTTTAAAACATAGTATTCAAAGCAAACAAATAAGAAAATGATTGATGAGACAACATTGGTCTCTGCCTATAGATAGGTGAGACTTGTTAGCATGTATTTGTCATTGATGTCAAATGGTCAATTATTGTTGTCAACACTTTGTTATTTGTTCGAGTTTATACTAAGATAATTGAATGAGAAGTTGTTCAAGAGATAGTATAGTGGTTGGAACTAATAAAGATGGCTCCACATTGATTGAAAGTGATAATTTGATCTAAATTGGTATAGACAACCTTAGTTGCAAATGTGTTTATATTTGAACTGGAAGTTAAGTTAATGTCTTATGAACAACAAAGTAAAAGCTATATGTCATTTGTAGAATGGTTCATTTTTCTCAAGGTGTGTAGTATTCTTTAGTGTTATATTTCCTTACAGGTTTAATGCAAATAAGTTAGTTGAAATTTGTAGCAAAGGGCTTGTAATGTAAGTTTTTGTACCTATTATCATGGTGACAAGAGAAGAACGATGTGCAATAGGAATTTGGAACAAAAATTAGCTACAATGATAGGAACCTTAATGACTATAGTAAAATGCATTATCTTGAATGTTGAGAATGTTTTTTATTAAAGGAAAACTAGTTTTGAAGGGACCAGAAACCCTTAACAAAACAAAAAAAAAAATAGCTAGAAAGATCAAACACTAACCACCAGCTAAACAAAAATAAGACAAAACCACAAAACAAGGGAACAACGCCAAACTCCACACACATTTTTTTTTATCAAACTACCATTTATGCATTATTTCTTCATTTATACTTTTGACCTTGTTCATGATGTTGTTAATTGAGGAACCCCCTTGTCCTTAATTTGGAGTTTGGTTGCAGGCTTGGGCAAAAACCACATCCTTGTCCTTTTTTTCCACCTTTTTGTGATCTACAAGAACATTTTTTTACTGATTTGATGTTGCCTTAAGGTAAAGCGGAAATGCCCTTGGATATACCCTTCAAAGCTTCAAATTGAGCACTGAGATTCTTAAGACCTTCGGTAGTATTATCCATGATAGTTTTACTTACAACAACCACAACCGTCAATTTATCCTATATAGCTTCAATGGAGTCCTCCAGCTTCTTGATGCGAATCTCGTGGTCCTCCAAATCTTTGATGCCTTTTACCAAGGTCTAATTGCCAGTCACAATTTTATCCAATCCTTGAACTAGGGTTGATATACTTGACCTTATCTTTAATAATAATTATTTCTGCTACAATCCATTGGAATAGGTCATTCTGGCTATCCATCACAACTTTAACATTCTTTTTTATGTTTATATTTTTTTTGCACAGAGGATCCCTTCTTAGTCAGGGTATAGTTTCCCACCTCCAAAAGAATTTCAATTTGAATGCTTGTATCCAAAAAACTCATCTTGGAAGGCTGGGAAACATGGGAATGGGGAGTGGGGACATCATTTTAAGTTTTTATTTTCTTATTTTTGGGGAAACATTTGACCCCTCCAACTGAATGGGACCCATAAATCTTTTTCCCCTTAGCTTTAGTAGAGACTAACAAATTGGATTTATCCTTTCCTCTTTCACCATCACTAGGATCCAACAAATCTAGAACAAAACCCTCAGGGGGGTGTAATCCGAGTCTTTATCATCCAAAACTATAGTATTTTGGTGAGCCTTGTTGCTTCTTTTTGGAATTTTTAAACCCAAATGAAAAACCACCTCATCATCTAAGCGGGCATCCTCAGAATTAGTTGAGAAGTCTTCATAATGACCATGGACATTCTTTTGGTGGTCAATGCCAATCTTAGAGATAGGGTTTTTCTGGAGAGACAAGACTTGGTAGGTTCCATAATAATAAAAATCAAACCTTCATGAAGGATTGGGGGAGAGGGATTTTTGGCATGGGTTTTTAAACTATTACACAATGAAGAAAACAAAGAGAAAGGAAATGAAATGAATTTGTTATTCCTAAAATAGTTTAGAATAATAAAATGATACCTAAAGAGACTGAATAATTTATCATTCAAGGTTACATCCCACATAATGTCTTTGACTATGTCTGTAAAAGGAGCTTTGATGAAGGATCTCTCGAAACCACTTTCTGTAGTTATTTTGACCTCATCCCTTTCCCTAGGTAGGAAGAAAATCCCCAAAGCCTCATTTGCACATTTCCCATCTCTATAGAATTTTCTCTCCCTAATTAGTGTATTTGAAACTTTGGCAATTAACTCCTTAGTGATTTCAAGCTCAAAGACAAACACCATCACTCCATCCTTCAACAAAAGCTTATGTAACTTTAGGGTCTGCACCATGAAATCTCTCCATATAAAAATTAATACCTCCTATAGAGATCTCACTCCAAAAAATATGATTTTCCTTCCATTTGTGGTAAACAATATGCTCAATTCTATTCTCATCCCCCCATTCTTCTGATGCCACCTAGAAAAGCACAAACTAGAAGGCTAGGACACTAGATGCTAAAAGCAAAGTTAAAAAAAAAAACAAGCCAAGCCAGACACTTCATGATAAAAGAAGGCCACATCAATAAGCATTTTTGCACAATCAAGTTCATGATTTCTGATAAACGTATTCAATTCAACATTCCCCATGATAATAACAGACAAGTAATTTTATTTCTTCAGAGATCTTGTGATTAAATTCCCAACTCGCCATATGTTGATAATTAACCCCCAAGTTAGCCAATCTATTTGCCACATGATTACCCTCTCAGTAAGCATGTGTAACCATATGATCCTCAAAATAATTTATCATTTGAACACAATCCAAGATCAAATATTTGATTGTCCAGCTAGTGGGGGTTTACCATTAAGGAAATTGATAATGTTAAGAGAATCACATTCTAATCATACCTTAGTATATATACCCTTTATCCATGACCATTTTCAAACCAATGTCGGTTTCATAAACCTCAAATATTGAGAATGTTAATCATTAATATGACCTTTATAGTTGTGACAAAGGTTAATATACAATTTCTAAGCATAAATCGGGTCTAATGTTCAAGTGTTCAGACATCAACATTTGAATCCTGTGGAAAAAAATTGAAAGGTGGTTATTAGTAAGGTTCAACAAATAATAGATCTCTCTAACTTCTCTATGGAAATTGAAAAATGATAAAGGTTGGTAGAGGAAGGTTGGATTGTGTATGATAAATGAGAATGAGTCTTTTGCAGAATGTATGAATATTAATAATATATTGATTCAACTCTACAAAATTGGTTTTACAGTGGCAGGGAGAGGGTTTCAATGATATTGTTTTAGAAACCTAATTGAGATCAATTTGATATGATAAGATTGAGTTGTGTGTTCTTCTACCAATGACTATTTGAGTAGATTGTTTATGGTCTATTATCATTGCAGATTCAAAATAATATAATTCATGTTATGTAAAGAAAAAAAGTAACGCTCTGCACTCTAATTATTTTCAATTGAAGAGTTGATGCTCATATTGCTAATGCGGCATAAATTTCTAACAAGTGAGGTTACTAGTGAGGCATACAATTTGTAACTAGTCAAATTGTTAATGGGGCCTAATCAAGCTATTTTCTAGAGTGGTTTTTCTCCCTACAAGGATTTTTTACTCATATATCTCTTTGTAATGGTGCATCTCTCTCTCTCTCTCTCTCTCTCTCTCTCTCTCTCTCTCTCTCTCTCTCTCTCTCTCTCTCTCTCTCTCTCTCTCTCTCTCTCTCTCTCTCTCTCTCTCTCTAGATTAAGTGTTATGCAATATACTAATGTACATCTTTCTGTATTGTTTGATAAGTTGGTATTATGGTAAAGAAGACTTATTTTGTAGACCATTGGTTCACCCCTCCTCTTAGTGGTCTAAGTACTTAGTTCGATCTAAACATTTAGGAGTACTTTAGTTAAACCTAAGTGACTTTAATGTGAATATAGAAGTATAATATGTGTTAAGAGTGGAAGTTGAAGAACCTTTATGAATGTGAACAATCATCTCAATGAATAACTGATGTATGGTAGGTTGGAAGAGTTGATAACCCTTCACACCATATGGACCCTGCAAATTTATAAGGTCTACTTTATAGATCCATAATCAAGTGATAGATACATGCATTAGAACTAATATATATTGAAGTGCTTAACTTTTGAATTTTTGAAACTTTAAGTTTCAAGATGATTGAAGTCGTTCAATACAACTATTGATATAACAAGCATAATTAATTGACTTCACTTAAGACTAAGGCGTAATAAATCTAGAGCATATCATGTAGTTCATCATAATCTTCAAAGAAATATTTTTGTGATATAATATATAATTTGTTTGAGGACTATATCGAATTTGTTATTACAAATCAATCCCCTTTGAAGTTTAAAATTAATCAAAATGATGATTATCATAATACCAATTTTTTTTAATATGAAATCTTGATTCCTCTCTCTAACTATTTCTGTACAAAGATTTTGAAGTTTTGAAAGAACTCAATGACCTTATAATCCTATTAAAGAATGTACACCAAAGTTTACAAAGAAAGGTGATCAATCAAAGTGAAAATACGTTTTTCCTTGTTGAAAGAAGGATGTGGAAATGGATTGGAAAATAATTTTGAACTAAGTCTAGAATATGTGAGTCTCCACGTTTTCTTTGTAAAACATATATTTGATATTTGTCATATTTTATTCATTTAATTAAAATTAGCAATTAGAATAGTTGAAGGAGGTTAAGAAGAGAAAAAGTGAGTTGAAGGAGGTTAAGAAGAGAAAAAGTGAGAAAGGAGATAAAGCCAAGTTTCATGATCTTGACTCCCCCGACAACTATAGAACTACTATTATCTCAATAGAAGTATCATCAACTATGAAAATATTTAGCAACGTATATGGATCCAAAGATGTGAAATCATCTTGAAATGAATCCATGTGGTACAAATCACCCCAATCAATAAACCAAGTAGATGATAGATATTCAACTGCTCAAAGATGGATTGATTCTACAAGAACCAAACAACTTAATAGTAGAGAACCCTAATAATAAATGTAAGGTCCTAAATTAATGTCCTAAGTGCTCTATGAAAACCTCAACACCTCCCAACCCGACCTCTGAAATAAAATACCATCTTTTCTGTCACAAAATAAGCACTGAAATCTACCCTGTCACCTAGTATGTATTTCATATTGAGATAATTTAGAAGATATCGACCAAAGAAATCTTTTCTCTTTCAGCAGGCGCCGTTATGGAGCACCCTTCTCTCTGTTCATGCACCATACTATGGTTTTTTTCCCTCTCTCCTCTTTACGCCTCTTCCATCAAATAATGTGGCAGTGCCAATTACCATGTCTAACAAAATTCCTCTCTAATCTACGCCTCCTCACTTGTCCTTACACATTGATGGGCATAAATATCTTGTTCGATACCTCGTATTTTAGCAGGAAGTTTTGAGTGAAGAGGTTTAAGGTTGGATTGAATATACAGATATGGCCTCCTGGTCGATGTCATTCTACTAATAACTCTATCTTCCCATCCATCTTGTCCCATCCCTTTATTTCTTTTCATTATTTTGTATTAGTTAATATTTTGTCCATTTAATTAATTTTCAGTCGGAGGGGACGACGGTGGGATGAGACAAAACCACCCTCTTATGAATTGTACTTGTTTACTAGGACCATTAAATTATCTGAAGAGCACTAATAAATCTGTTTAAAACAAACCATCTCAATCATATAATACAAACTTCCAGCAATTTTTCGTGGGTACAAATCATTACGACAAAACCAGAAAGGAAACCATAACCATGTATAATGGCAAGAAAATTCAGATTGGGTTCTACAGACAATTGTAAAAGCAATACCTAATGAATAGGTATGCATAGATGCAATGATTATCTTACAATATCACACTAGATATACAAGAATGGGACTGCGCACACTGTAATTGCCATAGCTCCAAGTCAATGATCCTGACAGTAGAAAGTAATCATTTTGTATAACTCGACTTTCAATTTTCACATTGTATGACTTCTTCTGGTTGGAGGATGTGAAAGTGAGTGTATCTGGTTCTACTGTCACATTCGTTCCAAAGGGTGCATCTATATTGGCTTGGTAAGCAGAGTTTGCTGGTCCTACATTTGTAACTGTTCTTGGAAATTGAGCAAATACAGGCTCGCTTGCATTGCTGATAACCATTATGGAAGGATAGTTAAGTTCCCGTACTCCATTTTTAGATAAATTCGAAGAACAACTGATAAATTCTCCTGTCAGCAAACGTAAAGACGTTTCATTGTATCCTTGGCTACAAAGCATATTGATATATGAATTTACATCCGCATCATACACAAGCCCTGGATTGATGGCCTTGAGGGGATTAATCTGCCCTGCACCATATCCTAATTCTGCAGCTCCATTACCATCTAATGTTGCATTCAATGTTGATGCTGTATCACAAATGAAATTGTGAGCATAGATAAGAAAAATAAATTAACGTATACAATTTTGGGTACTAGAATGGATATCTACCTGTGGTCATGAGAGCAGATTTGATAGCAGCAGGAGACCAGTCAAGATGAAATGACTTGACATAGGCAGCTGCTCCTGTTGCATGAGGGCATGCCATGGATGTTCCAGAGGCGATGTTAAAATCCACTTCTCTTTTGTCCAAAGGATCCATGCTCATTGGTGCAGCTTTTGACCAAGCCGCTAGAATATCAACACCTGGTGCAATGATGTCAGGCTGCCAAAGAAATAAGATATGAATAGATTAGTAATAGCTAATCAAGATCAATTTTCTAATTCCAATCAGATATTTTGATACCTTTAGAAGATCAGGTGTGATTCTGCTGGGACCTTTAGATGAGAATGAAGCTATTATAGGTGCAGGTAAATCATTTGCAGCCACACTTTTTGCTATACTTGCACTAGGAGACCTGGTGAAAGGACAAGAATCGAAACATAAGCTCTCTTAAAACGTGGTATTATCTATTATTTTCATTTTGTTCTTGAACCATCCCTGTTAGGGTTTCTAATTCAATGTTTTTATACCATACATATGATTTTTTTAAATGTGAGATTTGAGGACACGGTTCATTTTTTTATTTATCTATCTGCAACCAGAGTCATCGTAAACTGCAGTAATGTTAGAGTGAGATGTAATGGCACCTATATTTTAAAGGCAACATACTAATTCACTTGTTGCTATTTAAAAAATAATAATTATATTTCGATGATCACTTACCACCCTATCCAATCCTGTAATATCTTTCTAAACTTAGAAATGGGTTAAATCTCTCAAAAAAATATAGCACTACCCATTTTACTGTTTTAATATTAATCCATTTCACACATTTAGTATGTGGAGAACTCCATGTGCAGTTCTGCATGAGAGCAGCAGTCTTTGAAGATAAAGTAGATTTTGTAATCTACAGTTTTTTTTGTTGGCATGAATAGATTTAGTCATTATTTAATTTGTCTAAGACCTCTATTAATTGAGGCAATTGTAATGCAATTTTTTGTTTCTGATTTTTTGATCAGTTGATCCCTTACAATCAAAGAGTTATGTAGTGCTATTGAATAAATAAAAAATCATTTACTATGTAGCAATTTATGTGTATTTTATACTTTCTACATTTTCAAAATTTCTACATTTACAACATAGAAATTCTAAGATTTTGAAGCTTTCTTAGAAATCCTGGGAGACTTTCTAGTCCATCAAACGCAACCTTTATAGGGACAATTGTGATTCATTTTAATTTATGCATTTTACCTTGTAGAATTGATGTAAGTTTTGATAGCCTCTCCCAGTTCACTGGATATAACTGTGGCAGGAACCATGAACGAGGAAGCTATGTCACTCATTGCATTGTACATTATTATAGCACCTGCCCCTCCAGAGACATACACTCCACCATCCGGCAGATCATACGGATTTAAGTAGCAAAGTACTATTTTTCCTTCCACTATGTTGCGATCCAGTGAATATAACCCGCAACCACTGACCAAATTCACAATCATACAAATGGAGCTTTGAGTTTAACAAAATGAACAAATTTAATTTAAGTAATTCATAATAAACTTCATCTGATGTTGTTATGCGTTTTACCTGGACTCCTCTGAAGAAAATCCTCCAGAAACATTGGCAGCGTCTCCTCCATATACTAAAGGATACCAAGGCTGCTCCATTGTGAAAGTGTTTATAGCACTCCCCTATCTCACCATGTTAAATAAACATATTAGAACTTTGATCAATTGATATTACTACATCACAATGATGTTTGATTTACCTCGAAGGACGTTTGATTTCCCAAAGTAAGTTGTGATTTGAATTGGCGATCAATGGTGCTTGCAGCCACTGTCAGGGACCAGGGCGAAAAGTTGCAAACAGATCCCGTAACGTAATCATTACAAGCACCATTTGATGTCAAGATCCCTCTCTTCATTGCATGGAATGCTCCTATTGCAATGGGATCTTCAAAGTAGTCAAGTGGGGGAAAGATGCCTCGATTTGAAAAACCAATTGAAACAGAAATGACATCCACACCATCATAGATTGCATCATCAAACGCGGCCAGGAGATCTACAGAGCTGCAAGAAGCTGACCAACAAACCTTGTATATAGCAATCCTTGCGCCAGGTACTCCCCCACGCACGTCTCCTTGGCCTAACCCAAAGAGGCTGGCATTTCTGACAATGCTTCCAGCAGCTGTGGAGGCGGTGTGTGTTCCATGCCCATTTGAATCTCTTGGAGAGATGAACTCACCAGCTGCTGGTTGAGATCCAGAGCTATTATTATAAAACCTTGCGCCTATTATTTTCCTGAAAAACAAGTAAACACATCTGTCAGTACGAATAAAATCTCAGAATAGTAGGTTATTATCTATACAGTATTTCTGAACAGGGAGAGGATTTAGAGTGGAAAGTAAAACAAATGAATGTTTTAGTACTTATTGCAGGCTTTAAAGTCGGGTGTTGTCTGACACACTCCCTTCCATTTTGAGGGAATGGGACCCAATCCCGCATCATCGAAACTTTCTGATTCTGGCCATACCCCTACACTCAAATTGGGTCAGATATTTTTTCAGAACTAATATAGGGAAAATATGTGAAACCATTTTACTGTCTGTTCTATGCTGCCAATGAAACTTCTATTGTTTTAATGTATACCCGTGTCTAGAACACCAACAATAACGTCACTTTGATACTCCAAATGATTGGTTTGCTGAGACAGAGGGAGACCCACAAAATCCCATGACCTACTTGTCAAGAGTTCAGCATTTTTACTTCTGAACACCGAAACTACACCATCTGTGTCTACAATTCAGAAACAAGACTTTCAACTCATTAGTTGAAAATAAATGACAAACTGAAATTTCTGGTAACTAGCCATTTTTAAGGCAATCTTACTCGAGAGATGTTGAGCATGAGATGGAGAAAGCCAAGCTGCGAATCCATTAAAGCTCTTCCAACAACTATGAACCAAAGATTCCTCTGCTGCCTCGTGGCTTAACAAGCGTATTCAAAGAAATAAAATTTAGACAAATAGATCTTCTTAATAACAATAAAGTGGGCATAGAAGAAGGAAGAATTATGTAAAAACCTTCCAAGTAGAGAATGAAGCAATGAAAGGTGGGACGCAGTTGCTGATGTTTGGGAATAATCTTGTATATCTGAGGATGGAACATCGCCCATGTAAACTACGTAGAGCTGATATGGCAAACAAAACAATTTTAGTGAGCAAAACATTTTTGAAAGGTAACATGCCAAACAGAGGGTGATGAAGATATTTACCTTATCATTCAAGTGTTGAGAAGCAGCAGGGGAGAGAAGGGTAAGAAGAAAAATGAAGGGAAACAGAAAATGGGCTATGGCCGTGCCTGCCATTGAGAGGTTAGCAATGTTTTGATTTGATTCTCTCCTAACGCAATGAAACAGACCATCTATTATAAACTTAGATTTGTAACAAGTAAAAAAAACAACGACGAGAAGCACAGAGTGAAAGAGAAGAAACAAAATACGAGTATGAACAAAAAAATTCGTTAGCTCCGTCGTGAGTTTTAATGACGGGTGTTTCATAGAAATTAATGGAAATCAATTATGGAAGGCGGTATTTGCAAGTTTCTTCCTGATGAAAAAAGTTTAGGCGTAAGGCAGTGCAAAAACATCAATCGAATCGGGAGCCGGTTGTATTATACGCTCATTTCACACATTCCTAGTAATTTAAAACCCAACAAAAGTTTTTCGGAAGTTCTTCGAATTGAGGGCTTTTTCAAAAGGAAAAGTTAAATACTTACATTAATTAAGTTTTACAAAAGATGATGAAATTTTTTTTATGTAATAATACTTGTCATTAGATTTAAAGGTTACAAATTCAAAGAGGTTTATTACAGACTTTTAAAAAATAAAATAAAACAAATTAACAGATCAACAAAAGATAAAATAGTTAACCTCTTAGGCCTATTCACATATAGTTTTATCTCTTAGGCCCTATTCACATTAGTTTTTTTTTATGTCATCCTTGGGAAATAATCACTTTATAGGTGATGTTCATTTCCTAGTGAGAGAATCTTTTGATCCATATCCTGGTTATTTTATCATGGCATGGAGACTCTTTCCATTTTGGTGTTTTTTATTAAGTCAGCAGTGAAAGGCCCCCTTGATCCCATTACACCAAAGCAAACATTAAGAGGGCCCTGATCCCATTAAACCAAAGAAAACATTAAGAAACAACACTACAACCCCTACTTTGGGCCATTATAAACGAAAGTAAGCAAAACCTCCCGACAAAAAAATTAATAAGAAACATCAACTAATAGCTTTAGAGATCAACCTAACACTACTACTACCAACATTATCAGTGTCCTAACCTATCATAATATATCTATAAGAGTTTATATTTTTAAGAATACTAATAGAAAAAAGAGAGTTCCCTCTCATGAAGTTCCAATGGTTCAGATAGCAACAACTATGATCTAATAACCAAAATAACAAGCAACTGTCTAAAACTATCATAATAGAAAAACAAAGTATCAACGGGGAAAGTAACACAAAAAACTAGCAAACTAGCTATCATTGAAATTAGCAATTTTATCCCAGTCCTCACATAGACTGTTGAGTGTACTCTCCCAGTCTTCAATGTCTTCTTCTTGCTCTTCTTCCTCGCTTTGCTGCTCCTTTTTCCTTTTCTTCATCGCTTTCTGAGTTCTTCTTTTCTCGGTGACCACTCCAAAAAGAGCCTTCTTCATAAGGCCATCAATGACCCTACAGAGAGAGGATATGGTAATGCTGAAATCTTCCTTGGGGTGTCATTTTTATTACTTAGATCGGGGAAGGAGGGGTATTCTCCATAATATCATTTCTGGTGGGAGTAGGGGAGTTGCAAACCAAGTTCACAATATCCTCTCATTCACTTAAATTCACCGCGATATCCACTGATTTTTCCTTCTTTTCCTCCCTAAACTCTTCTTCTTCCTCTTCATAATCTTTAGCTTTAATGTTCTCCGTGGAATCATCCTCTTCATCCAGTTCATACTCAAAATCAGTTTCTAGGACCAACTCCTCCACAATTTGGTTTTCCTTCCTTTCCTTATTGAGAAGAAAGAGCGACCTCCTCTCACCAAGATACCCTCATGTTTCGGCTCGTCAACATTTTCAATTCCCTCCTCAACATCGTCCTCATTATCAACATCAATAAAGGGACTCAAATTTTTAACCTTTTTATACATTTTTAAAGATTTGAAAGGGATAGTTTTTGTGGTAAGGGCCTTCCTTTTTAGAGGGGTAGTATCAAACAAGGCCTCTTCATGAGGGATATCTTCATCAGTGGCCTTATGGTTTTTTATATTTTTATTCCCACTAGGGTTGAACTTTTCAGGAAGTGAGTTTCTTTCGATTAGCTCAATTTTAGAGCTTTAAGTTGGTTTCACATTTTGGTGTTGATCATATCGGGGATATGACAAGAGATGACTATGGAATGGGGATTTGTCAAACTCATACTGGTAAAGGCCATAGATAAGGCCCTAGTGAAGAAGAGGCGACACACCCTTAGCAATACTCTTGCTCAAAAATCAAAATAGGAAAAAAAAATTATCCTATTACCATTCCTTATGTGATTGAGGATAGGAAAGTGGTACCTATGGAAGGTGGTGTACAAACCTTCTAGGGTTAAGTACTTCATCACATATAAACAAACTAGAGCATAAGGGGGGCTTAAGGAGAATCTATCATACGTCTTTTCATTGGCAACCACTACTAGTTTTTCCCCTTTCTTAAATTTTTTTTCATATAAAGCTTGTAATCACCAGAGCAATTCTTCTTGATTTTGTAACCTTCACATTTTAACCCAGTGAACTTAGTGATCAATTATAGTCATACACAATTTGATACTGTGAATGGTAATATTTCCTTGATGCCATGAGTTTCAGAACTTCATGGACAAGGTGTTGTTGTATCCCTTCATCCGCTTGGAAGTATGACGTAAGACCAACTCTACTAAAAGTATCCCAAAGTTTATTGTTCTACAATAATTCTCTATAGTCCTTCGATTCCAAGCACTTAAGAGGCCCACCCATCACTCTTACCTCTGATAAATTCAAGTGTAGATCAGAAGTGGACATTAGAGGCCCACTCTTATTGATTTTGGAATAAAACAAAATGCCTTTTTTCACTCTTTTTACAGACAAAAAATGAAGCTTCTCAAACATAAAACACTTTTTCCTTTAAGAGAAACTAATAGGTTTGATATTGTAACCTGCCATCATTACACGACATCTTTCATGGTTATGAGAGGTATGGAGGCAATTTTTTGGGTTGTTGGAATTATAATTTCCATTAAGAGTGTCTTTAAAATTGTCAATAAGGAGAAAGCCAATTTCTTGATCATTAATGATGTAATCATTATTTTGGGCACATAAGTTAATTGAGCGGTAGTGCCAAGTTGTCTTCCAGCCAGTCTCATTGTCTATGTGATTGTACTTTAAATAGATGTGTCAAAAAAGGCTTTTATCCTTGCCTATATAATTTGGATCTCTTTTAAAAATTTCCTTTCGCTTATTAAAAGTCGATCAAGGGTCCACCCTTTTTATATCTCTCTCTGGGTAATCACTCCTTTGCATGTAATTATAAATCTTCATAGGCTTGATATTATAATCCAACTTATAATTCAGCTATTTAGATTTCATCAAACCTTCTCCTATGATCCATCCCAGAGAAAAAACACCCAGGTGTTAATTATGACTAGAGATCTCATCATAAATATCGTTGACACTCCTAGCTCTCCTCTCATTAGAGAGGATTTGTTTGAGCATCTAAAGGAACTTATCAAAATTAATATAAGACCATTCCTAATTATTAAGGCCAAAATTAGCCATAAAGTCAACAGCACTACTATGTTCCCTCAAAATATGACTAATCTCATATTTCCATAAGGCGGAAAGAATTATTTTACAATCTTGCAAATACTTAGCAGGTACAAAGAACGTCCATCATTCCCTTTTAAATAGTCCATTATTATTGTTATGCCCTGCATCCCCATCCCTACATTTTGTGTGCAAAATGTTGGGTCCCCCTTTTTTGTTCTCTGCTTCTGGCTCTTGCCTTTGTTTTTGTTTTTCCTTCCCTGGGTTTTCTTTCCTGCGGTGTTGGTTTCACTTCTTTTTTTTTATCCCTTGTGTCTCTAGGACCCGGTGTTGGAGTTGGTCATTCTTTGTCTAGGAGCCGGATTCTAGACTATGGGATTCTTTACCACGATGTCTTCTTTTTGTAAGAAGGTATGGTCGCACGGAATCCTTGGGCCCAGAGTCCAAAGGTCGGCCTGTTTCAGAGTTTTCAGAAGGAGAGGTAACTTTCTTTTTACCTCAGGTATAAATAGAAATCACCTATCATTTTCACAATTACCACGATTAAAACACTTAAGCAATTTGAGCAACTTCAGAGTGATATCACAACGATTTGAGCAGAGTTAAGTACGAGTTACTCTGAGCTATTCTGAACAATTGCAAGTGTTTTTTGGTGTTGAGTGGTGATCCTTTGAAGGTGGAAGCTGTTGCAGAGTGTTCGACACCTTGCCTTCCCTTGCCTTTCTCCAGTTTTCAGGTTGGTTTCTCTGTTTCTCTCCGTTTCCTGGTTTTTCATTTTTGTTTGGTTTGTGTTTTTGTCTTGTGTTTTCATTTTTCTCTGCATTTCCGTTGTCTGGTTTGGCGCCCATTGGTGGGTTAGCTCTGCCAGAGGGTTGTCTTCCCTCTGTGCAGGTGTAGGATAATGTAAATATTGTAGGTTTGTACATTTTTTAGTTTTGTGTAAATAGCTGCTCTGCATTCTATATATATGTATATTAATGTATATCCTTCTAATTTTGCATGTATATACCTTTCGGCCCTGATGTATATATGATGTATATCTTGTGTATATTCGCCTGGTCTTTTGTTGAGCTCACTGTGCCCTGTTTGTTTCCCATTTTAAGTCTGCGAGCTCGTTCCAGACAGAATACCACCTGGTTGAAACTCAGCTCTCGGCTGGTTTCAACCAGGCAGTTTTCTCTCTCCTCTATAAACCAACCTGTGCTTTATTTACGTCCCATGAATGCATTTAAAATTGTCTAGGTGGTTTCCGCTTTACACGTGTTCAGACAGTTGGCGCTGTCGTCAGCCATAACTACCATTTATTACAGAGCCACATGACATCCACGTGGGCCTGACAGTTCACTTTTCACGCACACCTTTCAATGGTTAGTTTCCTGGACCCTAGGTCTTTTATCTTCACCAGCCCACACCTTACTTTGCTAAGTATGCTGAAACCCCCAGACCTGTATATTGGTTATTTCCCTTAATTTTGCATTATATATATCTTTTCAGGATTTTGAACCTAAACTAACTTTTCAGGAAAACAAATGCCACAGTGGTAAGATCTCCAGACCTCAGAGTATGATTTATCTATGAATTTTGATGGTTGTCTTGCCTTGCAGGCTTTTAAAGCAATATACTTTCATCATGTCTGAGGCTTCCGCATCTTCACCACCTGGGATTCCAGAACTTCCTTCTACGACGGTCACCAGGGCATCCGTCAGGTCCAAAATGGAGAGGGCCTTGGAAAAATTACCTCTCAGCATGAAGTATGTGAAGGACAGTGTTATTATGGGATCAAAGATTGATTCCAAAGTCTAATTAATTACCGACACCAGTGTTAGAACATGGCTCAAGATGCAGGCCTTGGTCAAAATAATGTATATTCAGCGACAGTCCGGGGATCCACTAGCGATCAGCATCGGGGATTCTGAAGGCCGCCTATTTTCCATGCTCAGTGCAAGCCCCAGAGTTAATTCTCACCCTTGCAGCACACTATAACTCTTTTGTCCGGGCCGTCATGCTCGCAGCCTCAGAGCCGACCGGATACCCCACCCCTATGGTGTCTCTCGACGTCGCAAATTTTTGGGTAGGGTTGGGGATCCCTCAGTTTGACAACCCAACTGTCATCACCATATCTGACATCTTAGTGTAGTTTAAGCAGTTGGAGGACGCAGCCTAGATATATATGAATACTCATTGGCTCAAGACTCTGAAGAGGGACCCCAAGAGAATGAAACTAGAGATCCCCCAGTCTGAATTTAAAGAAAGCATCCAAATGGGGATGATAGCACTTTCCTGGGTCTTTGAGAAACCACATGCCGGGGAATTCACAAGGTGGATGTATTACTTCTTGCTTGGCATTTCCACCGGTGGGGAGTACTTTGATTGGGCCGCCATTATTTCAAACCACGTGGATTCTTAGTTCCTCCAGGTGGTCCAAAAGAGGAAGTTCTATATGACTTCTTATTTTCTCTGGGCCCTAGCACAACAAAAACAACCCCACACCAACAGGTTACTCACATTAGGAGTACTCGGGATCGGCCTGGGTCAGAAGGCCCCCTGGGAATATTTCCCACAGATTCAATGGGAGGCCAGTTTCCCCAGCTTCTGTCGGGTTAACAATGCCTTCATCTACTAGAACCTGCTCACACCTACTCGAGATGCAGGGTACCGCCTTTCTACGGAGGTGATGGATCTGATCAAAAGTTATGCCTATTATTATATACAATTCCAGCAACATACATACATAAGGGTAACCGGCTTCTCCGAGAAACCTTACTTGTTGCCCAAACATTGTGAGAATAAGATAATTCTCTTAGAGTATTATAGGCAAATGATGGAATTGCATGCCTTATACACCTTAAAGAAGGTAACAAATATTTCATTCCCAATCACTTGTGGGAATTACTCATGCAGTCTAGTCGTAGCCAAGGAGGCAAACAAAGAGCTCAAGAGCTTGAACTTAGCAGAGTTTTACGTAGCATAGAAGAACTTTGATCCGCATGGCAAGATTGCACTAGCACTTCCCCGGGCATCAGAGCCCCACCAATACCACATGGAGGACTTTTAGGAAGATTTCCAGGATGATGTTGAAGTCTGAAGCTGGTATTACGTCCGGATGATCGCAGGAATGATGGAAAGGCTAAAGCTCTGGAAATTTTTGGATGACTTCTCAGACGCCGACTCCATAATAGACCCCCATTATAAAGAAAAGGGGATTGATAAGTTGGCCCTCCCACCAGTGAACTAGAATGCCCAGGAGGGGCCCACCATAGAAGAATTCACTCACAACGTGGTCAAGTGCAGCCATGAATACTTCAAGAGGGTGTCCCGGGAGTACCCACAGGGCTCCCCAGCCGATACCAAGGCTGACCCTTGGGGCCAAAACTTCTTAACAAGGAGAAGATAGGGGAAAAATAATAATGGAGACTCCAACTGTGCAGGAGATCTCCATAAAAGAATAGCTGAAGCAATCAATAACGACCTCCCAGCAGATGAGGGAGAATTTAATCACACGGTTGGCTACTCCCGTGCTCATGGCCAGACCTGTCAATCCTCCCTCTTCCCCTTCACTAGCAGCACTGATGGTCAAGGCAACCAGAGTGGATCTGAGAGAGGAGCAGGTCCTGAGGGATGCAAGGCCACCTTTGGTCTCCAGGAAGAAGAAGAGACTTAATCCGAAACCAAAGGTAGAGCCAGAGCTAGGGATGCCTCAGATCCCACAAGTTGAAATCCTTTCTTCCGACTCCCCGGAGTTGGAGAGGGAACCAAAGCCTGCTCATTTCCCAGCCAATCCTCCCCCTCAGGATGAATTTGATGATTTTTTTAGAACTGACGAGTTTGAGAATTTGCAGGGAGACATTGAGCAGATAGAGGCTAAAATCTCAGAGCAGGAGGAAGCTCCAGAATAGGAACCTGCACAGGAGCAGGAGGAACAAAGGGAAGGAGAAAAGGAGGTTGAAACAAGAAATTGCCTCCCAAGTTTTAGAGATATAGGACATAGGAGTATCAGGGCAACAACAGGAACAAAGTGAACAAATGGCATCGGCTGGGGAAACTGGACCTTCGGGAACAACCGTGACCCCAACCACCATATTCCAAATGTCACTCCTGAAGGAAACATTTGGGGAGGTAATCACTGTGGCCCAAATATTAAACCTTGGCCCATTGCCTCCCCCACTACCAAAGGACACACCGACAGAAGAAGATATCCCAGCGATAGAGGCTGAGGAATAACAGCAAGAGGAAGAAGAAAACCCCGGGCTGACTAATAAGGACCTAGATATCACTGAAGGTACAGATGGTGGGACAATATATATAGGTACCATCGAAGCAAATATTTTTGGTGAGGTAGAAGATACAGGAAAGGAGATAGGAGAGGCTCATAATACTGAAGGGGCACAACAAGATGTTGGGGAGAAGTCACAGGAACACATTTTGGCTACCAAGCCACCCCTATTGCCACCATGGTTGATAGAAACCCGAAAGAGGAAGGCCCCTCCATCAACACCCAGAGCTCATCTTTCCTTGGCAGAGATGATGGCTCAGGCCCAAAACCCACCAAAGGTTAAGAAAGCCCAGATAGTTCATACCCTTCGAACTGAGCTGGGCGGAGAAACAGTCGCAGTGATAGTGACACCTTCCCCAGACGCAGATGAAGCAACAGCTGAGGCCAAAGATTATAACATCATAGAGATATCACTAGGGAAGAAAGGGAAGCAGGGTGAACTAGACCTGTTGAAAGATGTAGCCAAGGCAGTAGAGGCTCGTTATGAAAAGGAGGCTCAAAAGCTCAAGGCAAAAAAGGAGAAAAATGCAAACCTCATGGGGTTGCTAACTAAGCTGACCCAGCCTATCAATGTTATTCCTCTGGAGGCCTCTACATCTGATGCACCACTGCCCCAGAGTGACATAGACTCACTACAGGCAATGAAAAAGAAGGCCCAAGTGGTTGATGAATGGGTCACTTTACAGTTGGGAAATGTCTAGCATTTCCTGGTGTCCACCCTCCCAGATCTGTATGTAGCCCACCATGTATTGCATCAGGGCAAAACCAACATCAGTATATGGGAGGCAAACATCAAGAATTACGAGGCGTGGAAAGTTGAGTTCGAAGAACTCATCGGCCTCAGAGAAGAAGTTGCCTCTGAGTCTAGAATTTTGGGGTAAGAGTCATTTGATTTTGTGAGAACCCAACACTCCAGACTTGACCTCACATTGGGGGTAATCAAGCAACTGGTGGGGACTCTGTGGGATGAAGTCAATACAGTACAATATTGTTTTAATTTATACAAGTCTTTTGTTACAAAGGTCTCCGGAGCTGATCCATTTGGCACTAACACATGCACACTGGAGGAATATGTTTTGGGGAAGTTTGATGAGTTAATGGAGTCAAGGTATAAATCCCTGGAGGGAATAGATGGAGCTCAAATGAAGTGAATAACTCGCATGATACTCAATGGCCATGATGTGGCAAAAATGGCCGAAGAATTTAAGGGAAATGTTCCAGATCTGGGGTAACAGATTGAAGTGGCTAAGTAACGGTGGGCTGGCCTTAAAGATATTAATGAAGATGGAATCTCCTGTCTCATCTAGACCTTCAACAACAATAAGCAACAATAAAGTTTCTCCGGGGGCTAGAGAAAACCTAAGGGTTTTTGTATTCTTTATTCTTTTGGAACGTAAGTTCCCGGATCGTGGAGTCCCAAATCCTATATTTTATATTCTTTCAGTGATCTGCATCGCAGTCCCCAAGGCTAACCAATCACTTTCAAAGCAGTTAATAAAGGTTGTCAGAGGGTAGATAACTACACCAAGGCATGTCGGATCAGCAAGAATATTTCTGACAGATGGTCTTCCTGAGGCACTACTTCAGAATTACACCTGACACATTGGAGACAGGGCACCACTTTTCCAATTTATGAGGCATGTAGCCTCGATTCTCAGGGGATCAGATTTCTTCCTTCTCTTTCTCAGCTCTCTTCTCAAGGCTGATTGTTCCACTCTACTTCTCTTATCTTTTTCTTCTGACATGATAGGCCTATTCCATCTCTAGGTCTTTTGTAGAGTGGCACAGGCAGTACCAGCCACCGGATAATATATTTTAATTTACAGTGTAACATAAGTTAGGGTTAGGGTTAGATGTATGTGTATAAATAGTAAGTCCAGCCCCATTCCAAGGGTCGGTGAAATTGATGATTTTGCAGTCCATAGTAATAGAAAAGCAGTCTTTTAATTCTCATGTTGCAGAGCTCAATGCTCCATAGTTTAAGCTTTCAGTAGTTAGATGCTCCCTTGGAGCCACCACTGTACCACGCACCAGTGCTTGCTGGAAGGAATGTTAATGAAGAAGGGAGAATTCTAGCAATGGTGTTATTGGCATCCTATCTTCTGAGTTGACGATATTTTATGCTTTATGTTCTTCATGTCCTCTACTCTAACACTTAAAGTAGATTAACGACCTCCTTTCCTTTGCTACTGATGAAATATTAATTGATGGTTGTGTTTCTTTGATATTTAGTGTAGTGTGTTAGAGTATTGTTGATGTTTTGAATGTTCAGCATAACTATAGGTAGACGGAATATCTCTAACACTGCAAGATCTTTTTCAGTTTATTTTCTAAGTGTAAGCTTGCTTGGAGAAACCTCACCTACTTGAATCCCCGAAGAGAACGAGTTGAAGATAACCAGCTATCCCCCTTGAAAATAGTCACATCTCCCAACCGAGTCCCGCACCGTTGAAACCTGACTCCCAGGTGCTTGGAGGCTTAGGGAATATCATTTCCCCAGACAACCTTTACAGGCGAAGTTGGCTGGTACCCCGGTACCCGGTGACAACTTACATCTGCTGGTGGAACCGGTCACAAGAGTCCCGTCAATAGAAACTGGCACTAGAAGGAGGGCATGAACTCATCCCCCTCTCAAGATTCCAATTTTACACCTCCCGAGGGTTCCCCAAGCCATAATTTTTGGAGTCAAGCCTTCAGCGGGATTGGATCTTTCTCCCCAGCAAAATTTGAGAGGATCCTTAGGTCAGCCCCTAACCTTGAAAGGTTTGTCGAACTTGAACCTCCTGCTCGAAAGAAATGGACCCTGAAAACCATACCAACCACTATTGTCTGGGGGTCTAGTGTACCTCAGAATATCCAAACTTCCCTAACAGTCCCGGGAACCGGCGCCCAACTTGCTCAAAATTTAGCTCCCCAAATGCCTGCATATTTCAGAAATACAGGGTCCCCTATGGGAAAGTTTTTGAGTGCAACCAATGACTTACCCTCGCACCCAGAGAATATTTGCCCATGATACGAGAACTTAGGCTCACGAACCTCAGAGGAACACTTACAGGCATTCAAAGATGCCATGAACCGACACTGGACCCAACATAAAGACATTGTGACCCGAATGTTTCCCATGTCCCTGGGACAGGGAGAACTGAACTAGTACTTCAACCTTCCCACCAACTCTATCAACAGTTGGCAGGACATGGAGGACACTGTCTTGGCTGCCTTCCATGTACATGTGAACCCAGCTTGGTCCGACAGCTAGTTCATCTCCATTAGAAAGGAACCCAATGAACCCCTTGCAACATTCAATCATCAATTCCAATGCGCCTTGAAGCAGTGCACAGGCCCTTTCATTCCATCCCTGAAAGTAGCCATACAGACCTATCTCAACATGATGGACCCCTTCATTTCTACTCTCCTCTGGAGAACAACCGCTACAGGCGACCGAGACACTTTGGAAAAAGTTTACAACCTAGCCTTAGAAGTATCCTGTGGCCTCACCAAATCCTCGGGCAGGATTGGGCAAAGCACGCCTTTCAACATGATCCCTGACAGAATAGTGTATGCCAGGGGATATAACCCCAATCTGGAAATGGTTGCCCCCGTGATGGCAATGAATCCCCCACCACCACCAATAGACTAGCAGGCCCGATCTGGAAGTATTCCCTTGGAATCAGCTGCAGCAGGCACAACAACCTTAGACACAACCACTTGGAGTGCCCTTCTTTCAATCATCCATGGCTAGAGGATTTTTACCCTCGACTCTGGCGAATACTTCTGCCTTCCCAGAGAACCAACAACAACAATCATCACATTGTGACACAAACACTCAACTGACCACCAAGGTTGAATCCCTCTGGTGAATGTTTTCCACCCTGACTGTGGACATGGGTCAACTGAAGGTGGGGTCCTATGCACCCCAGAGTTCCAATTCTCAAAGAGGGAATATTTTCTCCGGCCAACGAAACAACAATGCCAGAGGAATAAACTTCAACAACGGGCCCCGACCCAACCAACAGCAATGGAACAATAACGCGAACACCAGAGGTCCACCTTCAAATCAAAATGCCAATCAAAGTGGTGCTGGACCATCACATTTCACACTAGTCACAAACTTCCAGCCCATGACCAATTGGTGCAGATTGCATGACACGGGCTCCCACAATGAGGTAAACTATGCCACTCTGGAGAAGGTTATCATGATCTCCTAGATGGACAGACAACAATCGCATGACGCTACTCCCCTAGAACCTCCCATGCAAGAGACAACTCACGGTCCATTCACCTATGTGACCATATTCTTCGGATCCTCCAGAGAAGATGAAGAAGAATCTAAATTGCAAGGATTCTTTGATGAATCGATTCTAGCCTTTGAGGCCAATGCCTTCACCAACCTGTGGACTCCTTACAACACTCAGAGCTAGGTTGGTAAAGGACCAGTTTACACGTTGACACCTCCTACCAAGGAAACTCCTCCCTGGGACAATACAACTGACCGACCCGTCCCCCTAAGAGGTTCTAGCTCTAACCAAGTGAAAGACCCGGCCGAGGGAAGCCATCAATTCCTGGGAGGAAGATTTGACATTACAAAGGTGTTGGAACAAACCACCACCTCCATGACCTTGATGGAGGTTTTGCTAAATTTTCCTAAGTAGAAGAAGTCTCTTCAAAAGCTCTTGGGAAACCCAGAAGTTGTTAGTCATCTACCCAAGACTATCTCTTTTGAGGATGCCAATGTGGATGTCTTCCGGGGAAGTAATGAAGACCCTCCATTCCTACTAGCCCTAAACATACAAGGCAAAAACATACATAACTGTCTAGTAGACTCTGGGGCTTTGGGCAACATCATGCCCCTATCCATATGCCAGAAGCTCAAATTTTGACCCACCCCATCTAATGGTGCAGTGATTCAACTAGATAAAATTGTTGTGAAAATGGTGGGAGAACTGAAAAATGTCCAAATACAGCCCATCCAGGACCCCAGAATAGCCAGCATAATTGATATCCAAGTGGTGGAAATCCCAAAGACTTATGGGATGTTATTAAGTCAGAATTGGTCTAAGTCCTTGAATGGCTACTTTTCGACTGAATTCTCCCACTTGTGGCTTCCCTGGAAAGGAGAATCAAACAAGATCTGGGTGGAGAGTGAGCCTCAGATGAAGTAGGCCCTTACCAAAGTCAAGAGGGTTAACAAGGTCTTCTTCTCTGAGATTTCCCCCGGGGTGTACTGACCCTTCAAAATCTTAACATTCGATTTCACCCCTGGGGAGGATCCCATAGTCTTGCAGAGAATCCAGGACCTAGATGAAAAGTTGAGGGTTGAGGTTAACTCTCAAGGTGCCAATGCGACCCCTGCTACACTCTTATCTGACAGCTGGTGCTAGGTACACTATCAGAAGCATTCAGAGTTAGAGTGTGAGCCTTGCCTTTATGTCGCTACCCGACACATTGACGCCTTCTGGAACAAAGAACATACAACTGATTCCCCAGAACCTGGTATTCTTACTAGAAGCACGTCTTCAATGCCATTTCTCTAGGGATCTCAATTCCAAACCCCCCAAAGGAAAACCTCAGCCGTGCGCCATTAGTGTAGGAGGAAGCTCCTCTCAAGTCTCCCAAAAGCAATCCGAAGACTGCTCCATCTCCCCAGCTCCAGACTACAAGCGACGACTTGTGGACCCTTAAGTTAGATGGGTCCCAATCCAAACAAGGCTATGGGGCTAGAGTAGAACTGATCAACCCACGAGGGAAATCCTTCCTCGCATCCTACAAGCTATAGTTCAAATGCACAAATAACATTACAGAGTATGAGGCTTTGGTCCTTGGACTCCTATTTGCATTAAGGAAAAGAGTCACCCACCTCTGGGCTTTGGGTGATTCAGAGTTGGTTGTCAAACAGGTCTAGAGTCAGTACACATGTCATGATAAAAGGATGGCTACATACCACAATCAGGCATGGAGCCTTATTGAATATTTTGATGCCTTCGACATTGATCTTATTCCCTAGCAACGAAATTGTCTCGGATGCCCTCGTTGTTTCTGCCAGCACACTTGAGCCCATGGCCGACTCGTGACTCTAGAGATTTT
>MU227811.1:801340-824063 GCA_018584345.1 Thuja plicata | reverse complement strand
TCATGGCCAATGTTGGTGTCTTTGAGGACCAGATAGTGGAGGAATGAGACCATGATGATACTGGGCAGGGTGATGAAGATGATGGGATCATGGACCTACCTACCAACACCATCCCTAAGGGGATGGTTGTGCTTGAACATATCTTTGAATTGGATCCTCAGGGCTGAGAGAAGATGTCATCCTCCTCTGAGGGAGGAAAATTTGAGAAAGTAAACATCGGCCAGCCCGGTGAAGAAAAGACGATACACATTGGCACCTCGTGCTCCCTTGAGGAGAAGGAGAAGATTCTCACAATTCTCTGAGAATACATAGATATGATTGCATGGGGATATGAGGATTTAAAAACATATGACACATCCATTATGACTCATACCATCCCCCTAAAACCCGATGCTAAGCCCTTTCAGCAAAAACAATGACCAGTCAACCCGCTGATTGAGCCTCTAATTCGTCAAGAGGTGGAGAAATTATTGTCAGCCCGGATAATGTTTCCAATCTGGCACACTACGTGGGTTGCCAATTCGGTCCCTATTAGAAAGAAGAGTGGTGAAATTCACCTTTGCATGGATTTCTGAAATTTGAATAGAGCCTCCAAGAAAGATAATCACCCTCTCCCCTCGTGAGATGAGGTGTTGCAGATAGTTAATGGATCCCAAATGATGTCTTTCTTGGATGGGTACTCCGAATACAACCAAGTCATGGTTAAGTACAAAGATAGAGAGAAAACGATGTTCACTACCAAGTGGGAAATGTTTACATATAGGAGGATGCCCTTTGGCTTGATCAACATAGGAGCCACATTTCAAAAGGCTATGGACATTGCATTCGAAGGTCTCGTAAATCAGTGCATAATCATCTACATGGATGATTTGACTATCTTTTCCCAGGAAAGGTGTGACCATTCCACCCACCTCACTCTGATCTGTGAGAGATGTCACCGGTACAGAATATCCCTCAACCCCAAGAAGTGCATATTCAGGGTCACTGAAGGGAAGCTTCTCGGGGATATTGTCTCTGAGAAGGGTATATCCATTGAACCCGAGAGAGTTGAAGTGTTGCTAAATTTACAAATGCCTGGCAGCAAGAATGAGATGCGATCTTTCTTTGAAAAGATCAACTTTGTCTAGCAGTTTATCACTCGATTTGCCAAGAGAGTCAAGCCACTCAATGAAATGATGAAAAAAGATACCAAGATTGAGTAGAGTCTAGAAGCAAAGCAGGCATTTGCCCAGATCAAACAAACGTTAACGAAGGCACCCATCCTGGCTAGTCCAGACTACTCCCTTCTATTTTACATTTACTCCTTTGCTTCATCGCATTCTGCCGCGGTAGTATTGACCCAAAAGGTCAAAAGGGAAGAATGACCCATAGCTTTCATGAGCTCTCCCTTTAAGAATTTCAAAGTCTAGTATTCATCATTGGAAAAGCAGGCCTTTGCTCTTGTTCATGCCGTGAATAAATTCTGGCATTATATTCTCTGGAGCAAGGTGTATGCTATCATCCCAGACCAGGCTGTAAAATCTCTGCTAATGCAAAGTGAATTGGGTGATAGATGGGGGAAATGGATGGCCATCCTCCATGAATATGACTTAGAGATGCAACCCATGAAGATAGTCTGAGGCCAGGGACTGAGTCGAGCGATGGCAAAGGAGGCTCCCCACATAGAATGCCAAACTTACACAGTGGAGTCTATCACTCAAGACCCGTGGTATACTGATCCGGTGTACTTATTGTTAAACAACAGATGCCCAGAGGGGTTACCTCTCAACAAATGTCGTGCCTTGTGAATAAAAAGTGCTCACTTCATGATCAAAAACTTTGCACTTTACCACAGGAACTACGAGGGAGTGTACCTTCGGTGTATTGATAGGGACAAAGCTGCGAAAATTATTGATGAATTCCACAGGCAGTTTGGAACCGGGTATGGCTCAGCCGACACCACCGCCCATCAGATCCTCTAAGCCAGATATTATTGGCCTTGTGTATTTAAAGATGTCTACACTCACATCCGAAGATGCCATACTTGCCAAACCATGGCACATCATGAGCATAACCCGGCTATGCCTTTACAACCAGTCTTTGAGGGTAGGCCTTTTGCCTAATGGGCATTTGACTTTATTGGGAAAATCAACCCAAACTCGTCTGCCAACCACCGATATATCTTAACCGCAACCAATTACTGCACCTGATGGTCTGAAGCCATACCCTGCAAGAACAACATGGCAGACATAGTAATCAAATTCCTAGAAGAAAACATCATCACAAGATTTGGAATGCCCTTTGCTATAGTATGTGACAATGGTCTGACATTTTCTTCGGTGCAACTACTTGAATGGACCTATAATAGGAAGATCACTTTGAATTTCTCCAACAACTATTACCCCTATGGGAATGATGTTGTTGAATCAATGAACAAGAATCTGCTTGAAGTGATCAAACACCTGTTAGAACAGAATCCCTGGGATTGGCACCAAAAGTTGAGATTCACCCTCTGGGTAGATCACATTAAAATTAAGGCTACCTTGGGAATGTCCCCATTCCATCTGGTTTATGGCCAGAACCCAGTGTTCCCAATCAACTTACAGATCCCAGTTTTGTAGTTTATGCAAAAATTCAGCAACTGAGATAATATTGTGGAAGTTTGACTCCTAAATATGGTGTGGATGGAAGAATAATGAGACACAACTCTTGAACATTTCATGTGTCACCAAGCGGTGGTAAAATGATGGTTTGAACGTAGAGCCCAATACAAGGCCTTTAAGATTTTAGACTTGGTCCTGTTGTGGGGACAAGGCCCGGGGAAAGAAAGGAAAGCACACCAAGTTCCAACGGCTCTGGCTTGGACCATACCTAATCTCAGAGATCCGCGGGGTAAATACCTACCACCTTAACACCATGACTAGAGAACCTGTCCCATTTCCCATCAATGGACAGTTTCTCAAACATTATTTTGAATGAATTTGGTTTTCCCAAAGTTGTATTTTATGTAAAGTCCCTTGCTTGTAAATATTTCTTTCCTGGTGCCTTGTTGGGAGGTACCTTGCCTTGTAAATAGTCTTGCTAGCGTCCTCTAGGACTGCCTCTCTTTTCTTTGCCTTTGATTTTTCTTGTCTTCCTTTTTTGGGTCCTGATGTTTTGCTCTCCTTGTAAGGGTTGGTATGCTTCACATAACATCTGCTCTCCAAAATGTTGCCTTTAACATGGTGAACTTAAGAATCTTTTGTTAGCATGATGGAATCAGTCCGGTCTCCAGAGTTATTTTGCATTTTTTGGTAGTACATTATGAGTAATATTCATCAGATTTTTCCCCAAAAGTCTGGTAGTCAGTAAACTAAGAATTGAGGAACAAGTAATTAGACACATTGAGAGTAGATCAGTTGCACTAGTTGGGTGACCCAAGTCTGAACTTTTAAAAGGATTCTTTTCGGGTCTGAAGTTTTCTCCCCCATTTAGCATATTAAGATGGGCAGAAGGGTGAAAGAAGTACCACCATTAAATTTAGCTAAGCTTAAGCTTGATGGTGAAAGAAGTACTGCCCTCCCACCTAGAAATGCACAAAATAATAAGAAAAAGAAATGGGATGAAACTCTAGTCTCTTGGGGAAACGAGCGAATCAGATGACTTCGGGGTTTGATATACTTAGTGCCTCTTCTCTGCTTCTCCTAGAGTTCATCGGCTTGATTTCCTTCCAAAGCACACACTTCACCACTGATGAAAAGATCATGGATTAAATTGCATATGGCCAGATTTTCTTAGACATGTTACTCTTTATAGGTAAGATACTTCAGGTAACGATTTGTTCCAATTTTTCTAACCAGAGATTCTATAGTTCTTGAATGCGCTAAGGCATTCATCCTAGATAGTCACCATTTTTTATGTCCTGCATCCCCATCCCTACATTTTGTGTGCAAAATGTTGGGTCCCCCTTTTTTGTTTTTTGCTTCTGGCTCTTGCCTTGTCTTTTTCCTTTATTTTTATTTTTCCTTCCCCAGGTTTTCTTTCCCATGGTGTTGGTTTCACTTCTTTGTTTTTGTCCCTTGTGTCTCTGGGACCCGATCCCAGATTTGGTCGTTCTTTGTCTAGGAGCCATATTTTGGACTTTGGGATTCTTTACCACGATGTCTTCTTTTCGTAAGAAGGTATGGTCGCACAGAATCCCCGAGCCCGGAGTCTGGAGGTCGGCCTGTTCTGGAGTTTGTGGAAGGAGAGGTAACTTTCTTTTTACCTTAGGTATAAATAGAAATCACTTATCATTTTCACAATTACCATGATTAAAACACTTAAAGCAAATTGAGTGATTTTAGAGCTATATCACAACGATTTGAGCAGAGTTAAGTACGAGTTACTCCGAGCTATTCTAAACAATTGCAAGTGGTTTTCAGTGTTGAGTGGTGATCCTTTGAAGGTGAAAGCTATTATAGAGCATTCGGCACCTTGCCTTCCATTGCCTTTCTCCAGTTTTCAGAATGATTTCTCTGTTTCTCTCCGTTTCCTGGCTTTTCATTTTTGTTTGGTTTGTGTTTTTGTCTTGTGTTTTCATTTTTATTTGCATTTTCATTGTCTGGTTTTCCGCCCATTGGTGGGTTGGCTCTGCTAGAGGGTTGTTTTCCCTTTGTGCAGGTGTAGGATAATGTAAATATTGTTGGTTTGTACATTTTTTAGTTTTGTGTAAATAGCTGCTCTGCGTTCTATATATATGTATATTTAGTGTATATTAATGTATATCCTTCTAGCTTTGCATGTATATACCTTTTGACCTTGATGTATATATGATGTATATCTTGTTTATATTTTCCTGGTCTTTTGTTGAGCTCATCGTGCCCTATTTGTTTCCCATTTTAAGTCTGTGAGCTTGTTCCAGACAGAATACCACCTGGTTGAAACTCAGCTCTTGGCTAGTTTCAACCAAGGGGTTTTCTCTCTCCTCCATAAACCAACCTGTGCTTCATTTACGTCCCATGAATGCATTCAAAATTGTCTAGGTGGTTTCCACTTTACGCATGTTCGAACAATTGGCACCGCCATCAGCCATAACTTCCATTTATTGCATAGCCACATGACGCCCACGTGGGCCTGACAGTTCACTTTTTGCGCACACCTTCCAACGATTAGTTTCCTGGACCCCGAGTCTTTTATATTCACCAGTCCACACCTTACTTTGCTAAGTATGTTGAAACCCCTAGACCTAAATATTGGTTATTTCCCTTAAGTTTGCATTATATATATCTTTCCAAGATTTTGAACCTACACTAACTTTTTAGGAAAACAAATACCGCGGTGGTAAGATCTCTAGACCCCAGAGTATGTTTTATCTATAAATTTTGATGTTCATCTTTCCTTGTAGGTTTTTACAGAAATATACTTTCATCATGTTTGAGGCTTCTGCATCTTCACCTCCTGGGAGTCTGGAACTTCCTTCTACGACGGTCACCAGGGCAGCCGTCAGGTCCAAAATGGAGAGGGCCTTGGAAAAATTACCTCTTAGCATGAATTATGTGAAGGATAGTGTTATTATGGGATCAAAGATTGATTCCAAAGTCTAATTAATTTACGAAATAAGCATCGGAACATGGCCTAAGATGCAGGCCTTGGTTAAAATAATGTATATTCAGCGACAGTCCAGGGATCCACTGGCGATCAGCATTGGATATTCTGGGATTCTCAAGGTTGCCTATTTTTCATGCTCAGTGTAGGCCTCAGAGTTTATTCTCATACTTGTGGCACACTATAACTCTTGCATCTGGGCCATCATGCTCGCAGCCCTAGAGCCAACCAAATAACCCACCCCTATGGTGTCTCTCGACGCTGCAACTTTTTGGGTAGGGTTGGGGATCCCTCAGTTCGATAACCCAACTATCGTCACTAGATCTGATGCCTTAGTGTAGTTTAAGTAGTTGGAGGACACAGCCTAGATATACATGAATACTCAATGGCTCAAGACTCCAAAGAGGGACCCCAAGAGAATGAAACTAGAGATCCCCTAGTCCAAATTTAAAGAAAGCATCTCGATGGGGATGATAGAACTTTCCTGGTTCTTCGAGCAACCACATGCCTGAAAATTCATAGGGTGGATGTATTACTTCTTGCTTGGAATTTCCACCAGCGGGGAGTACTTTGATTGGGCCGCCATTAATTCAAACCACGTGGATTCTTAGTTCCTCCAGGTGGTTGAAAAGAGGAAGTTCTATATGACTTCTTATGTTCTCTGGGCCCTAGCACAATAATGAACCCACACCAATGGGTCACTCACATCAGGAGTACTCAGGATCGGCCTGGGTCTGAAGGCCCCTTGGGATTATTTCCCATAGATTTAATGGGAGGCCAGTTTCCCTAGCTTCTATCAGGTTAACGATGCCTTCATCTACTACAACCTGCTCACACCTACCCAGGATGCAAAGTACCACCTTTCTATGGAGGTGATAGATCTAGTCAGAAGTTATGGCCTTTATTATATACAATTCCAGCAACATACCTACATAAGGGTAACTAGCTTCTCCGAGAAACCTTACTTGTTGCCCAAACATTGTGGGAACAAGATAATTCTCTTAGAGTATTGTAGGAAAATGATGGAATTGCATGCCTTATACACCTTAAAAAAGGTAACAAATATTCCATTCCCAATCACTTGTGGGAATTACTCATGCAGTCTAGTCGTAGCCAAGGAGGCAGACAACGAGCTCAAGAGCTTTAACTTAGCAAAGTTTTACCTAGCGTGGAAGAACTTTGATCTGCATGGCAAGATTGCACTAGCACTTCCCTGGGCATCAGAGCCCACCAATACCACATGGAGGAATTCTAGGAAGATTTCCAAGATGACATTGAAGTCTAGAGCCAACATTACATTTGGATGACCACAGGAATGATGGAAAGGCTGAAGCTCCAAATTTTTTTGGATGACTTCTCAGACGCCGGCTCCACAATAGACCCCCAGTACAAAGCAAAGGGGATTGATAAGTTGGCCCTCCCATCAGTGAACTAGAATGCCCAGGAGGGGCCCACCATAGAAGAATTCACTCACAACGTGGTCAAGCACAGCCACGAATACTTCAAGAGGGTATGCCCTGGGAGTACCCGCAAGGCTCCCCAGCTGATACCAAGGCTGACCCCCGGGGCTGAAACTTCTTCACAAGGAGAAGATAGGGGAAAAATAATAATGGAGACTCCAACTATGCAGGAGATCCCCATAAAAAAATAGCTGAAGCAATCAATAGTGGCCTCCCAGCAAATGAGGGAGAATTTAATCACATGGTTGGCTACTCCGATGCTCATGGCCGGACCTGTCTGTCCTCCATCTTCCCCTTCACTAGAAGCACTGATGGTCAAGGCAACCAAAGTGGATTTGGGAGGGGAGTAGGTCCTGAGGGATGTAGGGCCATCTTTGGTCACCAGGTAGAAGAAGAGACTTAATCCAAAACCAAAGGCAGAGCCAGAGCTGGGGATGCTTCAGATCCCACAAGTTGAAATCCTTTCTTCTGACTCCCCAGAGCCGGAGAGGGAACCAGAGCCTGCTCATGTCCCAGCTAATCCTCCCCCTCAGGATGAATTTTATGATGTTTTTAGAACTGACAAGTTCAAGAATTTGCAGGGGGACATTGAGCAGACAGACGCTAAAATCCAGGAGCAAGAGGAAGCTTCAAAACAGGAACATGCGCAGGAGCAGGAGGAACAAAGGGAAGAAGAAAAGGAGGTGGAACAAGAAATTTCCTCTGAATTTTTGGTGATACAGGACACGGGAGTATGAGGGAAACAACAGGAACAAAGTGAACAAATGGCATCGGCTGGGGAAATTGGACCTTTGGGAACAACCATGACCCCAACCGTCATGTTCCAAATGCCGCTTCCAAAGGCAACATTTGGGGAGGTAATAACTGTGGCCCAAATGTTAAACCTTGGCCAATTTCCTCCCCCACTACAAAAGGACACATCGACAGAAGAAGATATCCCAGCGACAGAGGCTGAGGAAGAACAACAACAGGAAGAAGAAGAAAACCCTGGGGCGACCAATGAGGACCCGGATATCACTGAAGGTAGAGATGGTGGGACAAAAGATACAGGTACCACCAAAGAAAATATTTCTAGTGAGGTAGAAGATATAGGAAAGGAGCTGGGAGAGGCTCATAATACTGAAGGGGCACATCAAGATGTTGGGGGGAAGTCACAGGAACATATTTTGGCTACCAAGCCACCCCTACCGCCACCATGGTTGATAGAAACCCAAAAGAGGAAGGCCCCTCCATACACACCCAGAGCCCATCTTTCCTTGGCAGAGATGATGGCTCAGGCCCAGAACCCACCAAAGTTTAAGAAAGCCCAGACAGTTCACACCCTTCGAAGTGAGCCAGGCGAACAAACAGTCGCAGTGATAGTGACACCTTCCCCAGACGCAGACGAAGCAATGACTAAGGCTGGAGATTATAATTTCATAGAGATATCGCTAGGGAAGAGAGGGAAATAGGGTGAAGTAGACCTGTTGAAAGAGGCACCCAAGGCAGTAGAGGCTCGTTATGAAAAGGAGGCTCAAAAACTCAAGGCAGAAAAGGAGAAAAATACAAACCTCATGGGGTTGCTAACTGAGCTGGCCTAGCCTATCAATGTTATTCCTCCGAAGGCCTCTACATCTGATGCACCACTGCCGCAGAGTGACATAGACTAACTGTAGGCAATGAAAAAGAAGGCGCAAGAGGTTGATGAATGGGTCACTTTATAGTTGGGAAATTTCTTGCGTTTCTTGCTGTCCACCCTCCTGGATCTGTATGCAACCTGCCATGTATTGCATCAGGCTAAAACCACCATCAGTATATGGGAGGTGGACATCAAGAATTATGAGGCATGAAAAGTTGAGTTCGAAGAACTCATTGGCCTTAGAGAAGAAGTTGTCTCCGATTTTGTAATTTTGGGGGAAGGGTCATTTGATTTTGTGAGAACCCAACACTCCAGAATTGACCTCACATTGGGGATAATCAAGAAACTGGTGGGGACTCTGTGGGATAAAGTCAATATAGTATAATATTCTTTTAGTTTATACAAGTCTTTTGTTATGAAGGTCTCTGGAGCTGATCCATTTAGCACTGACACATGCATGCCGAAGGAATATTTTTTAGGGAAGTTTGATGAGTTAATGGAGTTAAGGTATCAATCCTCGGAGGGAATAGATGGAGCTCAAATGATGCAAATAACTTGCATGATACTCAGTGGCCATGATGCAGAAAAAATGGCCGATAAATTTAAGGGAAATGTTCCAGATCTGGGGGAATAGATTGAAGTGGCTAAGTACCGGCGGGCTAGCCTTAAAGTTATTGATGAAGATAAGATATCCCATCTCCTCCAGACCTTCAATGACAATAAGAAACAATAAAGTTTCTCCAGGGGTCAGAGAAAACCTAAGGGTTTTTGTGTTCTTTATTCTTTTGGAACGTAAGTTCTCGAAGTCCCGAATCCTATATTTTGTATTTTTTCAGTGATCCGCATCCTGGTCCCCAAGGCTGACCAGTCACTTTCAAAGCATTTAATAAAGTTTGTCAGAGGGTAGATAACTACACCAAGGCACGTCAGATTGGCAAGAAGTTTTCTGACAGATGGTCTTCCTGAGATGCCACTTCAAAAGTACACCTGGCACATTGGAGACAGGGCATCACTTTTCCAATTTATGAGGCATGTAGCCTCTATTCCTAGGGGATCAGATTTCTTCCTTCTCCTTCTCGACTCTCTTCCCGAGGCCAATTCTTCCACTCCACTTCTCTTTTCTTTTTCTTTTGACATGACAGGCCTATTCCGTCTCTAGGTCTTTTGTAGAGTGGTGCAGGTAGTACTGGCCACCGAATAATATATTTTAATGTATAGTATAACATAAGTTAGGGTTAGGGTTAGATGTATGTCTATAAATAGTAAGTCTAGCCCCATTCCAAGGGTCGGCAAAATTGATGATTTTGCAGTCCATAGTAATAGAAAAGCAGTCTTTCATTTATCATGTTGCAGAGCTCAATGCTCCATAGTTTAAGCTTTCAATAGTTAGATGCTCCCTTGGAGCAACAATTGTACCACGCACCAGTGCTTGCTGGAAGGAATGTTAATGAAGAAGGGAGAATTCTTGCAGTGACATCGTTGGCATCCTGTCTTTTGAGTTGATGGTATTTTATGCTTTATGTTCTTCATGTCCTCTACTCGAACACTTAAAGTAGATTAACGCTACTGATGAAATATGAATTGATGGTTGTGTTTCTTCAGTATTTAGTGTAGTGTGTTAGAGTATTGTTGATGTTTTGAACGTTCAGCATAACTATAGGTAGACAGAATATTTCTAACCCTGTAGGATCTTTTTCAGTTTATTTGCTAAGTGTAAGCATGCTTGGAGAAACCTCACCTACTTGAATCCCTGGAGAGAATGAGTTGAAGATAACCAGCTATCCCCCTCAAAAATAGTCACATCTCCCAACTGAGCCCCGCACCGTCAAGACCTAACTCCCAAGTGAATGGAGGCCCAGGGAATCTCATTTCCCCAGACAACCTTTATAGGTGAAGTTGGCTAGTACCTCAGTACCCGGTGAAAACTTACATCTGCTGGCAGACCCGGTCACAAGAGTCCCATCAAAAATTATATTTGAATCTCCCTCAAGGATTATATTGTCATATTTTAGTTCCTTCAAAAATTTTATGCCCTACCAAGTAGCTATAGCTTCAGCCCTGTTATTAGATTTAATTCCCAATTCTTTTGCAGAAACCTTTAATTAGATTTCCCTTCCAATCTCTGACAACTCCACGACTAGTAGAGCACCTTGGGTTCCCTTTGGCACACCCATACACATTAAATTTGACCCATCTATCATGCGGAGGGACCCATCTTGTAAGTTTCCTCTTCATTATATTGGTCTAGTTGATATTTAGTAGGTCATATTGTATTCCCCATTTCTATTTAACCCTCATCTCCTGGAGAGTAGGGATGATTTTTCCTTTTCCAAAGGTGACCACCTTGACGTTTTCCTTTATTTTCTATTTGATTATTTGGAACATTATAGTTTTGTTTCTTTATTAATCCCTAAATATTTTATTATTTTGTTCTTTCTGAGTGTTCCAGTTGAGCAAAGGAGGATTATTGGCCTAGAGGTTTCCAATAATATGGTGATTGAAAGGGTAGAAAATCCATTGGTCAATGAACAACCTCATAGAATCTTTAATTATCCACCAAACATTAGTCAAGGAAAACACAGAGTTCCACACCACCTAGACAAAGGGGCAGAGTAAAAATAAATGATGAATAATTTCACAATCAGAATAAAAAACAACACACATATTCACCAAAGAGAAGTCTAGATGCTATTCGAGTTATCAACCATCAGAAATTTTTCATGTGGTCAATGATCTACCAAATTTTTTTTACCTTAGGAGTAAGGTTGGGGATCCAAATATGATTCCATAACTGGTTATTATATTTCTCGGTCTCCAAATATATGTAAGCTAATCTAATAGAGAAGCAGCCAGAGGAATTATGTTTCCAGATGAATTTATATATGTTCAGTTGGGAAAAGAGGGAATAGTCAGGAGTGAGGGCTTGTATGGATTTTACTACATACTTTTGTTGATCTATGGAGGAATGCCATCACTTTCTTATGATTGAGTTTTGAAGTTTTCTCATAAGACCTTTCTGGACCTTTCCACTCAATCTAGTTGTTAACCAAATTACCATAATTACTGATAAGCCATACTTTGATCTAGTTGAATTTATTATAATCCTCAAGGGGTTTATTTTGATAATATATGTCCTCATAGAAGATGGTGTTATTACCATTCTGAATAATTTTCTTGCTTCATTTCCTTAGCACCTGTTTGGTTTTGAGAATGTTGTTCCAGAGAGGGGAACCTGAGGTTGAGATGGGGTCACAAAGGAAGGAGTCTGTAGACCTATTTTGGAGGTATTTATATTTGAAAATATTAACACATTCCTTATTATTTTATATAAGTAACTATCCCACTTTGGCAATGAATTCTCTCTTGAAGGATCTAATTTTCCTAATACTAAGCCTACTATCTTTCTTTAAAGTGCAAAACTTTATTCCTTTTGACCAGTGTGATTTTGGTTTTCTCTGGAGTTCCAATCCATAAGAATCTCTTTTATAACTTTGAAATGCTATTATCCAGTGAAGCATGAATGTTATTTAAAGAGAGAAAATGTATCGGGGTATTTCAAAGACAAACTTTGAGAAGTTGGAATTTCCCTACCTAACTTAATAGTTTTCCTTTCCACCTCGGAAGTTTCTTCTAGAATCTTTTAATGAGGCTATTCCAATAAGTAGAATAAGGGAATTTAGTAGTAAGTGGTAACCCCAAGTAAGAGTCAGGTAGGGAAGCAACATTACAACAAATGACTTTTATCTTTAATTGCACAACTTCACTAATATTAAAGAAATAAATCTTTCTTTTATGATAGTTTATTTATTGTCTTGAAATCTTAGCATAGATCTCAAGGATTTCCTTCCATTTCTTAGCTTCAAACAAGTAGGATTGTCTAAAGAGGATTGTGTCATCAATGAATTGTTGGTAGGAAAAATTTGAAGCTAGGAAGTAGCTTTAATTCCTTTCAACTTATTTGAGTCTTTGTTCTTTTGAATGTTGTGACCAAGTACTTCAACAAAAAAAATAATAAACAAGTATGGGAACAAGGGATCAACTTGTCTTAGGCCTTTTCCCATAGAGAAGAAGCCTTTAGGGAATCTATTTATAAGAACTGAATACATAGTAGTAGTCACACATTCCATAATCATCTTTAAGAATTTTCCTTTAAACTCATGCTTCTTGAGAACAACAAATAGGAAATCCCAGTTCATTCTATCATAATCCTTCGAAATATACATTTTAAGAATCATACCTAATTTTTTGCTGGTTTCCATAGAATGAATGATCTCATGAGTGGTGATTATGACCACATCAAGAATATTTCTTCCTTTGACAAAACCCTTTTGGTTTTGAGAGATGATCATATCGAGGGTGAACTTGAGTCTGTTGACCATCACTTTGGAGAAGATTTTATTAAAGGTCTTACACACGCTAATAGGTCTAAAGTTAGAAATTTATTTAGCTTCAAACACATTAATAATTAAAGAAATAAAAGTAGAGTTTAATTCAATTACCAATCTTCATATTGTAAAAAAATCCTGAGAAGCCTTGTAGATGTCAGTACCAAAAATATCCCAATAGAGTTGGGGAAAAGGTCAAGGGGAACCTATCTAGCCCAGGATCCTTGAACGCTCCAAAGGAGAAAAAAACATCTTCCACCTCATTGAAAGTGACCTGATTAGACAAGTTTTTATTTTCTTATTCTGTAATTAGACTGGCGATAACATTGAACAAACCATCAGGATCAAAGATAGAAATATTCCCATTACTGTGGGGATCACAAAAGGATCTAACTACCACATCAATAATTTATTCTTCCTCCTTAGTGAAGTTTCCATTGGGTAATTGATTTAATTTTTTTTACTCCTATATTTAAGGTTGGATAGGTGATAAAATTTAGCATTTTGTCCCCCTCAGTCAGCAACTGAATTCTAGACTTCTTCTTCCAGAATATCTCCTGTTGTTTGTTCATATTAATCCATCTTTCTCTAAGAGATTTTTCCTCTTTTTAGATATTCTTGTCTTTTTCTCATTTTTCCATTCTGCTCTGTATTTCTTTGAGATCGGCATCAACCTTTTCTTTTCCTCTAAAGATGTTTTCAAAGGGGGTTCTATTCTAACCCCTCACTTTATCTTTGATAATTTTGAGTTTTTCGCTCACTTGAATCATAGGAGAACCTATGCAATGAGTATTCCACCAGCTATCAACTAAACCTCTATAATCAGGATGAGAGGTCCACATGATCTCATATCTGAAAGGGTAAGGATATTTTTTCCTTCCATCAATCCAATCTAACACAATTTATTTATTATCAGAGACAGTCTTAGGTTGGGAGGAAAGGGAGGAATCAAAAAGATTAGACCAATCAGAGGAAAGAAAAAATTTGTCCAGTCTGACTTGAATTAGATTTTTGTCTTGTTTTCTATTAGACCAAGTTAAAGTTGAGCCCTGAAGCTCAATATCAATCATCCTAGTAGTGGAGAAAAAATTAGTCAAATTTTGAAGCATGCTTTCATTAAAGTCCTTCGTGCGACCTAATTTCTCTAAGGGGTATAATCAGAAATTAAAATCATCTCCTATAATCCATCTAACATCCCTATTACCCTAAATAGTAAGAATAAGAGAGTCCCATAAAATTTTCCTTGTAGATCTAACATTAGAGACATCAAAATGAATCAAATTCGAAGCACCAGAGCTTAAAGACTTGAAAGTTTTTATCAGGCTACATTTGGAGGAATGATATAAGGTACCAACAACCTTATTAGGATTCCAGAAGGTTGGTAGACCACCTAAAGAACCATCTGCATCACTAGAATCCCATTCAATATTAGGCCAAATATGATTCACAATCTTCTTAAATCCTTCCTTTTTCATTTTTTTCTTGCAAAATCAGTAAGGTCAACCTTGTTATCCAGAATTGCACACATTAGTATGTGTTGTTTGGTGTTCTATTTAAGGCCTCTCAAGTTCCAAGACAAGAACTTTATAATTAAGTTTGATATTCTACACAACCCCATCCTGGGTTATACTCCAACTATCATTGAGAGTGACCATTTCATTCATTTTTTCTTTTTGATATTAGAGAACCCATCAATCATTCTCGGTTTACCAATCATCGTATCCTTCTCTTTGTCTCTTTCCATGCTTTATTTCTGTGTTGGTCTTTCCATTTTAGAATCACAAGCCACATCTAGTTTCTTCTTCTTTTTACCTTTTTCTCCCACCACTTTCCATTTATAATCCTTTCCTTCTTTATCAATCCCCATCTTGGAAGCATGTGGAGGTGTAGATGTAAAACCTAGTAAGTATAAGTTGGATTTAAGATTGGAATAAATAAGAAAATCGTCAACAGATCTTGAGGTTGCTAAAGTGTATTAATTTTCTTTATAACTCTGGGGATCGTCAATCATTCCCAATCCTCCCACATCACTTGATCCCAAATAATCACTTGGGTCGGGACATATAAAGGAAACAATAGATTGATTCCCATATTCCTCAATTGAAATATTGAGGTCCACAACCATCCTATTTTCTATTTCACATTGTAATTCCTCTTTTGATTGTGCTAGTTGTGAGACTGGCTTGTCATCCTTCCCTGGGAATTTTCTTCACTAGCATCTTTGTTAACTTTTGCGTTTCCCTTATCCTTGATATCTAGGTTTTCCTTGACACATGAATTAGCAATTTCTGTGGAAAATTCTCTAGGTTCCAAGTGAAGCAAAATATTTGGCTGAATCTTAGAGGTAGAGGCCATCAGGTCATATATGCTCTTATTATTAGTTAAATAGAGGGACCCCTATATAAATCCAATAGAAGAGGAAGGGGCCAGAGACCTCTCATTAACCTTTAGACCTTCCTTTTATTCCAAATCCTTTTGTTGCTGATTCATACACTTTTAGAATCTGTAAATATTACTGAGGTGTTCATATTTCTTACTAATCTGGCAAAAAATAGAGGCATTCTCAAAATCAAGGTGTTAATCCCATAATCCATACATAGATTATATGGGTGATAAAGGAAGGTATCTTCAAGTTAACCCTAACATTTACATAGATTATAGAAAAAATCGATGAGACCTCTATTGGTTAATTTTATCCATAGCCAGGAGATCACCAAAAGACTTCGCAATACCTCTAAACACCTCAAAGTTCTTGAACTCAAAGGGTAAATCAGGGAGGGGAACCCATGTGGGCACCAAATCACCCAAGTCATCTTTAGCATTGAAACCTAGTTTCCATTTGCAAAGGGAAATATCATTCGTTTGGTTACTACCATACATCCATGACCCATTAGTAAGAACATAGATTAGATCTTCCTTGTTCACAAAGATAGAAAGGAACAACCTATTTGGAATTAAATTTATTTTCACACTACCCTTTAAATTCCATTGGGAGGAAACCCACTTCCTTAGTTGGTCAATATAAGGTCCAAAGGAAAAGAACTTACCCACCAAAGAGAGCTCCAAATCAACTATATTGTTTTCACTATTTCATTGGGGACATGCACTTTAGTACTAATAATTTTGTAGGCAAGAACATGCACATTATTTGGTTCAGAGTGCATCCTCTTTATAGGACTAACACCTAGAAATTTATCCACAAAGGAAGAGGGCTTCTCATGTTGGGGAAATGAATAATCTGAGACATTATAATTGAGAGGACCATCCTACATATTCATAGCTAAAACCTCACGGGTAACATAGTTTGACCTCAAGGCTTGGGTAGAAGGGTTCTAACCAGCCGAGATCAAAGTAGAGGAAAGGGAGACCCAAGAAGCGTCCCCCTCCCTTGGCTTCATAGGAGGTGCCAAAAGAAAATACAGACATAGAGAAAATATGGAACCCTAGCAAAATACAAGAACACAAAAATATTTATTTATTCCCTCATTTTGATGTTAATATTTGTAATTGAGCAATAATTTTGTGACATCAGTTAGAAATTAATGTTTACATATGACCGTAGATCATTATTTGGATTATTTGGACACTTTTAGTTTCATGGTTACTTGCAAATTATTATATAGTATGTCATTTAGTTTCTATCTATGTTTTGTATGTTATGATTAATTCAATTGGGAAAGGTCTTAGACTCATATGTCAAACCATAAGGTGAATGAAAAGGGAAAAACTTACAAGAAATGAGACTACCAAAAACTAGTAAGACAAAAACCCCTTACTAAAGGGAAAGGTTTTAAAGGAGGCAATAACGATCGGAATAGGGATCCTAACCACCAAAAATATTACATAATCAGAATAGAGGGATTTAGGAAGGAACCTGAAACCATATTCTAGTAATAACCACTTGCACTAGACACAAAATAGCCAAGGAAACTAAAAAATAGCATGGAATTTTGAAAGGCTTCCCATAACATTTTACTAGTCAAACCGCATTACCCAGAGAAAATCTTAGATGAAGAGTGAGACCACGAAGACCTAAAAAACAACTAGTTTTGAAGGGCACCCAAAAAATCACTGAACACAAAAGCACTTTAAACTATAGATAAACAAGACAAAGGGTTTCCAAACATAAAGAGTTGTTAGGTTTTGAAAAGCACCCTGAAACATTTTGCAATTAAAACCCTTATGAATAAGTGAGTTCATAGGAATGGAGTGGGGAAACAAAGTGCCTAAAAAACTTTAACAAAGACTACAAGAAACCATAAAAGCAAGGATCATCATAGTAAGTCAAATATCAAAAGATTGAAATGTGGTTTTAAATAATAATCCCATAACCTTTTTGGGTTATAAGAGGAATCTCAAAACCAACTGGAAGAATCTTGTAAGATCTTCCCAACAAAAAGATCCCTCCTCACCAGTAATACTGCTTCCAAAAATTGAAGAGAAATAAAGGTTTTAAGAACACCCACATGGCACTCACAGACCAACCCCGTCAAAAATATAGGAAAAGAACCATCTAATTCCAATAGCTAAAACAATAAGATCCACCTCCAGAGGAATTGTAGGAAGACAACTAGTTTTGGAAGGCACCCAAGAAGTTCAATAGTATGCAACATAACCCAACTTATAGAGCCAAAATCCATAATCATACTTGATGGATTTTGAGGATAGTAATCAGGGAAAAGAGGGGAACCCCACGATCAGAGAAGAGGCATAAAAAAATGGGTATTAGAGAATCCCAATGAGCAAGTCAAAAAATAAAACTCCTTGCACCAAAAAATCAACACATTGATCTAAAACACAAAACCATCATGAAAGCCAATAAGGTTAATTAGAAAAGACACATCCAAAGCCCCTACAACCAAACAGAGTTCCATGGATGGAAAAATAAATAAAGAAGGACAAGCCCTAATCACCATGAAAAATTCCTCATCAAAACCACCATCCAAAATAGAGAAACCAACCGCTTTCCTACTTCTAGAATCCATGGATTCAAAGCAAAGAAAGAGATAGGTAGCCCAAAACATTTCCAAAAATGATATAAAAAAATAAAGGGAAAATCTATTCTATATAAACACAACCTTACCAAAAAAAAGAGCCTCCCCCACCAATCAAGACTGTAGGAAGGGACCTCAGTGGCCACAAAAAAGAGAAAATGACCATCCAACCATAAAATGATCCTAGCTAAACACATAAAAGACAAACGCAGGAAGGAAAAATCCTCACTCATTAGCATCCAAATATTAACAATAACAACCATCCCCTATAGAAAAATGGTCATAGCTCTCTCCAAACAAAGAGCCAAAGTATGTGCTAAGAGTTCTCTTACTACTGAACTAAAAATAAATAATACGGCCTAATTCTTGCTTTACTGTTATATGTAATTCCTTCTGTAATGTTAATTAATTAGATACTCACTTTCACAGACTAGTTACCAGCTCCAAGGTGAGGCTGGGGTCTGGTAGGGAGTGCAAGCTGGTTACCAGCTCCATGGTGGAGTTGGGGCTTGTTAGTTTTTTTTTTCTGGTTTTTGATGTTGAAAAAGGGTTTTGGGTGAGGGTGTTTTGACCCCCGTGTTGTACTAGTTGTCTACTGGTAGTCTGCACTTCTCATGCTAGCTATGTCCTTTCGGGTTAGCCCCCTTGTCTTGGCTTCTTTTTTAATCAAAAACAACAACCACTCAAGGATGGTGGAGAAAGAAGAGAAGGTAGCAATTGAAAATAAATGAGAAAGAAAGCCCCAACTGAAAATAGGGAAAAAAATCCCAATCGAAAAAAAATTGTAGCAACATGGGCATCATGCTCCTCTCCATCTGATTTAACATCCCCATCTAATGAAGCATAGCCTTCCCCACTTGAAACCCTATCCCTTTCTATGTTGCCACTCTCGCTCTCCATAACATGGAAAATTTACCACATTTTTTAATATCTAAATTGTGTATGTTCTTAAATCGATAAAGAATATGATACTATATAGAATTTAAGAGATCTATTCATGCATGTATCAATTTCTCATTAAAGTTTGATTTTGAATGAATGATCTAGTAGAATTGAATAGATATGATTTTGTGATTTGTACTTATTTTTATTTTGTTGTTTTAGCTATTTAAGTTTCACGAGGCATTAATATTTGGAAATTGAGTTTGCAGGTACCATACAGTCAATGGGAAGGGAAGGTAGCTTTGACTATTTAAGTTCCATAATGGACTAACATTTTATTTGAAAATTAATGTGGTGTTGAAATGGTCTGATTTAAATGTGCCTATGGTTTATGCCATTTTATGGTATGAGAGTGGGTTAAAGTCTCCCTTAATGTGGAGATCACTCATGTGTTGGAGTAGAGTGTGTATGAGGTATTATGGGAAGCTATCTTAGTATTGTTGGGTATGATTTCCCATGTAACTTATTGGTAGAAAGATGTGCATGTTAATAGAGAAAGCTTATTAGGAGCACTAATTTAATAAGATAATTTGTGATTTCTATGGAGATGTGGTATTTTGGGGTTGGTTTTTGTGCTAAAATGAATGTGTTGAGAGGATGCTCTATTTGATTTAATTTATACATGTATATGATAACCCTCCCCACAATTGTCTTCTAGACTCCTTTACTTGAGGTTTAGGTATGAACCTTTATGTTAGAATTACCTTGTGTTTCTTGTTCTAAAATGTTAAAAAATTTATGCAATACCTATAATCTATCAAGTATAAAAATAGCTTATCATGTTTTATGTTGTGATACCTAGCCACCATGTTCCTTCAAAATCTGGGGGTGGACAAAAAATTCAGCCTTAATGTTGAGAGTTCGTGAACTATCATTGATATTGGATTTAGGATAGTTTCCTTTGGGTATATGTTATCTTAGAGATTTGGCATAAAGACAAGTTTAGTTGAAGAAAATTTCATTTCCATACCAGTTATCAATAGTAGAAATAAAGCAATATAACAACATTGGAGAGAAATTATAAAATAGTGACAATGATAGCTAGACATTGAGTTGAGAATAGTAATGTAAAACATTGGACTAGTATGGGTTTTTGTAAATGACCATTGACCAAGGGAAATGGTATTATTGTATATATGTAGATTTTTGTGCAAACAAGAATATTTTATGCAGTGTATCAATAGGTAATGTTAAGAGGAAGAAGTTGTAAATATATTTTCATTTTCCTTCATGTACTTTACTTTCCTTTATTCAATGAGACATACTACGAATAGATTTGTCAACTCTACCATAGGAATGACTTCATGTATGATGTATTAGATGTAGCAACAACATGGTGTGTAAGTTAAGTTTACCTTGATAGAATATAGTATTGCACATATTTATTTCTACTCGCATGAATTGCCAATGATAGGAGTAAATCCTATTTTAAATAGAAAACATGCAAGAAAAATGGAATATTAGTAATGAAAATATAGAATAAGGATTGATCTATATGTAAGTTTTGAACATAATTAGTTAAAATATAAGGGACACAAGATCTGTTATGTGTAGTATACCACCTAGGTATGATTAGGTTCAAAAGTAACTAGTCTCCACTTGTTAAGATTTATGGATATTGTTAAATAGGTATGTAGCCATATCATATGAAACCCAAAAACATAAGAAATATGTGTTTATGACTTCTAAAATAAAAAAATAGAGAATAAACCAAATGAATATGAGATAAGATGTAGTGGATCTACTATATACAGTATTCTAGATATAGAGAAAGTTCTTTGTCTATTATTTTTATATAAAAAATAGTGATAACAAGTGAAAGGGAGCTGCTACAGCTGATATCATAGATATGTTTCCTAAGAATGAATATTAAATCTAATATATTCATATTCATTTACTATCGAATAAAACCTTTGTCAAACCAATTGTATGACTTGTAAAATGAGGGTAAAAAATAAAATAAAATATGATTCTCTTATTCTTTCAAAATTAGGAATACAGTTGATCATACTCAATCCAATCAAAGATCCCAAACAACATGTATAAAATATGTTACATTAAATATATAATTCTATCTACATACTTAGGTAGAAATTAATTGTCATTGGATATTTTTCCATGTGCATTTTATTTGCACTAGAGTAGTTGTATTTAACTTACCCTACCTACTCCCACGCATTACTAGGAAACATGTCTTATTCAGTGGCCTCAATTTTCATTTTCCTTGCCTATATAAGTTGTCGGTTGTACTCTTTGTATCATTAATAAATAAAGTAATTTTTTCTTGGAATCTTTTGGTGGCTAGTTTCTCATGGCGAGCTCATGAAGGCTGCAACTTTCAATTTCCTATTTACATATACATGGTATCAAAGAAAGATTTAGTGAGATTTTAGTCCACTAGAGAAGTCTAAATTGCCAAAAATAATTGTTTCATCAATTTGTGCCCTAATTGATCTCTTAAAAATAATCTTCTCAATTCAACATTATTCTACATTTTTTTTTGCTTATTGCACGGTTTTAATCTTTTGCAGACTTTTTTCCATCTAATATTTGACAAATAATTTGAAATTTTATCAAATTTCTATTTTATCTTAGATTGAGACATACATATATATAATTTACTTCTATTATTTGAATTCAATATTCTGATCGCCATCTATATTTTTTGTGGCAACCTTGAAGAGGTATTTTTCATCTAGCAATGACATTTTGAGACAACAATATCAAAAAAGCTTTGAGTACCATCCTTATCAACGTAGTGATAAATCCTTCACTGATAGCATTATTTTTCTTGATAGTGATACACATGCATTGTTATTGTAGTTTTTTATTATTCCAATACTTATTGCAGATGCTTCATCTTATCAGTCTATTCATTTTGAGTTGCACTTATTCCTTGGCAATGATACATTATGCTTGTATTTATCCCCTATTTATCCATACTCAATGACCCTATTTGTGGTAGATCTCTTGCTAGCATGATTATGACCAGGAGTGTGAACATTCACCTCACCCATGCTATTTGTCCACATATTTTCTCACCTGCATAGATCAAGAGCGGAGAGGAATGCTTAAAAAAAGGTGTTGTTTGTGGTAGTACAGGTCTGATTACTTCAGAGGAGAGGGGTGAATCACTAATCCACACAATTTCTCCAATTCAAATTATTTTAACTTCATGTACCAGAACATGTAACTAGCATAAGTAAACTTCAATGCATACATCCATAAGTAATCAATCATGTGCAATGTAAACACCATATTTATCTCTTAGAAACCCAACAAAGAAAAAACTACGGCGTGAGATTAAACCCACAAAATTTATACTCTTCTAGAATATGCCCTCTGAGGAGATTACCCTGTTAAAGGTTTACAAAACAATGTTAGAGGATTTACAATAAAGATATGTTAGGATCCACCCTATTAGGGGATTTTATTGTTACAATGATTAAAAAGCAATAGATGAAAATGATATGTTAAAATTGCACTACCTCTGCATGATCGGATCCTTTTAAGCTCTGAGATACATCACCATACTGTATTTTCTTCCTCATCTTGATCACACTTCATTCATTTTCTTTCTTTGTCTTCAAATCCTTTAGCAATTCGCAATCATATATATGTATATATATACATATGTATATATATATACATATGTATATATATACATATGCATATATATATATACATGTATATATACACATGTATATATACACACACACACACACACACATATATATATATATATATATATATATATATACATACATATATATATATGTG
>MU227811.1:782191-801290 GCA_018584345.1 Thuja plicata | reverse complement strand
TATATATATACATATGCATATATATATATACATGTATATATACACATGTATATATACACACACACACACACACACATATATATATATATATATATATATATATATACATACATATATATATATGTGTGTGTGTGTGTGTGTGTCTCTCTCTCTCTCTCTCTTATTGTTCTTCAACTATTCTATTATATAGAATTACCTCTACTGACTTACAACAAACCCTAAATCTAAGATATGAATGATTCAGATCATTCTGGGTAAGATACAATGTATCTAGACACTCAAAAAATATTTTCCTCTGACAGTGTCTGCTTCCATATTGATTTTCACTAGTATTTGAGCCATTTGAAAAACCTCATTTATGCAAAAAAGAAACTTCTTGAAGAAGCCTTCTCAAACATATACCTCGATAAATGTGCTAGCAAATAATTGCCATAAATTATGTAACTAACTTCCAACTTAGAAAAAATAATCACTGATCCTTTAGTCATAGAAAATTTCATCACCAATCCATAAATCTTCATAGTCTGTTCAAGAACTCTTTCTTGTTTACATGTTCATTCTGTTAACACAACTTCCAGTCAATTAAAATAGATGCACTAGTCAACATTATGGTTCGCGCTCATACATACAACATCTTGACAATGTATAAAATGATATCTTGTGACCGCTCCATCCAATACTTCATCGATTTGAAGTAACAATCAAATCATTTACTATTTGTCATTGGCTGATTTAGCATTTACCCGGTTTGAGTCTATTCAAACATAACAAACTTAATTATCCATATCAGACGTCGCAATGGAAAATTTGTCATTAACACACACGATATAAACTTCTACAAGAATAGAAAGACTAGAAAAATACCGCAACTCATGATTCACTCACACAATATCAGATAACATGTACTCAAACATCAAGTCAAGTAGTAGACATCAATGCCAACCAAATAACTGATTCTCCTATTACCAAATATGTATCAAAATTCATCAATGCATCACTTAGCATCACTGCATCAATTATGCTAACAATTTGTGCGAGATAGTTCATCCAAATGCTTCTATGGTTTTCTATTTTGTAATTTCTGCTAAGTTTTGTGCATATTTGACCTTGGTTTTTCAAATTCTAAAATTTCCCATAAATCCTTTCGTATTAAAAATATCATCATTTTGATACACCAATAGACATACTCATTTTCATCAAATTCAGAGACTGCAAGTTGTTTGAATTCAACATGATAAAATTCTATAAAATTCCAACAACACAAATTTTAACACAAAAGAAATTAATCCTCTAATACCAAATATAGATTCTAAAAATAACCCCTCCTCTAAACTAATTGATTGTATGAATTCAAGAGCAAAGAAGAAACACAAATACCAACAAAGAAAAAAAAATTCACTTAAATTTAAAATTAAGAGTAATAAAAAAAAATTGGAAGGAGACAAAGTGCTTTGGTTTTTATTTGGAGGACGCTCTACTTTTTAATTGTGTTTCCAATTTTTTTTTGTATGTTGCATACAACTGTAAAAACCAAATCTTGTTAACTGCTAATGTAAATTGAAGAAAAACTAGTTGTCTAAAGACTAATTGAATTGCATGGTAAAAAGAGGATTAGGTCTTTGAGTTGCATGGTAGTGGAAGTCAAGATCAATATGCATGATCACCATAGGGAATCAATTATCATTATAGATGTAATGGTTACCTAACAGTTTCACACTATATATAAGAATCAAGCTAAAAACACTATAATTGTCATAGCTCCAAGTCAATGAGCTTGACATTAAAGCATAATCATCTTGAACAACTTGACTTTCAATTTTTACATTGTATAACTCCTTTTGGTTGGACGATGTGAAAGTGAGTGTATCTAGTTCTACTGTCACATTCATTCCAAAGGGTGCATCTACATTGGCTTGGTAAGTAGAGTTTGCAAGTCCTACATTTGTAACTTCTCATGGTAATTGAGAAAAGATTGGCTTGCTTGTATTGTTGATAGCTATTATAGAAGGATAGTTAATTTCATATACTCCATTTTTAGATAAATTTAAAGAATAGATGATAAATTATCCTATCTGAAAACGTAAAGATGTTTCATTGTATCCTTGAGTACATAGCATATTGATAAATGAATTTATGTTGGTGTCATACACAAGGCCTAGATTGGTGTCCTTGAGGGGATTAATCTGCCCTACACCATATCCTAATTCTATAGCTTCATTTTCATTCAATGTTACATCTAATGTTGATGTTGCATCACAAATGAAATTAGTTTTTATTAGAGGAAAATAGGTTTTGAATAGATTTGAAACCCTTTACAAATAGATTTTGAAGGGGGTTTGGAACCCCATAAAACAAATAGCCACTTAAGATCAAAAATTACATAAAAATAGAAAACAATCATCACATAAAAAACAACCTAAAAAGAAGAAGTTCAACGAAGCACAAATTGGGAAAAAAAACAAAGCAAAAAAGGACCAAGCCTCATAGCTTAAAAAATAGGATTTTCCAAGGCTCCTTTAACCTTAACAAAGATCCAAGGGTTTTTCCAGGATCCCTTAACCTAAAATATGGGTTTTATATGGATCCCATAACTAGGAACAATATCTGCCATAAGATAACCAAAGGCCAACCAGCCAAACATAAGAGTCACAATCAAGGGGTTTTGAAAGGATTTCCCAACCTCGAACAAGAAAATATTTCCACTAGAAAAGCCTTCACCGGTACTATTGCACTCCACCTCAATAGAAGCCAACACACCAAGAGAAGGCAATTAAAGGAGCACAAGCATCTTTGTGGCCACACAAAATTCCACCTCCCTAGAAGTTCCCTCAACCTTAATAGGAGACATAGTCGGGACAGAGGAAGCCAACAAAGTAGAAGGATCCCATTGCAACAAGATGGGAAGAGAGGGAACGAGCACATCAATGCTCATCCACAAAAATACTCACACTCCCACTTGAGCCCAAAAACTACAAACAAGACCCTATGAACACCTGCACCAAAAAATACCAACATGAAAAAGGAAACCTAGAGAAAAGAGGGGAAGAGGAAGGTGAAAGTGCAAAGAAAAGTCTCTGAAAACATGCCCAGCCTTCTACCATCGACAATCCTACAATCAACCTCCAAACACCTATTACACACCAAAACAACAAGGTTGAAGAGAGCCATCAAAGAGAGAGAAAGTGGCAAGGAATGAGAACATCAAAGTCCATCCTCTTAAAATGGTCACACCCAACCACTGTTAGTAATAATTGAGAGGGGGGGGTGAATCAGTGGCCTCAAAATTTTATCCAATTTAATCCACTAATCAATACTTCTCCAATTATTAAGTCCCAACAAGATGCATGCCTTTGAAATAATTAAAACAAATAACTGTCTGTCGGTTTACCTTGTCTGTCCTTATTCTCCTTGATAACCAATAAGCAGTAAACTGTACTTACCGATACTCAGTAAATGTGCAGAGTATACCAGTCAATCCATAAATGCATATGCAGAATGTAAAACACTAAAGTAATAAACCATACACATAACACAAGGATTTTAATGTGGAAACCCTATTAAGGGAAAAACCACTGGGATCGGTACCCCAAATTTTCACTCTTCTGAAGTAAGCCCTGTTAGGAACCAACCCTATTAAAGGTTACAAACACACTGTTAAGTGTGACCTTGTTAGAGGATTTTCAATACATAGGTTGTCACTAAGTATCTGGCATCTATGCTAACATGCTTGAATCAGTCTCATGACTATCAATAGGCTTTATGCAAATCTTACTACCATCCTTGAATCAACCTCCTTCTTAGACTGTCAATAGGCTTTAGGTAAGACTGGTGCTACCATCATGAGTCAACCTTCTAGTAATCTGTTAGGATATACCTCAGTTACAAAAGACTGTTAAGTCCTACTCTGTTAAGAGATTTAATGCTTCAATGGTTAAACTGAAACAAAATGACTTGTTTCTAATGCAACTTAATTGCACATTTTCAGATCTATTTACTTACAATATCTTTCTAATAAATGTATCAATAAAATTTCTTTGTACTTAACTCTTTCTGCTCTATGATGTTTTGCTTTTCTGTCCGTCGGTGTCTGCAGAATTCTTTAGCTCTCCCTCAACTTGATTGATCAGGACTGCATGAAGTTAATCCTTCATCAGTTTCTCTTCAGCATCTTTTATCAGTTCACTCCCACGTGTATCTGATTGCTTCTTGACCACCACAGAGAATGAATTCTACTTGTCTCTTAAATAGACATGATTTTCCTTAATTCTAGGTTCTTGATTCTTGATTCTTGGTGTGAAAAACAATCCAGCCAAATTGATTTATGGCTTTAACTCCTGATTTATCTCATAGTTATCTTCTTGCCAACTGTACAAATCACTTACTTAACTATGGTCGACTAAAACAAATAAAACAACAAGTTAAGTCTATCCTTTAGCTCTGCCAGCTAGATATTTTGTCATTTTTTGATCTCTCTATTATGTCGGTCAATTCTATAGTTCGTCGCCAGTGACAACTTCTAGTTTCATCGGTGTCGCTTCAGTTAGCTTTGGGATCTTCATCTGTCAGGCATCATTGGATCTTTCTCGTCGGGCAACAGTGTTCTTAGCTCATCGGGCATCATGTGATTCTGCTTCATTGGGCAACACTATCTTCTGCTCGTCAGGAATTACTGTGACTTTATCTCTGTCTTTACCGATGGTGTGCACTCCATTGGTGTAGTCTGTCACTTAGTGAATACTAGACTTTTTATGCATTTCTTAAAGAATAACCTTTATTCCATTGATTCTCTGAAGTCTTTGGCATGACCATACAAATGATATCAATTTGACATCAATGACAATACAAACCATTAACTGATTTAATGTCTTGCATCATCTTCAACTTAATATAGTCAATCATTTAATCAGTTACATGTCATCAACCACATCCACTATTACCTCTTCCAAGAACTAACCAACACCTATAGAGGAAAAAATAGTAGAATAAAAGAGACCACACATAGGAAGAGGGGAATGAGGGATAAGAGAACAATAAAGCACAACCTCTTAGAATGCTCTCATCCAACATCTACCCACATCACCACAACTAGGGACCACCAACCATCTACACCAAAAGACAACAACATCAAGGTAGACTAGGAAACCTGACACAAATAGAGGAAAATAATGGGGCCAAAATCATCAAAGCTCCTCCTTTTAATAAATTTGGCCCCACCCAAAACCTCCAACTAAACACCTAGAAAACCAAAAACTCCAGAAAAGATAAAATTCACACTAAAATTAGAAAATTAAAAAATTAATCTTAAATAAAACTAAGTAAAAAAATAAATTATAATTGAATACACAATTCTCTTCTTTATTAAAAAAAAAATGATATGTGTCATTTGTCATCTTTAAAACAAATCTTTATTTTATTCTAGTTTTATATTTTAAATGTTTGAAATTTTAACAAACCCTCAAATAAAACATTAGGAGGGCATTTGAACTTTCTAAACCAATAGTTGCACACAACAAAGTGCCAAACTAAAGAATGAGCCACAAACAAAAATCCCTGACCAAATTCAGGGAATAGAACCCGCAAGCACTAACCAAATTCATAATCATGAAAATGGAAAGCTTTAAGTTCAACAAAATGAACACATTTAATTTAAGTTTAATTCATAATAAACTTCATGTGATGTCATTAAGCATTTCACTAGAAGAAAATCTGCCAGAAAGATTGGCAGTGTCTCTCGCATATACTAAAGAATACCAAGGCTGCTCCTTTGTGAATGTGTTTATAACATGCCCCTATTTCACCGTTAAAATAAGTAGATTACAACTTTGGTCAATTGATAATATTAAAACATAATGATATTTTATTTACCTCGAAGGACGTTTGATTTCCCAAAGTAAGTTTTTTTTGGATCTATAAGGGGCCATAGCTGAGTATATGTATTAATATTTATAAAGCATGAAAGAAAAAAACATAAAATAGAGTCGATAATAGTATCCTGGTTCAAAACCCAATCCTACCAAGAGGATTGTGAACCCAAAAAACTAGAGCACCAAGGCCCATTCCAAGTTAATCTTAAGCATATCGAAAGTTGATAATAAACAACAAAAATTCTAGATATTATCTAGCCCAAAATTAGATTATCTCTGAAATTCAATCAGAGGGAGAGGTGGTGTCATTCTCAGTACTGGGAGCTGAGTTTGATTTGGAACTCGCGGGAAATTGTGAGTCCCCATTGCCATCCATTGAGACATCCTTCAAGGAAGCCTCCTTGAGCTCAGAATCGTCCACTACAGTCACGTCCATGCCCTCAGTCTCATCAAGGTCATCAACAGCCTCTTTCTTTGAGTCCTCTTCTTCATCTGAATCTTCCTCCATGTCTTCACCACCGATATCTATGTCAGAAGATATTGGGCCTCCCAATCCATCTAATTTCTCGTCGTATTTGAATTGATAAACTCAAGGGAGATTTTCATCTAGGTCATCCCCATATGGAGCAAATTTCCATCATCTATACCCAAAAATTTAGATAGAAAATTTAGACCTCTTCTCATTATTGGTAGTCGCACCTGTTGATCCTCCCACTCCCAACCCCAGAGGATGAAGAGACGTAAGGGAGGCCTTGAGTAAAAGTTCCTTTGAGCACCAATGGCGATACCTGGGAAAGGCTGACCAATTGTCATGGATGTGGGTCTGTCCCAAGGGAAAGGAGTGGTCATATCTGCATCTATATTTAGGATGACATTGTGTATATCCATTATAAATTTCCCATAAAAAAACCTATCACACAAATCCTCAGCAAAAAAATTTTGAGCTCCTTCCACTAAGATGCTTACAAGAAATCATGCACAAATGTCAGAGAGTACCCTGTATCTGTGATTTGTATGAAGGAAATTAAAGCCCAACACTTTTCTCACCGCATGAAAAACTAGAGGATGATGATAGATGCAAGCATCCGAAAGATGGTTGAAGGAGATAGGAGAATTGAAGGCAACCTGGTCTACTACCACATCAAATTTGATTGGAGAATCCATAATGATAAGAAAAGTAGAGCAGAGGAGAGAACTACAATGCAACAAACTATCTCGACAAACAAGTCCTTTAACTTGTATATAAAATAAATAGTTTCATTGTCACGCAAAAAGGAAAACTTGAGAAATGATCAACTTCACTATACTCGTGATCTACCTTCCACAATGAATGACTTGTTGCCACAAACAACTGATAAATGTCAATACCTAGAGTTCCCACTAAATCTATCACATCTTTCTTAAGGGGTTGCGTGAGAAGGTACCTCAGTACCGATCCCGCTGGATAGAAAAGATGTGCAATTAAGAAACCTTTCAAATCACATGACAGGTTGATATGGAGAGCAGACTGACGCCATAAATCTAGATCTCAACTAGCCAGATGGAGATTCAGGGGCTGTCAATTCATCACCAACGGACACTTTGGACACTACCACCACTGAATCAAGATTTAAGGATGAAAAGACATTCTATTTGTCACCAAGCCACTAAATGGGAATGTTGAAATCAATTAGCAAATGCATTTAATATCTACCCCCAAGGCAGCTAGGTTGGCCAACTCATCCGCAAGTGAATTCCCTTCCCAGTAAATATGATTGACCGTTGTAAATTCAATTTTTTTTAAAAATAATTTTAAATGACCTCCAGAATTGCTTGTAGTTTCCAGTTTTGAGTCCTTCCTGTTCTAACAACATTGATAGTGATCAGTGAGTCTCCTTCTATCTCCACTTTTTGAAGCCCTAATTCCACTGCCAATGACAGACCAAGAAGTAAAGCTTTGAATTCTGCAATATTACTTTTTCCATGTTCCAAAGGACATGCCAATTTTGCCATTACTAAACCTTCCTCATTGTGAATAATGCAACCAATGCCGGAAGGCCTTGGATTTCATTTTGAGGCACCATCAAAGTTCAACTTGCTCCAACCAAAAGAAGGGCCTTCCATTTACAATTACCTCTAAGAATAGTACTGGCTTTAACACCTTTCCCAATTATTGAAGGGAGTTTTAACCCAAACCAATTCTTCATCATCAAATCATCCCAGCTAGTGTAGGCTTTGTGTTTAGCACTATGTAATTGGATCCTAGCATTCATGACTTCCACAAAAGAAGCCTCAATCAGACTTTGAATAGAGATATATTCCAATGAGATGTCTTGAAAGATCCGTCTATTCCTCTCTTTCTAAAGCTCCCAAATTAGGATGGATGGGGATATAATCCATAAGTTACCACATAAGCTTTCCTTGTAGAGCTGAGGCCATGAAATAAAAAGAGATAAAATATCATTAGGGAGAGTAACAGACCATCCCAGTTTAGCACATAGCCATTTCCAACATTCCAGGGTGAAGGGACATGTTAACAAAAGATGATCTGTATCCTCTTCATCATTGTGGCATAACACACATCAAGAAGGACCAGAGAATCCCATTTTTTAAAACCAATTAGCTGTCAATATTCTTCCTTGGATTGCTGCCCAAGAAAAAATCCCTGCTTTAGGAAGACAAATTTTGTTCCAGCACAAGTTTTTATAGATTTGAGGTTGTTGTTGAGAGGGGGTGGCAGAGAGAATCTTATATCCTTCCTTCACTGAATAGACCCCTGATTTTTATCCATTCCAAACTAATTCATCCTTCCCCTTTTGGATTAGGAAGGATCTTTCCTTAATAATCTTCTTCAAAGCTTTAAGTTCTTGAGGGTCAACATTAGGGAGGTCAAATTTCTTCCATAGCCAAGAGCCATTCTCCAAGTTATGGGAGTCCAGATCAATATAGTCTTTCACCAACGACCTCCATTCATCTGTATAAATACTACTGATGTTATTCTGACCAAGTCTGTGGATAATGCAGGGATCACCACCCCAAGAGTCATCCCAAAATCTGGCTAAAGACCCATCTTTGATGTTCCAAGAAATATTTCCTTCTATAATTGCTCTTGATTTGTAGATGAAGTTCCAAATTATGGAGCCCCTAGGAAGGTTGGAAGCTCTGATCACTTTTGCATCATCTAGATGATGAAAGTATTTGCCCCTAAGAATTCTGACCCATTTGAGATTCCTCTCTTTAAGAATTTTCCAGTATAATTTTTCTCCAAGAGCCTGATTTTGCCACTGCTGGTTCTTAATCCCTGCCCCACCATCTTCTATTGGTTCGCAAATCTTATCCCAAGAAATTGAAGAGAATTTCCTCTTAGTATCTGTGCCTGGCCAAAGAATTTTCTCAAATTTTTAACAATATTCATGTAGCACCCCACCGGTAGTGAAAGGTAAGAAACAAGATAAATATGAATAGCTACTAAGGTAGCTTTTATTAATACCACTCTCCCAGCCCAAGATAGCCATCTAGATTTCCAAGCATCCATCTTCCTATCCATTCTTTCTCCTATGGGTTTCCATGCAGAGTTAGTCCTTAATTTTGTGTCTATTGGTATGCCAAGGTATTGACAAGGGAAGGATCCCATTGAAAACTTTAAGACCTTTTGAATGTCCTGCTGAACTTTTTTCCTTGTGTTAAGGAAATAAATTTTTGACTTTTCTTTATTAGCCTCTTGGCCTGACGCCAGTGACTATTTATCCAAGATATATTTCATATGACATGCCTCTGTTTTGTTACTTTTACCAAATAAAAGTAGGTCATCAGAAAATTGTTGATGAGTGACCGCTTTGACCAATGAAGTGATTTCTACTTGCATTAAGCCTTGCTCTTTATGATTAATAAATCTACGCCCTAATGCTTCTTCCATTATAATGAAAAGAAAAGGAGAGAGAGGGTCACCCTGCCGTATGCCATTAGATCCTTCAAAAAATCTCGTAGGGGACCTATTAGTCAAGATGGAGAATTTTGGAGTCGATATACAATAATATATAAGGTTTATCCAAGCTTTGGAGAAACCAAAATTTTCCATGCATTTTGTTAAAAACCTCCAGTCAACTTTATCATATGCCTTCTTAATGTCCAACTTTACTATCATACTAGGGTGTTTGTTGTATTGTATAGAATGGATGGCCTCTTGGGAAATAATTATACCATCTAGTATTGACCTTCCTGGTACAAATCCTATTTTCTCTTCCCTAATGATCTTTCCTAATACAAATTTTAATCTACAAGCCAAAGCCTTAGATAGAATTTTGTAAACAATGTTACATAAAGCAATTGGCCTAAATTCATCCATACAAGATGCTTTTTATTTCTTTGGAATAAGAGATATGAATGTGTTGTTAATTTCAGTTAGAAATCTACCTAAGGATCTTCTAGCCTCCAAAGCCTCTGTGAGTTCCTTCCCCAATATGGGCCAGCAGTGTAGGAAGAAGCTCGGAGGAAAGCCATCTGGACTAGGAGCTTTACCAGGAGCCATTTGAGTTAGCATTTCCTTGATTTCCTTCTCAGTAAATTTGGCTAGAAGCATAAAATTGTCAGAATAAAAAATGAGCTTTGGAATATCCTTTAGGTGCTCTTCCTGAGCTGTCAAGTGAGACACTTCAGAATGATTTAGTAGTTTTTTGTAGAAGCTGACTATTTCTTTTTGGTCCAGAGTAAGAGAACCATCCTCCTTAGTGATTTGATGAATTCTATTGGTGATTCGGCGATGTTTTGTGCTATTGTGAAAGAATTTTGTACTTTTATCCCCTGCTTCTAGCCAGCTCTCTCTAGATTTCTGCTTCCAAAAATTCTCTTCCTTTGCAAGAATATCTTCTAGTTCTCTTAGAAGGTCTCTTTCCTTGTCAAATCTCTCCTTGTCCATACCTAACCGAATAATGATCTCATTCAAATCTTTAAGTTTATGTTCTATCTCCACTTTGGAGGAGAATATGTTATTGAATTGTTCTCTGTTCCATATAAGCAAGTTTTTCTTTACAAATTTTAGTTTAGATGTAAAACTGAACAGTTTTGAACCTTTTGGGTTGCATTCTCACCACCATTCTGAGATTAAACTTAGAAATCTAATATATTTCAGCCACATGTTCTCAAATTTGAAAGGGCAATGCAATGGTTTATATTCCCCTAGAATTTACATCTGAATGGGAAAGTGATCTGAACCAAAGGTTGGAGATATGGATGCTTTGAGATCGAAGGGGAAAAGGGAGAAGTCCCCTTTAAAGAAGAACCTATCAAGATTTTCTGCTATGTTGCTAGCACCCATTATTTTGTTGTTCCATGTAAACTTCTCATTTTCAAGTTCAATTTCTATCAGAGTTTCCACTTGGAGCCATTCTTTGAAGTCAAGTTGGGATTGAGATTCCCTTTGCGAGCCTCCCATTTTTTCTAAAGAGTGAGAAATTGCATTGAAGTCTCCCCCAAGAAAGTGTTCTCATATTGTAATTCATTGAACAGCCTACTTAAATCTTCCCAAACTTTCTATTTGCCCTTTCTTAAGTTGGGACCATACACATTTATTATATTAAACTGAAGATTTGATTGTAAGCATCTAACCTCGCCACTCATCTAGTTAGCTTTCTTCCTTGAGATAGTTAACTTAACAAGTCTTGGGTTCCACATGATGGAAATTCCCCCAGACAATCCAATTGCATCAAAACCCTCCACAAACCAATCTCCAAGGGATTTAGAGAAGATAGATAGTGATTATATACTCGATTTTGTTTCTTGCATGAGTACTATAGATGGTTTAGCCATCAGAATGTAGCATTTAACTATACGTTTCTTGTTAGGGGCATTAAGGCCCCTGACATTCCAGGAGAGGACCTTCATTGAGACTTGGGAAGGATCTTCCCCTTCCCAACTTTAAGATATTCAGTGATTTTTTCTTGATCCAAGTCCTCACTAACTTCTGTCTATAATGCGGCCAAGGATTTCCTCCCTTTACTTTTTTTTTAACTAGTGCATAATCTGCCCTTGATCTATTGATGTCAGAGCCTTGGAGTCCTAGGTGAGGAGGGACCTTTGGAGTAGTATTTCCTACCAAATATACATCCCCTAAGGTTGCTTCTTGAGCTGTGACTGGTGATTGGCAATTAGAAAATCCCATTCCTTCAATGGAATCCCACCTGTCTTCTTCTTCCTCATAATCCTCTTCTAAGAGTCTTTCATTAAATGAATATGGGATATTGCTCTCTTTTATGTATCTTTGATCTGATCCTCCAAAGAGTTCATAAATGTCCTGTATTAAAGGAGAAATAGAAGAGGTTTTATCTAGATCACCCCCCCCAGATTTTTCCAAACTTTCCAATTCTGACAATGTTGTCTCCAAGTTCTCCCCAACTTTCTTTTTTCCCATTGATTTCAGGGGGATGATCCCTCCTTTAATCCTACTTTTAATCTTAAGGTTTTTCAAATTTTCTCCCTTGCCATAACTAGTCTGTCTTAACTCTTTCTCCCTGATTCTTGAGGATTTCCTGGTCCCAGAGCTATTGTTGGAAGTGTCAACGTCACTGTTTTCCTCCAACCTTCTTGTGGGGGAAATGTAAGTCCTTCGATTTTAGTTTACCTTCTTTCCCGAAGAGGAACTAGTGTTTGAACCTGTCTTTGAAATCACCCATAAATCACATATCTTGGTTTGAAGAATGTCATCATCATGCTGATCCTTTGGAATTGGATGAATAACTATAGGGGTGATAAGTTCCTTTGCTGCAGAGTCAAGCTAAGTCATTACCTGCTGAGGAGGACAAGAATCTTCTTCCATGACATGGTCGGCCAACTTTGAGATCATATCTACTTGAACTTCTCTAAACCAGTGTATTAATAACTGCTCTACCACCTTAGGATTGAATCAAGAGATGTGAGAGGAATTGTATTCCAGTGTGAATGCACTTCTAGGTATCTAAATGGTGAGAATACTTCAATTAATCCTGTCTCTTTCCCAGATTCCCGGGAAAAGTGTGCTATCAAAAATTTGGGTATCTAGACTATTTTGGATATAGTTGCAATGTGCTAGTTGGGGTTTGAAAAGAAGGGCTTTTGGATTTGTCTTTATAATGCCCTTAATTCTCCAATATAAAAACCAAAGAAAGACGCATGATTTCTTTGAAGTTTTCCAAAATGCCCTTTCTACAAACTGTAAGTGTTCTGGTGAGAGATCCTACCTCTGGGAAAAGAGCCGATGGGGAGCTCCTATGATTGTTGATGTCTCTGTTACTCTAATCCTAGCTTTGGTGTGAATAAAATGCATGTGGGTCTGTATCTATCAATGCTTTATTAGCTATTATTGAGTTCTGAAGATCCCCTTCCTTACTCAGCATATTTGTTGACTTCATCTGAGATTTTTGTTTTTGCCCTTTGTCTGAGGGAATATGTTATCTCTACTGATCTTGTGCTCAAAGATGAAAAGATAATAACCAAGCTCCAGATCTATGGATTCAATTCTAGCAATATTTGACCATTTGGAAAATGCCCAAGAAGAGAACTGAGGATAAGTTAATTCTGCCTTCCAAAATTTGCATATGAGTGACTGTTGGATCAAGAAATGGCTTCTTTGGGCCAAATATTCCATCAAGAAAGTAATGGGGACTTCCTCTTGACTTTTGTATGGAGGACTGGTCTTTGGAGTCCTTTTATTTGACTGTATCTGAGTGTCATGCTAACTAGTGTCATTAGTCTGAGCCAATGTTGCATCCCCCTTCCTGCTCATTTGAAAGCACCTCGAACTCTCGTGGGAAGTGTGGATGGGTATCCATTTATGGGTGGATATGGTGATTTTGTGAGAGCTTCCCTTGTACTTTGAAAAGAAGTCCCTTTCCCTGATGTTTCTAAAAAGCTGAGCTCTTTGTTTATGAATCTCCTAGTGGATATTAGACCAGCTTTTTTTCGGTAAAGGAGGATTGATCGGTCTCCCAGCTTTGGTCAGGGGAAATATAGGAATGAGATTAGGATTGAAAGATAAAGATAAGATATCTTTATGTTCACTAGAAAGGCTCATGAAGCCTTTTTTTTCTTCCCCAAAAGAAGGTCTGCTTCTATCTTGATTATGTGCTCTTTTAGTTCCATGATATGATCGTTTGAAAGTTCCTGAATTCATCACAAAGTTTGTGATTCTAACAGGCCTCTTTTTCCTGTCGTTTCCTAGAATCCCTTTGGAAAACATAGCTTTGTCCACCCATATCCCATTTTGAAACACCCATTGCAAGATATGTCTTGAATCCTCCTGGCCTCAAAATTTTCCTTTTCCTACAACTAAAAATCCTCCTTTCCTCATTGTGCTTCAAGATTTCAATTCCTCTTCTTGTCAATATCCATATGACTGCTTTTTGTTCTAATGGTTTCAGATATTGATTTGGATCTACACTACTCCTTTGCATCATGGGTCATCTTCTTCCCAAAGTAAGTTGTGATAAAACATTGAGAGGTAACATTTTTGAGAGAAACAAAACAATTTTAGTATGTAAAACATTTTTGAGAAGTAAACGCAGTCAAATAGAGGGAGATGAAGGTATTACCTTTTCAGTCAAGTGTTGAGAAGAAGCTATGGAGAGAATGATAAGAAGAAAAACGGATGGAAGCAAAAGACGGGTTATGGTCGTGCCTGCCGTTGAGAGGTTAGTAATTTTTTTATTTGACTCCCTCTTAATATGCCATGAAGGAGACCATATATTAGAAGCATGGATTTTAATAAATAGAGAAAACATTGACGAGAAGCACAGAGTTAAATAGAAGAAACAAAATACCAGAATGAACAAAGAAAATAGTAGTTAGACGAAAAATGTTAGCTTCATTGTGAGTTTTAAAGACAATGCAGTATTTGCAGTTTACTCCTTACGACAAGTTTTGAGACGACGTCGAGGCCAAAGTCGTCAATGGAATCCGAAGCCGGTTGTATTTACACCCTCATTTCTCACATTCCTAGTGATATACAACACAACAGAAGTTATCCAAATTTTAGGGTTTTTATTTTCAAAGAAAAACTACTTGGTAATATTAATTAAGTTTTTTTAAAAATGTAGAATATTTCTAATAGTAATAGTTGTTAGTAGAGTTTGAAGGTAAAAAATTTCAAGGAGGTTTAGTAAAAATTCACTAATTTAAGGAAAATTATAAAATTAACATCAAATTAAATTTTAGTGAAAAGGAAATCATAATAATCGAACAAAATTATTATATGGAACTGAGTAAACAAAATAAAACATAAAGATTTCTAATCCACAATATTTAAGGAAGAGGGCAGGGTTTCAAGCACTCATACAAGAGCTCACAGCAAGAAAATGGCTCAGCATTAGATGCAAGATGTGAAAGACTTGAAGAAACTCTCAATCAACATTTCCCAACTTGAAGAGGAGGTGGTTGAAGCTTAAAAAAAATTGAATTAAATTGAATTAGGTGTTTTGTTGTCTTATTTTGTTGCACTCTTTTGTTCTGTTTTCCTTCTTATTTGTTGGAGGGTTGGCTGTGGGCTGTCTGATAGTTTACTAATAAGATGCTGATGGTAGCTGGTAGTTGGTTGTAAAAAGGGTATTAGGTCCCTTCAAAACCTGTTTGACCACTAAGACAAAATACTTCAATTGTGATAAACATGAAGGCTCATTTAGCGAAACAATGTTTTAAGAATAAATACACTCAACTCCACTTCAACTAATGCTTTCGTCTATTAGGATGGGGTCTTATGGAAGTGCTTCCTAAAAATAGAGCTGGAGTTGCTTGCCACTTTTTAAGAATATTTTAAAACTAGTGGTCCCATGAATTTGGTGGTCAAGTTCAGCTTAAAATTTAGAGAAGCAGTTCTCATGAATACACTACCTTTGTCTCCTACATGTTGTGCATGCTAAAAATAAGTGAAGGAAATCATTTTCTCTCAAAAATTATTTTAAACTAAAATCAAAATTTAGATGTTTGACAAATGACAGATAAAATTCATATACTAGTGGAGTAATTACTAGTCTTGCCGCATTTTCAACCGCTTCTATTTTCAAGAAAATATTTCATAGAATTTTATTTTTCTTCATGAGACTTTCTTTTTCTTAAAAATAGAAGTTTAAGCTCCTCCATAAGGCCCCATCCTTTATTAAACATTGTGTGAACATACAAACAGTTCGGTTAACAATTTCCAGCAAAGATTTTCCCATGCACAGCTAGCTAATAGATAAGTGCAAACATGGGAGGAGGATTTGACATATACTAGGGGAAAGTCCACAATAGCCGTTCGGGGGTCCAATAACCGTGACATTTTTTTTTTCATGTTGACCCCCCAATTATTAATACTTAAGGAGCCCCAAAAATAAAAAAACACATGTACCAATTGTCGATCACACATGTACTAATAGCTAATCATTCTTTACCTTTTTTGGTTGGTAATTGGCACATTTGTGCACTACTATTGGGACATTTTGTTACAACTACTAGGACATTTGGTCACAAGTATTAGCATTTTTGAGTAAGTGACTATTGGTGCAATAACCTAGCCAGTATCGAGCGACACTTTGAAAATGCCATTTTTTTACCACTCTGTGTTTGATGGTTTCTATAGAGAGATCCATGAATACCCAGAAGTTGAAAACTTAGATTTAAGCTCTTAACTCACATACAAAGCTACACCAAAATAATCATTGAAATCTGACTTACAGTTTAGGATTTCTAGGTGCGCGAAGTTAGCCTGGAGAGATACTGAGGACTTCCCCCTAAAAATTTGATGAAAAGCGATATCCACGAAGTTTTAGAGGTTTAGTTGACTTCAATTTTATTTTGTGTGAAGAATCATAATACAGTGCCAACTTCATAAACAAATTAGTTAACCCTACCACAGCATGTAATTGAGCTAAAAATTTCACTTATGATTAGGCAAGAAATAAGGTAAACTAAACCATAAATATAGTGGGGAAATTCATTGATGGAGGCAAAAAATTTCTAGTTGCATTCTCAGAGATTATATACCATCAATCTATTTGGATTACCTTTAGGGACCCCTACCAGAGTAGCAGCATGATCAAAAAACCATCTGAATTTAGCTAGGTGTCTTGACTTACTCTTTAGTTTTGTAACACATAAATAGTAGAATTAGTCATTAAAGAGGATCTTGAATTCATCCTTCATGTTAGAAAGCATAGTGTCAAATCATCCTTTGTGTAAATATATAAGTGAAAGAATTATTTTTAAATTGCTAGATTATTAGACAATATAGTGCTAATAACCTGCAACCTCTTCTTTTTTGTTCTATGTACCATTTACATGATTGTTATTGTTTAATCAGCAACCCAATAGCCAACCCCCCTGATATAGAAATCGCTGAACTATGTAGCCCTTGGCGGTTTGGATAGAGGACAACCAGAATTATAGCTAGCTAGTGTGTATTTGTCCCATACAGGAGTAGCTCAGAAAACATTGACCAAAGAGATCTTTTTCTTCTTTAAGGAAGCGCCATTACTTTGACTGTGCTCTTGCTCTTCCTTGAAATTATATGACAACTCCAATTACCATGTCTAACAAAATTATTCTCTACTCTATTCCCTCTCACCTCCCCTAGCTCAAAAGTTTTGACTACAGAGGTGTACGACTAGATTGAATTCAAAGATATGGCTCAGTGCTAATGTTGGCCAACGACTCTTACCTATTAGTAATATGCTAAACTAACTGATTGTCCATTTCTACCAGTTAAATATTTTCCATGCACACTATTGACTTGAGTTCTACATACAATTGGGAGGTCCTCATCCTATTATGTGTTCCATTCACCAAGTTTATTTTTATGAGACAATTAGTTTGCATATTATTGATGTGTGTTTTATGACCTACCAAACAGTAGAACAAAACACTGAGGTATCTTATCCTCTCTTGATCAAAGTTCCGTATATGCTAAGATTGCGAGAAGATCATATAGGTCACTCCAAGGTTTCTTTTGTGTCAGGTCTTGACCATGGATAAGCGTGGTGGTAAATGTGATTTGTTGAATATCAAAAGGGGCCTTACATTTTTCAGTCTTGAAAGATTTGCAATGAAACACTTTTTTTTGGTAATTTTCAGAATATGCAGAAAGAAAAAGGAAGTAGGGTTAATAAATTTTAATATATTCCTAAGGGAAATGATAGCAATGGTCAATACTTCGGTGGTCAAATTCCCAATAATCAGGTTTGACTTCGCCAAGTTATACTACAACTACACATGAACCAGTGCAATCTTCAAGGTTTATGCAGAGGATTTTCATACCACCACGGACACCATCATGAAGAAAAATGTACGCAAATGATAGAAGTTAAGCATATGCATGAAGGAGGTTCAGCCTAACTTTGCACAATGATTTACAATCAGTAAAATGTTAAAAGTATGAGCCAAAGGAACTCATCAAAACACCATCATATTTATCAGTGCAATCACAACACTTCATCTAACTTTATCCAACAAATCTAAACTTTAAATGAGGGAATTATGAAACAAAGTAAGCACTAAAACACATCAGGTATTCACCATGAAACCAACAATGAAAACTTTATTGTCTCAGTAGCTCTTTAGCAACAATATCAAAATTTTCTCCTTACAAATGAGAAGTGAAGCCTTTATATAGGTCCTTGAATACAATGGGTGGCCCAGATCAAAAAATAACCGATGGCCCAGATCATGCCACCTCAGCCCTAATTAGGGTTAGGGAAAAAGAAGGAATCTACCTTAACGCAAAAAGGAATCCACTACCATAGTGGGCAATGTGTGCTATAATTGTGTCACACTTTTATGAATCTTTACATTCAAGAACACTCAAGAATGAGGTCTCAAAAATTGATCCATAGCTCCCTAGGCATGGAGTGCAAGGGTTTTTAGAATACTCTTAGCTAGAGCTATTAATCCTATAACCTTGCTAGTAAACCATGCAATGGGAGATTCAATGAAGACAAGGGCAAGAATGCCAATATCCTCAAGAATCAAGAATGAAATGCAATGCAAGCTAGATTAAGATGAATATGCAAGCTAAGCTATGAAAATGAAACAACAAGTATTACAAACACTTCTAGTTAAGCTAGATGAATTAATCTAAAGCATAAAGGAAATCTAAGCTAAGAATGCCATGATAATGTAAGAAATGAAACTAGATAACATGTAGATGCAAAAGCCAAGAATGCTCCAAATCTTCAAAAAGCTCCAAAGTGACCTAGAAAACCTGCAGCATAACATTAGCATCAAAACCTAAGATATGAAAATGAAGGAGAGAGCTCTTC
>MU227811.1:756016-766916 GCA_018584345.1 Thuja plicata | reverse complement strand
AGGGTGGAGAAAAATGGAAGCTTGATCCTTATGCACAAATATCCTCCAATAGAAAAATAGGAGTTGACTTTTGTGTCCCACATAAGACAAAAAGTGTTTTTTCCCTTTTTATAAAATAAGAATAATGCTTTATTTGTGCAACATAGGATAAAAAGAAAAGTGGAGATTTTTTATTTAAATAAAAGAGAAGGAAATTATTTTTAATTAAATAAAGGCTTAGGATAAATTGATTTTATTATTTAATTAAAAGAGATTTTTAATTAATTAAAAGAGAGCATGTTCTCTTAATTAAATAAGATTTTTATTTTTTTTCTTTTAAATTAAATAAGGCTCAAACCTTAGGAAATATTGAATTGATTATGATTTGATCAAGGAAATTGATATAATTGATATTGTTGATATTTGCAAATATTGATTCAGGGATTTGATAAATTGAGAAATGGGGCCCAAAGTCTAGGCGACCATTTTAGGGTGTATACAGGCAATAAGTACCCATTATGTATGTATGCTCAGAAGGAGAGTGGGGGTGAAATAAATGACCACTAAGTGTGCCCACTATGCATTAAATGAATCTCCACCATGGAATCTACCTTTGACCACTTTTCCTGAGTGCCTGGAATCTTCCCAATACTACTTCTAACTCATCTATACTGACACTCGGTGTTGATTCCTGCTTGAATTTCAAAGCTACCATAGTTTGTTCAACTTTTTTCAAGCTGTCCTCCCATTTTGGCAACAAATCTTAAGTAGTGTGCATATCATTCAATAAGGTGGAGAAGTTCTCAAAATCATCCCTGGTGAAGAAATTCAATCTAAAGAATTCCTCCAATTTACTCTTTAGGTTGTCTACATTTATCTCCTTTTCATACAACATTTTTGATACCAGTGATGCTACAGTGTTGGATATTTCTTGCTTGATGTTCTCATCTATTCTCTTCAATCGAGAAGATTCCTCAATGAAATACCCAAACATTTCCTTTCCCATGAGCATTGCTCCAGACCATCGGGTGAAATCATATGTTTCTCCTTCTTTAACGATCCCATGGTCAACTAGCATATGCCTGGGTGTCTCCATCAACCACTATAATTCCATGATCATCTCATCCTGATAGATATGCTCATCCTCCCATGATTCCTCCATGCACTGAATCTAGGAAAGGATGGCCAATGCCTTATTGTAAACTCGTACCAAGTCCTCAACATGCTTGTGGGCTTCATTTTGGATTCCTTCAATCCAAGCCTGCGCCCCTTGAGAATTTATCCTAATTCTATCTATACTCACTACCGCCTCAGTTGGAACAACTGGTGGAGGAACAAAAGATGGACCTTCTTCCCTTACTGGATGAGGTAGACTACTGATGTAGTCACATAATGATCTAATCTCTCCTTTCTGCCTTTGATATTTATCTTTAATCTCCTCATCTTGTTCTTGACCGCCTGTGTAGAATAATCAAGTTCCTCCAATACCTTCTCTTGGGAGGCATGACCTAAGTCAAACTTGGCCGCGTTAAATTCATCTGGAGTGATTTGATCCTTTGCTTTTTCCATAGCCATTGTTTCAAGATGAAGGGTTCTGGACCCAAGCTCTTCTCTATCAATCTTTGCAAACCTCTTAGCCTTTCCTTTCTCATGTGATTGGTTGACCCTATTCATGATTTCATTCAATTCGAAGGTCGGGTCAACCTCCTTTTCCTAAATTCTTTGGACCCTCTACCTCACCCATTCTGGAATGGCGGCCCATTGATCTTTCTGAACTTCCTTCTGCTTCTATCCCTGCATCACTCTTGTGTCGATATCCTTAGCTCCAGGACTTTTTTCCATCACTTCTGGGGCTGGTGTCTCTATCGTGGGAATCTCCTCTTCAGTCATGGGAATCTCTTCTTCTATTATCCCTCTTAAGAAAACACCAAGACTTTCTTGAGTGGTAACATCTTGTTCCCTACTTTTTTTCTAGTGCAAACCCCTCATTGGTGTTAATGCTCAACCTATCCTGAACTGACCTTGTCATGTGTTTCTGTCCTTGCTCAGCTCTCACCCTACTTGCTTCTACTTCCTGTCTAGAAAAAGTGCATATCTCCTACACACTTCAAGTCTGGCTAGGTGAGGATGGCATCTCCTTGACTCTTGGTCTCTTTTGCAGTGGTTCTTCAATATGGAGATCCAACCTCCTCTTTGTATGTGTTTCCTGAAAAATACTCTTTTCTTTTCTGTGCTCTGCACTCCCTGACAAAATTTCTCCTTCTTCAATCCTTTCTCCTGAAGTTTTCTTTGGTCTTTCATCCTGTAGTGGTTGATGCCCTAATAACTTGTATGTCTAGTCCTTCTTTGGTACATTCATTCTACCAAGTTTCCACTCAATCCACCACCTTGTGAAGTCCAGGATTGGTTTTTCCAAAACATCAAGATCTGAAATCTCCTTTCTTTGCTAGTCATAGGGATGAGTAACCTTTTCTTTTTCTGGATTATACCCTTTCTGAAGAACATTTGAATCTTCCTCCATCTGATCAGGTACATGAAAAATTTTGTGACCTCTGATGATGTTCAGGGGCAATCTGGAGCACATACTTTTCCTAATATAATTTTCATCTGCAACATTGGCCCAAAAATTTTCAAGATGCATCCTATGTTGATACCTTGCTCCTGCCATCGACTTGATTTTTGTTATAAGGATAAAAATCTGGTCTTCCTAAGTAGAATGGTAGATGGAATAAATGTAACTCATCCTAGGATCTTTCAGCTGCCTTTAGACATGGGCACTTTTCAACTTTATCTTCTCCTAGGGAAATTGGGAAATCCAATACCAACTTCTTCTTTCCTTTTTGAATCTTTTCGTACACTGTCAATTGCTGAGTAAGTTCCAACAAAACCATCTAGTTAGTAGGATATCTTGGAAGCTTGTATGGTTGTGCTAAAAGTCCTTGCATTCTGAAATAGGAGAAAGTGGGAAACTGAAAAAACCAGGCTCTATATTCCTCCACTAGCTTCATTGCTCTGTCAGACAATCTCATTTGCAACTTCTTCTGCAAATTCCTCACAATTCGCATTCCGAAGGCATCATTGACCCAGACATTATATCATCTATGGCCTGCATATGCAACTAAGGGTAGCACTCGTGAACTTTCAGCCATGAAGTGCCACTTCCAATTTCTCCTTTACACCACAATCCTTCATACCTCGTATTCCATGCCAACATGTATATGACATAGGAGCTCATATAAAACTTTTGTGATTGCTCGAGGTTCACCAACTGTTCACTAAGGTTGTCACTTATCATTCCAGCCTAGTCCATGTGATTGTGCTCTTCAACTACTTGCTCGACAAAGTACCACATCCATGACTTGCACAGATAGAAGTGTGTCATGCCAAAGATTCTACTCAACATCATGATCAAGTCGTTGTATTCCCTGTGGAAATCCAACCAAACCAACTCCTTCAAAAATTTTGAATGGTGGGATCTATTCTTTCTCAACCACTTATCATTTATGACATTTTCACAGTATTGAATTCCTGTAGAAAAAACTCTATGTGCCTGCTCCTTCATCTTCAATACCAATTTCTTGGAAGAAGGGATTCAAAATGCCTCCACAATTGCAAGTGGAGAAAGGTATGCAATGGTGTTTCCATCAGAATCTTTGATCATTCTATCTACTGAATTGAAGTGTCTGGTGCATTTCACGATCAACTCAGAATGCTGAAAGGTTGGAGCAAAGCCAGCTGCAGCCACATTTCCACTGTTCACAATTCGGGTGGAAAATTAGTTAGTTGATAATATTTATATCCAAACATCCTTCTGTGAAACTCTATCATGTCTAGGCCTTTGAGACTAGTGTCTCCAATCTCTGCCCACTTCGAAACAATTTGGATTCTAGAAAAAAACTCCTTTGTTCGTTCTTTATCAACTACGTCCTCGTCATGTTCATTCCTGTTGGCTCCACCATTCCTGCAAAACAAAAAAACAAAAATAAACATAAGAATTGTGCAGGAGACTGAAAAAGTAGACCAAATTCTTAAGGAGGAAATTCTAAAAATCTGACAAATTCTTGATCTTTTCCTTCAGAGGTCGAATTTCTCCCTCCTTCATGAAATCATGTTTTTTCACCAACTTACTGAAAAAAATTCCTCTAAACTTTAATCTCAAATTCTTAACGCCTTTCGAAAATAGTGATTTTCCTCCTGCTTGGAAATTTTCTCTCTCCTCAAGAATCTTGCTCAACTTTTGAGAAAAAACTTCACTCGAATCCTCGCGATTACTCAAAATCTCTCATCAACTTGTTTTCTTAAACTTTGTGTGATGACAAAATGAGAGAGAGAGAGAGTCCTCATATAAAGACTAAAACCCTAAAAAGCTGCTTTAAAAAATGGGAGCTAAATTTAGGAAACTGCCAACTTAGGCAAAGATTCATTCCCATAAACGCCACTTGTCTCTACTTTTCTCTATTTTTGAAAAAACTTGCCAATCTGAGCACTTTATTTCACGACGAAGTTTCGATTTAATCCATCCTTTTCATTTTTTGATTTCGAATATTGAAAAGGAGTAAATTTCAATATTTAATCTTTTAATATTAATTCAAAAAAAATGATTTAATTCCACTTTTAATCTTCCAAATTTCATAATTAATTTGTCACTTTTTTATTTATAATTAAATATAGATAAAAATCAATATTTAATTAATAATCTCTCATTTTTGTCACTTTTTTTATTTTTTTGAAGGTTTATTAATTAAATATTAAATAAATCAATATTTAATTAATATTATATTTAAATAAAAAAACTCCTTCATTTCCCATTTCTGATTTTCCAAAATCTTGAGTTTTTTCCATATTTCCAATTTTGTTTGGATTTTTGGATTTTAACCATGTTTCCAAGTTTTGTCATTTTCCAGAATTTTCCCAAATTTTGGATTTTCAACTTTTCCACGATTTCATTTTTTCAAGATTTTCTGAATTTCTCCCCTTTTCCAAAATTTTGAAATTCTACAAAACTTCCATTTTTTTTGAGATTTTTCAATCTTCCAAATTTTTCAAGTTTTGGATTTTTTCACTTTTCTGACAAAATTTACAAGATTTCATTTTTTAACTCTTCGGAAATTTCCAACTTCACGGAATTTTCAATCTTTCTCAAAAAAATTCCAAATTTCAGATTTTTCAAATTTTTTCAAAATTCTTCATTTTCTAAAACTTCATAATTTTCCGAGACTTTCATTTTTTTCGAGATTTTTCAATCTTCCAAATTTTCCGAGTTTTGGATTTTTCACTCTTCAAAAATTTCCGACTTTAAGAAATTTTCAATCTTTTCAAGATTTCAAATTTTCTCAGAAATTTCTTCAATTTTCCATCTATGACATCATAAAATAAATGAAATACGTTGGCATTTTTTTTAAAAAATATTCCTCAGTAATTTTTCGTTGATGAAGAATTAACGTCAATTCTAAAAATTCCATGACAAGCAGAAATTCCGCTTGGGCGCATTTTGGGTGAAGTCAGGGAATTTCTTCTTATGTTGACTGTCCCTCACATCTGTTGAATTGCACTTTGTACTTCTTAGGAAGCATTTTGCATCGGTTAGGGATTTTTTCTCTTGTCAAGGATTTCCCATAGTCCATGACTTTCATGAAACTGCGCTCCTTGTTTTGCGCAAGCGGGGTTTTACATCGGTCCTTGATTTTCTTTTTTTGCATTAACCATTCCCCAACTCCGTTGAAATGCGCTCCAACATTCACGGGCGGCATTTTGGGGTGGTAGAGGATTTTTTCTCGGTGGGGATTTGGTCTAGTGGTGGATTTTCCTTCACCTTCAACATTCCTTCATTCCCAGAGTTGGGAGATCATTTCTTATTCTCGAGCGTATATCTCAGTTCTTGGCAGACACCTTAATCACCGCAATCCTTTAATCGTTAGATTTTAATGCTCATTGAAGGTTTACGCAGATGAGAATCATTTTGTAGAGGATGTGAGCTATATTTACTATGATCAAAACTATCTCCTAGAGTCATCTACACTTAGGGGACTTTGGGCTTTCCCTGCTCGTCATCGTGGGTTTCTTTCTTTGCCATGTCTAAGCTATGCATGAACTTGCTCAAAAATCCCTCTCTCAACATTGTCGATGTCATTCTCTACTTGTGATTTTGAAATCTCATGTAGATGCTCGAGATCATTGTGAAATGCCCTTATTGTTCGTGTTTCATTTGCTCCTCCATTTTCTTTCCTTAGTGAGTTGCATGCATGTCGGGTGTGTCCTGGCACCCATGGTGAACCATTTCTACATACTTCTTTGTTTCGATAATGAAGGCATTGGGATACATATTTGTTACCACTGTGGATTGGCTTCTCTTCCATGATTCTTCCATTGTTGGCTTCGAAAGCCCCAGTAGGTGCTCCGATTCACTCTCTCGCAGACTAATTTTGGGATACATTTACTTCACAATCATTCCTGACCAAACTAGAGTTCGATGCAAAGCAGATCTTTCCTGTGGATTTTGAAGCTGGGCACGATCCAAGGATATTCACTTTCTCCTTTTGAAGTTCCTTTATCATCGAGTAAACATGTTTGATCACATTTTTAGGAGTATTGGAAGACTTCAGCTTCATTCTGGAATGAGCGAGACTCCATGCATTAAGAGTAATCACGCACTTATTAATTTTGGTGCTTGAAAATTTGTGCTAGACTAGGTGGAAGCTTTTAAATCTAACCAGTCATGTGGAATCTCCATCTACATATATTTTGGCATCTAGGGTATTTTATGCTTAGCACATTTAGAGCCGAATGAAGGAATTTTTAATTGCTAAGTCAGGGGATTGTAAATAGAATGCAACCCATACATTTTCTACCTTATGAGGAGACCACATGGTTTAGTCTCACCTTTTTGAAGGAATACCTAGATATTGTTGTTTTAGACCTCCTCTCTTGCAAATATTTTTTGATGGTGGGATATGATGAATGAAGAAAATCATCCTTATTCTAAAATTATTCATACTTGGTACCTTTCTTCATGCTTTTTACTTTTCATGTTACAGAGGGTAGTGGACTTTTGAACCCGAACATTTTTCCCTAACCTATGTGGAGTAGAGTTTTACGAGCATGAATCGACATGAATGATGGAATTCGAAAGACAAGAGATGAAGCCTAACCCAAGAACCCAAATAAGACAATCACTTCCCAAATAGATAGGCAGAATCTTGAAAACCAAACCTAGAGCCACCGAAAACACAAAACCAAGAGGCCAAGAAAGTGAAAAGATAGGGGTCCCATTGGAAATGGGTGAGGTGTGGATAAGGTCACAACATAAATTGGTGCTAGAAGGAGAGATGAATTAATATTGATTTTTGGAGAAATTTAGAAAACCAGATCATTGGTGTTGTGCAAACCCTCCATTGTTGCGCCATCAACAAAAACTGGTGTTAGAAGGAGGGCCAGCTCACATAAGTATTATGAGGTTGTGCATCATGAATCAAGACGGTACTACCGCATAGAGACATCATACCTCTCCTTTAGCAAAATCTCAAATTCAAAGACAACCGATAAGATATAATTACAGGATTGAACTCTCGCCTGGAAAGTTAAGAGAAGTGAAATCGAGTATATCTGAGTCAATTTTGTGTTGGAAGAAAAAGAAGATAAATCTCAAAGGATTGAAGAAGCTATTCAAAGAGAATTAATCATTCAGCTCTTAGTGCTCATCAGAAGGAATTAAGGAGATTTCACATACTGGAGCGCATTAACTTATTTTTGCCTAAGGTACATCAGAGAATTTTAAGATCCACTCTGGGAGAAAAATAATTACAAGAATTAAAGTTTGATCCAAAGCCCAGGGGAGGCAAGAAAGAAGCATCTACGAGCGAAAAACTCACCAAGTGTAGCAAATCTCACGAGGCTATTTCAAACTCCACCTCCACAGCGTCGAGTGCAAGAAATTTCTCAAGAGTAGCAAGGGTTAAATCAAGGAGGACTCTGACAAGGAGCTACAAAGATTCAACAAATAATAGTTCAGATACCCATGCAAGTAGTTGTTCTTGAAGCCATTCAACAACAAGTTCCACAATGGCCCAACAACCATGGCATCCTCAAAATACATCGCCTCTCGCGACATTTTCCACTTATCATAATATGCGAAAGAATCCAGAGCATTTCTATTCTAAGTTATTTGTTAATGATGTTAACCACACTACTGATGAATACATTAATATTTTTGAAGATGCTCTTCAAAAAAAAAAATTCAAGAAAGAATATGTTGCGTGTAGGCTATTTCCCTACTCACTAGGGGAGGAAACATTTTACTGGTACATCAATCTACCTCCAAATTAAATCTCAACATGGAAAGAATTGAAGGGTGCTTTCCTTGGGAAGTTTATATTGCCAATCACTCTAGCATAGTTGCATAGATAGTTCATTGAGATAAGAAGGCAGGAACGTGAGCCAATTGGCACCTTTTGTTGGATTATATAAGCTTTTGGTACTAATCATGTTGTTGATACTCATGTTTTTTCATTGATGTCAACATATATTTCTGTGGAAGAAGACAAACTAGTTACTTGACTGGAAGGCATGTACGGACACTGTACGGATGAACCAGAATGAGCGAAGTTGGATTTAAGAAGAAGACTGAGTTTTGACCTTACATCTAAGGCCACTTGACTTTATGTTTCATATCATGGATGTTACACTTGTTTTAGTAAAGACTATTTTTCTGGACTATGACTGTGATTATGGACAGAGAAGGTCTCTGTGTTTCAGGCATATCTTGCTGAGGAAGATGTTTCAGAACTTGCAAGCTTACTGATGGAGAGCCGACATATGATTGTGAAATGGGTTGAGTTCAATTTTTTTTTGGGTACTGATGAAATCAGCTATAGCGTATATTTTGGAGAAGATTATTTCCTGGCCGAATTCAGACTTGTAATGTGTGGAAATTAATTCTATGCATGGATTGTGGATACAGAAGTATTTATAATGAATTGTAAATATTGTATACTTGTTATAGGTACCGTGTGTATCTTAGCAAGGGCTTATGCAATTATTTGTATGATGGGAAGCCTTATTTGGTTGACCTAGTTAATTGTGTATTAGGAAAGCTTAACTGGCTGACCTAATGGGTTATTGTAAGAGGGTATATATGAGTGATCTTTGCATTTGTGAAAAGTGTGGTAGGGAAAGAAAAGAGTAGAGATTTGTGAAGTTGCGAAGCTTGACTGCTCAATAGAGAGCAGAGTTGGTACTTCATTGGAACTGACCAAGAAAATATAGTTGCTATAAGATAGTTCACTAGATTGTGTATTTGCTGTATACACTTGATGCAGATTGTGAATCCTTGAGGTGGCTTTAACCTTCTTTGGGCAGTGAGCCTACTACTTTCATTGACTCCTAACAGGGTCTATCTCCTAACAGGGACTGTGTACTGTAATATAATAACAAGCTCCTAACAGGGCTAATATCTTTTAACAGGGATACTATGCTCTCAGTACATTATTTTGTGGGTGTTAATTCCCACTAGGGTTTTACCTTTAACAAGGTTTCCTCGACAACAAACATTGTGTTATGGTGTTGGCAGTTATTGTGTTATTTTTTTTTATGGTTCATAAATTTTAAAGTTTAATAATATATTGCACAACTGATTCAAACCCCCTGTCAGTTGTTTTGTGGACTATTATTCCTAACAATTGGTATCAAAGCTGCTAGTCCTCAGAGATAAATTTTAATAGCTTGAGGTGATCCTAGGGATGACTTACTACAGGAAGGATAGTCCAAAGTTTGATCCTGAAAACTTTAATAGTTGGCAGAACAAGATGAGAACACATTTTCTATGTCTGGGAATTGAGTACTGGATGATCACAAAGAAGAATGAAAAGATAGCGACCGAAGATGAGTTGGAAAAGGCTACTGAAGACAGAAAGAAACTATTTTCCTACAATATGGTTGCAAGGGAATCTCTGATTAGTGCCCTATCTGAAGGAGAATTCACTGAAGTGAAGGACTTGGACTCTGGACATGAGATCTAGACAAGACTGGAAGCATTGTATTTTGGAGACAAATTTACAAAGCAAGCAAAGTTATAGAACTGGAAAATAAAGATGGAATCACTGAAAATGAGAATGTCAGAGCATATGCATAGAGAATTACTAAGCTAGTTACTGGTATTAGGAAATCTAGAGGTACTTACAGTGAGGAAGAAGTAATTGCAAAGATTCTCAGATCTTTGACACCTGCATATAGAACCAAAGTACAGGATATAGAGGAGATCATACCTTTGACACCAAACTTCACCAGATAGATGTTGATTGGCAAGCTTACAACATTCAAGGCCGCAAAATTGGGAGACACTTTACCTAGGGTAGAGTCAACATTCAAGGAAACTTTGCACAAGAACAAGAAGACCTTTTCTTGAAATGCAAGCAGTAGTGATCTAAGAGAAGAACTTGGAGCTTATGCTGATGAGTGGGAATAGATATAGGTAGAAGAAAGAAAGCTCGATGAAATTGTGGCACTGATTGCTAGAAGAGAAAAGAGAGGTAAGGGTAAATTTGAAGGCAAATTACCTTTGAAATGTTTTTCATGTAATAAGATTGGTCATTTTGCATCTAGATGTCCTACAAGAATTCCAAAGAACAAACCTATGTTTTTCAAGTCTAAGTTCTCAAAAGATAAGGAATGTTATTATGCTAGTGAGGGAATATCTGATGATGAGGATGATAACTTTGATGAGATTGGATTCATTTCTATTAAAGATGATGCACCTATGCATGAGGAAAAATCCCTAGTATCTCGAGTTGAAAATAAACGTGAGTGGGTTATAGACAGTGGATGTTCACACCATATGACTGGAGATAGGAATAAGTTTGTGAGTTTAAAGAAACATGATGGTGGTGTTGTCAGATTTGGTGACAATACTCCTAAACTTATTATTGGA
>MU227811.1:733781-746057 GCA_018584345.1 Thuja plicata | reverse complement strand
TTGATTGTAAACCCCCAAGTAAAGATTAAAGGGGGGTGTTAGAATTAATCTTTCCTTGGTTGTCATATTTACTAGGATAAACCAAGGTATCCTTTATATTATTCTTGTAACTTAGATATTCCTCCTTCTGAGGAATCCTACACTTGTCTCACACACTTATGATATGTGGCAATCATAGAAATAGGAGTTACAATGTAACTCCCTCCTCACCTCTCTATTAAAGAGATGGCTCTCCTTCTCTCTACACAACACGCAAGACATTTTTTTTCTCTTCTTCTTGAATATCATTGTAAGAGCATAGCTCACTCTCTCTTTCTCTTTCCTAGGCATTTTTTGCCCATTCATAATATTATCATGGGGTTTTTTTTACGCTTTTCCCCCTTCAAAAATCTTGTCTCCTTGCTTTGTTGTTTTGGTGTATGCACTTTGTTTTGCGTTATTCATGGTAACACTTCTTAAACCTAACTCTTAGATTAAACATTTTCCTTGCTCTTCATTTCATTATTTTTTCTAATAATCTCAGAGCTATATTATTCTCTGGACTTGATGTATGGATCTACTCCTTAGGGGGAGTGATCACAGGAGAACACTATGGAGCACATTTGGGTGATCTTGCACCTGATTGGTCATGAAGATTTAACAAAGCTATACCTTACTGAAAAATACAAATGAGTTATGACACCCTTTGTCATTGCTGCCAAAGGGCGAAGGAATCTATGTAAAAATCCCTACTATTTTGGGGAGATTTGTCAAGAATATTGAGAAGATTGTAAAGAGAGAGAGAGTACTTTTGGGTTGATGCATATGGATTTTCCCATATGTTTCCATCAATGCCAAAGGGGGAGATTGTTAGATGATATCAGCTTTTGGTACTAATCATGTTGTTGATACTCACATTTTGTCACTGATTTCAACATATATTTCTGTGGAAGAAGACAGAGTAGTTACTTGACTAGAAGGGGTGTACGGACACTGTACGGATGAACCGGAATGAGAGAAGTTAGATTTAAGCAAAAAACTAATTTTTTACCTTACATCTAAGACCGCTTGACTTTATGTTTCATATCATGGATGTTACAGTTGTTTTAGTAAAGACTATTTTTCTGGACTATGACTGTGATTCTGGACAGAGAAGGTCTTTGTGTTTCAGGCATATCTTGCTGAGGAAGATGTTTCAGAACTTGTGAGCTTACTGATGGAGAGCCAACATATGATTGTGAAATGGGTTGAGTTTGATTTCTATTTGGGTAATGATGATGTCAGTTGTGGCGTATATTCTAGAGAAGACTTATTTCCTGGCCGACTTCAGACTTGTAACATGTGGAAATTAATTATGAGCATGGATTACAGATCCAGAAGTGTTTGTAATGAATTGTAAATATTTTATATGTGTTATAGGTACTGTGTGTATCTTAGCAAGGGCTTATGTAATTATTTGTATGACGGGAAGCCTTAATTGGTTGACCTAGTTAATTATGTATTAGGAAAGCTTAACTGGCTGACCTAATGGGTTATTGTAAGAGGGTATATATGAGTGATCTTTTCATTTGTGAAAAGTGTGGTAGAGAAAGAAAAGAGAAGAGATTTTTGAAGCTGTGAAGCTTGACTACTTGATATAGAGCAGAGTTGGTACTTCATTGGAACTAACCAAGCAAAGACAGTTGCTATCAAACAGTTCACTGGATTGTGTATTTGGTGTATACACTTGATGCGGATTGTGAATCCTTGAGGGTGGATTTAACCTTCTTTGGGAAGTGAGCCTTGGAAATGAGCCTACTACTTTCATTGACTCCCAACAAGGTCTATCTCTTAACAAGGACTGTGTACTTTAATATAATAACAAGATCCTAATAGGGATACTATCTTTTAACAGGGATACTATACTCTTAGTACATTATTTTGCGGGTGTTAATTCCCACCGGGGTTTTACCTTTAATAGGGTTTCCTCAACAACAAACATTGTGTTATGGTGTTGGTAGTTACTGTGTTATTTTATTTTTTTTATATTTCATAAAGTTTAAAGTTTAATAATCTATTGCACAACTGAGTCACCCCCCCTCTCAGTTGTCTTGTGGACTATTATTCCTAACACCTTTAACAATAGATTCCAGAGGTCCTATTCAATATTGCATGCTCCCTACTGCATGGGTGACGATGCAGCATGACCTATTTATTATGAAGCTCTAGACTGATTCACCTCCATGTTTGACTAGAAGACTCATCCGCCTCCTGCTAATTTGATTCAAGCTTGCACGGAGGCTGAGAGAGCAAGTTTATAGTCACCAGCAACTGCTACTAGAGTGCCAAATTTCTTTTGGAATCCTAATGCTTTGAATCAAGGAATGATGAACCACATGCCTGCTCTTAATCATGTTCGTGTTCTTTCTAATCAGTTATTTCCGCATCCAGGGGCCCCTATGTCTCAGGCAATGCCAACACAACCTGTATATCTCTAGAACATGACAACTTCGACAAGGACTCAAGAAGAAAGAGAAGAGATGAGGGATTTGATAGAGAAAGTAAAGAAGTTGTCTACTGAGGTCACCTACCTCAAAAAAACAAAACAATCAATTGTAGAATCAATAAAGAAATTACTAGTCACATAAAGGTAACCAAGGATATCACGGGAATCCTCCAGCTCACCAAGAGAATCCTCAAGGATATAATCAGGGATACCATGATAATCATCCTAGATATCGAAACAATAATCAAAATTATCAAGAGAACAATTTGGGGTATCGTAATAACAACCAAGGACACCAGAGAAGATCATGGAACATAAATCCAAATAAATATAGTGTACCCTCACCATTAGACAATCCACCAGCTGCTAAAAATTGACCGGCAAATAAAGTCTTCCTAGCAGAAGCAGAGTTGTCTAGATGGTGTTGATTGCATGAGACAAATAACCATTTTGAGTTACAATACCAAGAATTTCAGAGGGCCACTAATATTTTCAAAGGAGAAGTAAGAAACACTACTGCACTTGAAAATCATTCACCTCCGAGGTATGAATTGGTTCCTTACCGAGGTACGACCAAGTGTTGGTCTTTGATGATTTCACATTTCCTCTGCCTGATATGAAAAATTACATGCCAATGAAGAATAATCAGAGATTCCCACCGACATCAGCCAATGGTCCTATGGAGGTGCCCATGTATCAAGTTCCACTAGGAAATCAGCCTCTACAAGTATCCCTGAATGAACCATTGCATAGGGATGGGTTTTCCTTCCCTTCGTTATACAACAGTGTCCTAGTGGAGGGAGTAAGTGAAGTTCAGGCATTTCAAAAGACTTCTGGAAATGTGGCTCTTAAGACATATGAGAGGAATTATAGAAATCATGAACCCATGGCAACATCAACTCCTCTGAACAATTTTTCCACACCTCCACATCCCGGTGCGAGTAATATACCGAGTCCTCTAAGAGACTCACCCAAGTATTGGCCATCGACTAGTTCACAAGGTGAAAGAAAGCAAATGAAAACAATGAACGCTCCACAAAATGAAAGAGGACAAATTACTACACAATCTACTTCTTATCATGGAGAAACAAGATAGAAAGAAAATCCTCCCAAGGAAGAATTCAAGAAGCTGAGCTCTTTCGTGCTAGAAGAATTCAAGAAGATCAAAGTTAGTTTGCCATTATATGAATTGATGAAAATCCTAGAAGTTAGAGAAACCTTATTGGGAAGTCTGAATGATGTTGCTCCCAGGAACATTTCCCAAGATGTGTCACATCCACCTAGGAACAACCCCAAAAACCCTCAGTCTAGTGTTGCGCAGAATACCAATGTTGTTGAGGATGTACAACCAGATGCATTTGATATACAAAAAATTCCTCCAAGCTTTATTGGAATGGTACAAAATTTTCTAGATGACCAAAGGGTCATGTAAGATGGAGTCATATAAAAAAGTGACCCTGTAACTAAGGGAAAAGAGATAAATGGAAATATAGATGCTCCGAAAGAACAAAGAACGAATCAAAATAGAGATGATACTTCTCATAGTACGAAGAGTGAAGAATTTAATCCAAGAGAACAAAAGCATGTAGTTTTCTATTAAGGAAAAGAGAAACCTTCCCTATTCCTTGTGTCAGTTTGAATATTTGGGAAAATTTTACATAACTGCTTGATAGATTATGTTGCATCTAGTAATGTAATGCCCCTGGAAATATGCAGAAAACTAGGATTGATCCCAATGCAGACAGACAAGAAAATGACGCAGCTAGATAAAACTGAAGTCTCAATTGTGGGACAATTGAATAACATTCATATTCAACTTGCTTCAGATCCATGAATCCAAAGCTACATTGATATATCCATCGTGGACATTCCGGAAGGATATGGTATGCTTTTAAGCAGAGATTGGGCAAGGAAGTTGAACGGATACATAGCTACTGACTTTTCTCATATGTGGCTACCATGGACATGAATCCCAAATTAGATCAAGATAGAAAGTACACCTAGGCTCTGACTGCAATAACTGAATATGGTGGAGACAATGAGATTTTATTCATGGAAAAAACTTTGGGATCATATGTCCCCAAAACTAGAGAAATTTTGATGTTACAAGGTTATAATCAAGGAGGATGTCCAGACGTGATCCCCAAGTTTACTGAAGCCCCTATTGATAATGATCCAAAGCCAACTTTGAATGATGGGATGTTTTAATATTTTAAGAACTTTGCCCTAAGGAGTGTTAAGAAAGAAGTCAAAATGGGAAAATATGCTTGCATTCAAAACCTGTTGTTACCCAATTGGTGCAGAATTCACAATGATTTCCACTCAGAAATTTCATGCACAATGTGTGAAGCCGCAGTTTCCCAAGTGTCAAAGATGGTTCCCCAAGCATCAATGATTAGAAATGTTGGAGAGATCATCAATGTTGAAAATTCACCGCATGTGACGATGCCGCAACATCAATAAATTGGAGAAGATAAAGATAAAAGTTTCCAAGGAAACCATGATGAAGAAATAGATGAACCAGGATCTGAATCCTCCCAGGCACAAAATGACGATTAAGCATGGACACTATCATTTGATGGATCTAAGTTCAAGAAGGGGAATGGATTAGGTATTGAGCTAGTTAGTCCGAATGGAGAACTTATTTAGCGACACATAGATTGTAGTTCCCATGCACAAACAATGTCACTGAGTGTGAATCATTAGTTATTGGATTGTTGCTTGCTATCCAAAAGGGTAATAGGATCCTACATGCACGCGAAGACTTGGACATAGTGGTCGGACAAGTTTGGAAGAAATATGCATGCCATGACAAATGGTTGGGTTTCTACCACAATAGAGTTTGGGATTTAATTGAAAGCTTTGACGCTTTCAACATTAAAAGGATAGGTAGAGAAAATAATACGGTGGAAAACTCACTAGCCCAATATGCAAGTTCATTGGAACCATTGGCCATGGAATGTGTGAAGAAATTCACAGTTGAGGTAACATCAGTACCCTCAGTCCCTAACAATATTACAAATTTCCAATTGTTCGAAGATGATAAGCATATCCTCGATTTTCTGATGAGTTCAATGGTATTTAAAGCACAAGTCATTGATGAAGGAGAAAAACAACAAGCATAGTTTTAAATTGATGAAATCATGAATTTAAGGACAATCACCATTCCTAAGGGGATGATAGAGTTGGAAATATTTTTTGATTCTGACAGACTGAGTTCCCTCAAGTACCAGACATCTGATGGAGATGAATGGGAAAAGGTAACTATAGGAACAGAGGAAGATGTCAAGAATGTTTTTATTGGGAAAGTATGTACTCTAGAAGAGAGAGAAGGCATCCTTAATTTGATGAAGGAATTTCCAAATGTAATTGCATGGGGATATGAAGATTTGAAGACATATGACACATCCCTCATCACACATATAATCCCGCTCAATCCAGGTAGTAAACCATTTCGACAGAGACAGAGGTCGATAAATCTGATGTTGAAACCACTAATCCAATAAGAGGTCAGGAAGCTACTTTTGAAAAGGATTATCTTTCCAGTTAGACACTCAATGTGGGTTGCCAACCTAGTTCCTATTAGAAATAAAAGTGGATAAATAAGATTATGCGTGGATTTCCAAAATCTAAATAGAGCTTCAAAGAAAGACAATTATCCAGTACTATCCTTAGATGAAGTAATACAAATTATGAATGGGTCTCAGATGATGTCATTTTTAGATGGCTATTCTAGATGTAACCAAGTAATGGTGGAGGAAGAAGATAGATTGAAAACTGCATTTACAACAAAGTGGGGCACATCTGCTTACAGAAGAATGCCCTTTGGTTTGATCAATGTTGGAGCCATCTTCCAAAGGGCCATGGACTATGACTTCAAAGATCTAGTTGGGAAAAGCATCATTATATACATGGATGATCTCACTATGTTTTCCAAACACAGAGAGGACCACATAAATGATTTGCGAAGAATTTTTCAAAGATGTAGAAGATATAGGATATCATTAAATCTAAAGAAATGCATGTTCGCTGTCACCGAAGGAAAACTATTAGGTCATATGATCTCTGAATGTGAGATCTCAATTGACCCTAGTGCATTAAAGCCTTCTCCAAGATTGGCCTACCAGCTAGCCATAAATAATTGAATTCATTCTTTGGAAAAATCAACTTCGTCAGGAAGTTCATCACCGGATTCACCGAGATAGTCAAACCACTGAATGATATGTTGAAGAATGGTGAAAAAATAGATTGGAAACCAACATCAAAAATAGTGTTCAAAGAAATCAAATAGGCTACTGTGGATGCTCCTATCTTGGTTAGCCCAGATTACACCAAACCAATCTACATATATTTCTTTTCTTCAGAACACACGTGTGCGAGTATCCTCACTCAAAGATCAGAAGAGAAAGACAAGCATCCAATTGCATTCATGAGTTCCCCACTGAAGGATGCAGAATTGAGATACCCAAATGTTGAAAAACAAGCCTATGATTTGGTGAAGGCGATAAAGAAATTTAGACATTACATTTTGAGAAGCAAAGTGTACGCAATAGTTCCTGATGCCATAGTAAAAACCTTGCTAATGAAGAATGAGTTGGGAGAAAGAAGAGGAAAATGGATGGCCATCATTCAAGAATATGACATGGAAATACAACCGATGAAACTGGTCCATGGGCAAGCTCTGACACAAACAATCACTGTGACGGGACTCGGATTAGTACAACAAGTGTATAAGTTAGAAGAAGTGTCTTCAGATGAATGGTATGATGTCATTGTCTACTAATTATTGAATCATAATTCCCCTTCACACTTGAATCTAGTACAAAAGATAGCATTAAGAATGAAAAGTCAACATTTTATGCTTCAGGGAGCTGTCTTGTATAGGAAGAATCATGATGGAATCTATCTGAGATGTGTCAATAGGGAAGAAGAAGGAAAAATTATTGAGCACTTTTACAGTAAGCATGAGACAACTGATAGAAGTAGTTTGGCTCTAGCCCATCAAATCTCAAGGGTGGGATATTATTGGCCCACATTATTCAAGGATGCCCATGAACATGTAAAAACCTATCACACATGTCAAGTAGTTGCTATGCATGAAAGGAATCCTTCCATGCCATTACAACTTGTTATTGAAGTAAAGCCTTTTGCTAAGTGGGGGTTAGACTTTATTGGTATGATTAATCCACCTTCTTTAGGACAACACACTTATATCCTAATCGCTATAGATTATTGAACATGGTGGTCAGAGGCCCAAGTTCTTAAACAGTGCACAACTGATGTGGTCATCAAGTTCCTTGAAGAGAACATCATTACTAGGGTTGGATGTCCACACGCCTTGGTGTGCGACAATGGTTCCGGGTTTACATCTTTGAATTTTTCTAATTTGGGATTTGACTATGGGATAAAATTAAAGTTTTTATAAAACTACTATCCACAAGGAAACAGATTGGCCGGATCAACGAATAAGAATTTGTTGAGCACCATCAAGAAGTTACTAGACAAGAATCCGATGGATTGGCACACACAATTAATGTTTACCCTTTGGGTAGACAAAATCAGAATTAAGAGCTCTATAGGGAAATCTCCCTATCAGTTGGTTTATGGGAAGGATCTAGTCTTCCCAATTCAGTTAAGGATCCTAATATTACAATTTATGCAAGAGTACATGAAAGGAGAAGATAGAGTGCATACACGTCTGACTCAATTACTGCATTTAGAAGAGAGAAGATATCAAGCACTCAAAAAGTTTTCAAAGCATCAGGGAGTAGTCAAAAGATGGTTCAACATAATGGCTAAATTCAAGGAGTTTTGGATTTCAAATTTGGTTCTCTGTTGGGACAAGGCCCATGAGAAGAGAGGTGATCATGATAAGTTCAAAAATTTGTGGAAGGGCCCTTATCAAATTTATGAAATACTTGGAGATAATAAATTTAAGTTGAAGACTCTGATAAGAGAGGAAGTCTCATTTCTTGTCAATGAATAATTCCTCAAGAATTATTTCCAACCCTAGGTTTCCTTCCAGAAGCCTTGTACATTTTCCATAGTCTAGGTTTCCCTTGTGTTCTTCATTTTGGTTTCCTTGTTTCTTGCTTCTGTCTGCTTTTGTAGTTTGGAGGGGGGTTTTGGTGTGTTTCCCCTGTCATTTCTCTCCTGTTGGTTTTCTTCCCTCTATGGGATTTTGGCTTTTCCATAGTTTAGGTTGTTTTTTCCTTGTTAGTTTAGGGTTTGTTTCCCCTAAGTTTATTTTCTCAGGTTTTTTTTTGTTTTCTTTCCCTTGGTTTTTTGGGTTTTGGTTTTGGTTTTTCCAAGAAGCCAGAGATTTGGAGTTATTATTTGCGAGAAGGCGTTGTACATTTCCTAACTTCATTTGGAGGTCCCACGAGTCTTGTTTATTTCATTTCCTAGATAATTGTTTATGAAGATCCTTAGAAGCTAAGGTTGTTTGTCTTATGTCTATCATGGGGTTAGAACGCGAACTTAACTCGGAAGGGTAATCATATAATGTGTTTCAACACTTGAACTCTGAGATTACTATATCTTTCACACCTAACCAATTTCTCTGAGTCATTGAAGATTCTTTGGAGAGGTCATGACTCATGAAAATTTTAAAATCTTGCTCCAACGCCACTATAATTCCCTAACCCATAGTGAGCTTCACTTCTCACGAGCCAAGAAAAAAGGAAAGAAATGAATTATCAAAAGAAAGAAAGAGAAAAGAAAAGAAAATTGAGGTAAAAGATCAAAGGATTGGCTTTGGGGATATGAGGAAATCTCTATAGGTTTTTGAAAGAAAAATTTGCTAGAAGTAGAGTGATCTCCGTGGGATTACAGTGAAAACCTCGTCGGGGCTATGGACGCCTGACTGGAAGCGAGGCAATGTCCAGGATGCTTTTGGAGTCAAGAGGAATGTATAACTTGTCGTGACTGATCTTAGGGATTGTAAGTGGTCTTTTTGAGCGGGAATTAATGCACATGCACACACATGGGCAATTATAGAATTAAGGTGTCTTAATCCAATATATGCTTTTCCTCCCCTTTCGAGTTCATTTTGTTTCTGGATGATGACATAATATTGATTCACCGAGGATTTTGAGTTCAGGTTAAGGTTTTATCCTTGAAATGTTTGCAAAATTTCACTGGTGGATTCGCTAGATGTTGTGACCTTATCCAAACCTCGCCCATTTCCAATGGGACCCCTATCTTTTTTCTTGCTTGGCCTCTTGGTTTTTTGTTTTCGATGGCTCTAGGTTTGGTTTTTGAGATTTTGCCTATTCCATTTGGGAAGTGATGGTCTTATTTGGGTTCTTGGGTTAGGCTTCATCTCTTGTCATTTGAATTCCATCATTCATGTCGATTCATGCTCACAAAACTCTACTCCACATAGGTTAGCGAAAAATGTTCGGGTTCAAAATTCTACTACACTCAGTAACGCAAAAAGTAAAAAAGCATGAAGAAAGGTACCAAGTATGAAGAATTTTAGAATAAGGATGATTGTTCTTCATTCATCATGTCCCACCATACAAAAAGATTTATAAGAGACGAGGCCTACAATAAAAACATGTAGGTATTCCTTCAAAAAGGCAAGACTAAACCATGTGGTCTCCTCATAAGGCATAAAATGTACGGGTTGCATTCTATTCACAATCCCCTCACTTAGCAATTCAAAATTCCTTCATTCGTCTCTAAATGTGTTGAGAAAAATTCTCGTAGATGCCAGAATATATAAAGATAAAGATTCCACATCACTGGTCAAATTTAAAAGCTTCCACCTAGTCTAGCAAAAATTTGCAAGCACAAAAATTAATAAGTGCGTGATTACTTGTAATGCATGGAATCGCACTCATTCCAGAACAAAGCTGAAGTCTTCCAATACTCCTAAAAATGTGATTAAACATGTTTACTCAGTGATAAAGGAACTTCAAAGGGAGAAAGTGAATACCCTTGGATCGCGCCCAGCTTCAAAATCCACAGGAAATATCTGCTCTTTATAGAACTCTAGTTTGGTTAGGAAATGATTGTGAAGGAAATGTCTCCCAAAATTAGTCCGCAAGAGAGTGCATTGGAGCATCTGCTAGGGATTTCAAAGCCAACAATGGAAGAATCATGGAAGAGAAGCCAATCCATAGTGGTAACAAAGATGTATCTCAATGCCTTCATTACAGAAACAAAGAAGTATGTATAAATGGTTCACATCGGGTGCCAGGCCATACCCAACATGCATGCAACTCATTAAGGAAAGAAAATGGAGGAGAAAATGAAACACGAACAAAAAGGGCATGTCACAATGATCCCAAGCATCTACATGAGCTTTTAAAATCACAAGTAGAGCACGACATTGACAATGTTGAGAGTGGGATTTTTGAGCAAGTCCATGCATAGATCAGACATGGCAGAGAAATAAACCCATGATGAAAAGAAGGAAAATCCCAAAGTCCCCTAAGTGTAGATGACTCTAGGAGATAGTTTTGATCATAGTAAATGTAACTCACATCTTCTACAAAAAGATTCTCATCTGCGTAAACCTTCAATGAGCATTAAAATCTCACGATTAAAGGATTGTGGTGATCAAGGTGTCTGCCAAGAACTAAGATATACGCTCGAGAATAAGAAATGATCTCCCAAATCTAGTAATGAAGGCACTAGTAAATTTTACCCTATTTTTTGATGAGGATTAGTCAAATTTTTGAGACCCATTGGTTGAACCGACGATAAAAACTATCGTCAGACTTTTTGCATCACTTATTCGACAGGAAAAGACTCATCGAGATATCGACCTTCTTAGTGGTTGAATTATCGACTGAATCTTCATCTAAAAAATCACTTGAAGATGGAAGAATCAAAGATCAAACCTTTTATCTAGGTGACCAACGTTCGTCGCAATTGCGACCACCGTTGGTCAGATTTAACGTCAAACACATAGCAGTCTCATTGAAACATCAAACACAGTGTTTCTCTTTTGCGACCAAAGTTCATTAAAATTGACACCGATCACATAGCATTCTCATCGAGCCTACTGATATTACAACGTCAAAAAAGTGACCAATACTAATTTTTGGTTAAAAAAAATATATATATTATAGAATGATCCAAATAAAAAATAATACATAGCGTAAATATAAAAATGGTACACACAAGCTCAATGTTTTGATCTAATAAAGGTAGAATGATAAAATCCCAAAATATGAAAGCTCCTATGGTGCCATGCATGCTTCCCTGCCTCTGTAGTCAATCAATGAAAACCCCCTCAGTAATCACACATCTTCCATGTGTCTCTTAGCATTGATTAAATAATGAAGGTATGTTAGTTTGAGCTTCACTTGGTTTCGAGAATACTTTAATATTATCTACTTAACAAGGCCAACCACGTGAAGGTGGAAGCTCATCTGGGCCCTCCTAGGATACTCTTATGACCCTTATGACCCTTTACGACACTTTAAGATCTCTAAGATGTATTCTTAGGGATCATAAAGGGTCATAAAGGGTCATAAGGGATCCTGGGACACAACATATGAGAAACGTAAATGTAGGCATCATGGTCACAATTGTTTAGAGACACAACATAATTTAGTGGTATACCCAGATAATGCAATGCAACCACTACTCCTCCAGTTTGAAATTGGCATTGCACGGTCCAAAAACCATAGATAAAATTTATTCCTTATCTATGGTTTTTGGATCATGAAGTGCCAACTTTGAACTGGAGGAGTAGTGGTTGCGTTGCATCGTCTGGGTATACCACTGAATTATGTTGTGTCTCCAAAAAATTGTGACCATGATATCTACATTTATGTTTCTCAGCTATTGTGATA
>MU227811.1:709728-729413 GCA_018584345.1 Thuja plicata | reverse complement strand
ACTATACGATGGAAACTTATATTGTTAAGACATTGTATGTTCAACTTAGAAGTATCAAATAGTTAGTATGTATTCCACACACTTCCAAAATAGTATCAAATAGTTAGTATGTATTCCACACACTTCCGAAGTAGTCCTATATTCATGTAATGCCAAGGTTGGCAGAAATGGCCTATAAGGCTAAATGTAAGGGCTTAATGGGCTTGAAGGAAAATCCACCACTAGACCAAATCCCCGCTGAGAAAAAATCCTCTACCACCCCAAAATATCGCTCGTGAATGCTAGAGTGTATTTCAACGGAGTTGGGGAATGTTCAATGCAAAAAAGAAAGTCTAGGACCGATGTAAAACCCCGCTTGTGCAAAAGAAGTAGCGCAATTTCATGAAAGTCATGGAATATGGGAAATCCTTGACAAGAGAAAAAATCCCTCACCGATGCAAAATGTTGCCCGAGAAGAATGGATAACAATTCAATGGATGTGAGGGATAGTCAACATAAGAAGAAATTCCCTGACTTCACCCAAAATGCACCCAAGCACAATTTATGCTTGTCATGGAATTTTGAGAATTGACGTTAATTCTTCATCAACAGAAAATTACGGAGGAATATTTAAAAAAAAAATGCCAAGTTCTTTCATTTATTTTATGATTTTGTAGAAGAAAAATTGAAGAAATTTCTGAGAAAATTTGAAATTTTGAAAAGATTGAAAATTTCTTGAAGTCAGAAATTTTTGAAGAGTGAATGATCCAAAACTCAAAAAATTTGGAAGATTGAAAAATCTTAAAAAAATGAATGTCTTGGAAAATTCTGATGTTTCAGAAAATGGAGAATTTTGAAAAAATTTGAAAAATCCGAAATTTGGAATATTTTTGAGAAAGATTGAAAATTCCCTGAAGTCAGAAATTTCCGAAGAGTTAAAAATTGAAATCTTGGAAATTTTGTCAGAAAAGTGAAAAAATCCAAAACTCGGAAAATTTAGAAGATTGAAAAATCTCAGAAAAAATGGAAGTCTTGGATATTTCTGAAATTTCAGAAAAGGGGAGAAATTCAAAAAATCTTGAAAAAATGAAATCGTGGAAAAGTTGAAAATAAAAAATTTTAGAAAATTTTGGAAAATGACAACTTGGAAACATGGTTAAAATCAAAAAATTCAAAAAAATTGTGAAATTTGGAAAAAACTCAAGATTTCAAAAAATTAGAAATGGGAAATGAAGGAGTTTTTTTATTTAAATATAATATTAATTAAATATTGATTTATTTATTATTTAATTAATAAACCTTAAAAAAAAAGTGATAAAGAAGAGATTATTAATTAAATATTGATTTTTATCTATATTTAATTATAAATTGAAAAAGTGACAAGTTATTTATAGAATTTGGAAGATTAAAAGTGGAATTAAATCACTTTTTTTGAATTAATATTAAAAGATTAAATATTGAAATTTACTCCTTTTCAATATTCAAAATTAAAAAATCAAAAGGATGGATTAAATCGAAACTTCCTCGTGAAGTAAAGCGCTCAGGTTGGCAAGTTTTTTTAAAAATGGAGTAAAGTAGAGACAAGGGGCGTTTATGGGAAAGAATCTTCGCCTAAGTTGGCAGTTTCCTAAATTTAGCTCCCGATTTTTAAACCAGCTTTTCAAGGTTTTCGTCTTTATATGAGGACTCTCTCATTTTGTCATCACACAATGTTTGAGAAAACAGGTTGATGAGAGATTTTGAGGAATCGTGAGGATTCGAGTCAAGTTTTCTTTCAAAAGTTGAGCAAGATTCTTGAGGAGAGAGAAAATTTCCAAGCAAGATGAAATGCACTATTTTTGAAAGGCGTGAAGAATTTGAGTTTAAAGTCTTAGAGGAATTTTTTTCAGTAAGTTGGTGAAAAAACATGATTTCATGGAGGAGAGAGAAATTTGACCTATGAAGGAAAAGATCAAGAATTTGTCAGATTTTCAAAATTTCCTCCTTAAGAATTTGGTCTGATTTTTCATTCTCCTGCATAATTCTTATGTTTATTTTTGTTGTTTTTGTTTTGCAGGAATGGCGGAGCCAAGAGGAAAGAGCATGAAGAGGAAGCAGTTGATAAAGAACAAACAAAGGAGTTTTTCCCAAAATCGAAGATTGTCTCGAAGTGGGAAGAGACTGGAGACACTAGCCTTGGAGGCCTGGACATGAAAAAGTTTCACAAAAGGATGTTTGGATATAAAGATCATCAACTAACCAATTTGGCCACCCGAATTGTGAATAGTGGAATTGTGGCTACAGATGGCTTTGCTCCATCTTTTTAGCATTCTGAGCTAATCGTGGAATGCGCCAGACACTTCAATTTAGGAGATAGAACGATCAAAGATTCCAATGAAAACATCATTGCAGACCTTTCTCCACCCATAATCGTGGAGGCATTCAGAATCCTTTCTGTCAGGAAATTGGTAATGAAGACGAAGGAAAAGGCACATAGAGTTTTTTCTACAGGAATTCAATACTGTGAAAATGTCATAAATGATAAGTGGTTGAGATAGAATAGATCCCACCATTCAAAATTGCCAAAGGAGTTGGTTTGGTTGGATTTCCATAGGGAATACAGCTACTTGATCATGATGGTGAGTAGAATCTTTGGCATGCCGCACTTCTATCTGTTCGAGTCATGGATGTGGTACTTTGTTGAGCAAGTAGTTGAAGAGCACAATCACATGGACTGGGATGGAATGATCAATGAAAACCTTAGTGAACAGTTGGTGAACCTCGAGAAATCAAAGAAGTTTTATATGAGCTCCTATGTCATATACATGTTGGCACGGAATACAAGGTATGAAGGATTGCGGTGTAAAGGAGCAATCAGAAGTGGCACTTCACGACTGAAAGTTCACAAGTGTTACCCTCAGTTGCATATGCAGGCCATAGATGATTATGTTCGGGTCAATGATGCCTTCACAATGCGAATTGTGAGGAATTTGTAGAAGAAGTTGCACATGAGATTATCTGACGGAGCAATGAAGCTAGTGGAGGAATACAGAGCCTAGTTTATTCAGTTTCCCACTTTCTCCTATATCAGAGTACAAGGATTTTTGGCACAACCATACAAGCTTCCAAGATATCCTATTGACAAGATGGTTATGTTGGAACTTACTCGGCAATTGACAGTGTACGACAAGATTCAGAAAGGAAAGAAGAAGTTGGGATTGGATTTCCCAATTTCCATAGGAGAAGATAAAGCTGAAATGTGCCCATGTCTAAAGGCAGCTGAGAGATCCCAGGATGAGTTACATTTGTTCCATCTACCATTCTACTTAGGAAGACCAAATTTTAATCCCTATAACAAAATCAAGTCGATGGCAAGAGAAAGGTATAAACATAGGACACACCTTGAAGATTTTTGGGCCAATGTTGTAGATGAAAATGAGATTAGGAAAAGGATGCGCTCTAGATTGCCCCTGAACATCATCAAAGCTCACAAAATTTTTCATGTACCTGATCAGATGGAGGAAGATTCAAATGTGCTTCAAAAAGGGTATAATCCAGAAAAAGAAAAGGTTACTCATCCCTATGACTGGCAAAGAAAGGAGATTTTAGATCTTGATGTTTTGGCAAAACCAATCCTAGACTTCACAAGGTGGTAGATTGAGCGACAACTTGGTAGAATGAGTGTACCAAAGAAGGACTGGACATACAAGTTATTAGGGCATCGACCACTACAGGATGAAAGACCAAAGCAAACTTCAGGAGAAAGGATTGAAGAAGGAGAAATTTTATCAGGGAGTGCAGAGCACAGAAAAGAAAAGAGTATTTCTCAGGAAACACACACAAAGAGGAGGTTGGATCTCCATATTGAAGAACCACTGCAAAAGAGACCAAGAGTCGAGGAGATGCCATCCTCACCTAGTTGGACTCCAAGTGTGGAGGAGATAGGTTCTTTTTCCAGACAAGAAGTAGAAGAAAGTAGGGTGAGAGCTGAGCAAGGAGAGAAACACGTGACAAGGTTAGTTCAGGATAGGTTGAGCATTAACGCCAGTAAGGGGTTTGCACTAGCAAAAAGTAGGGAACAAGATGTTACCACTAAAAGAAAGTCTTGGTGTTTTCTTCAGAAGGATAATAGAACAAGAGATTCTCACAGCTGAAGAGGAGATTCCCACGATAGAGACACTAGCCCCAGAGGTGATGGCAGAAATTCCTAGAGATGAGGAAATCGATAGAAGAGTGGTACAGGGACAGAAGCAGATGGCAGTTAAAAAAGATCAAGGGGTCACCATTCTAGAATGGGTGAGGCAGAGGTTCCAAATAATTTAGGAAAAGGAGGTTGAATCAGCGTTCAAATTGCTGGAAATCATGAACAGGGTCAACCAATCACTTGAGAAAGGAAAGGCTAAGAAGTTTGTGAAGATTGTCAAAGAAGACTCTGGGTCCAGAACCCTTCATCTTGCAACACCGGCCATGGACAAAGAAAAGGATCAAATCACTCCAAATGAATATAACATGTCCAAGTTTGACTTAGGTCATGCCTCCCAAGAGTAGGTATTGGAGGAACTTGATAATTCTACACAAGCGGTCAATAACAAGATGAGGAGGTTAGAAGATAAATATTAGAGGTAGAAAGGAGAGATCAGAGCATTATGCGACTACATCAATAGTCTACCTCATCTAGTAAGGGAAGAAGGTCCATCTTTTGTTCCTCTGCCAGTTATTCCAACTGAGGTGATAGAGAGTATAGATAGAATCAGGAGAAATTATCAAGGGGTGGAGGCTTGGATTGAAGGCATCCAAAATGAAGCCCACAAGCAAGCTGAGGAATTGGTATGAGTTTACAATAGGGCATTGGCCATCCTTTCCCAGATTCAGTGCATGGAGGATTTGTGGGAGGATGAACCTATCTATCAGGATGAAATGATCATGGAATTGCAGGGGTTGATGTAGACGCCCAGGCATGTTCTAGTTGACCATGGGATCGTTAAAGAAGAAGTATATGATTTCACCTGATGGTATGGAGTAGTGCTCATGGCCAAGAAAATGTTTGGGCATTTCACTGAGGAATCTTCTCGATTGAAGGGAGTAGTTGAGAACATCAAGAAAGAAATCTCCAACACTGGTGCATCACTGGTATCAAAAAGGTTGTATGAAAAGGAGATAAATGTAGACAACTTGAAGAGTAAATTGGAGGAATTATTTAGATTGAATTTCTTTACCAGGGATGATTTTGAGAACTTCTCCACCTTCTCGAATGATATGCACAGTGCTTTGGGTTTGTTGCCATAATGTGAGGACAGCTTGAAAAAAGATGAACGAGCTATGGTAGCTTTGGAATTCAAGCAGGAATCAACACCAAGCATCAGTATAGATGAGTTAAAAGCAGTATTGGGAAGATTCCAGGCATTCGGGCAGAGCGGTCAAAGGTAGATTCCATGGTGGAGATGCATTTAATGCATAGTGGGCACGCTTAGTGGTCATTTATTGCACCCCCACTCTCCTTCTGAGCATGCATGCATAATGGGTACTTATTGCCCACTATGGTAGTGGATTCCTTTTTGCATTAAGGTAGATTCCTTCTTCTTTTCCCTAACCTTAATTAGGGTTGAGGTGGCACAATCTGGGACATCGGTTATTGTTTTATTTGGGTCACCCATTGTATTTGAGGACCTATATAAAGGTCTCACTTCTCATTTGTAAGGAGCAAATTTTGAGATTGTTGCTAAGGAGCTACTGAGACAATAAAGTTTTCATTGTTGGTTTCATGGTGAATACCTGATATGTTTTAGTGCTTGCTTGGTTTCATAATTCCCTCATTTAGTTTAGATTTTTTGGATAAAGTTAAATGAAGTGTTCTGATTGCAATGATAAATATGATGGTGTTTTGATGAGTTCCTTTGGTTCATACTTTTGACGTATTACTGATTCTAAATCATTGTGCAAAGTTAGCCTGAACCTCATTCATGCATATGCTTAACTTATGTCATTCGCATACATTGTTCTTCATGATAGTGTCCGTGGTGGTATGAAAATCCTTTGCATAAACCTTGAAGATTGCACTGTTTCTCGTGTAGTTGTAGTATAACTTGGCGAAGCAAAACCTGGTTATTGGGAATTTGTCCACCGAAGTATTGACCATTGCTATCATTGCCCTTAGAAATAAATTAAAATTTATGAACCCTACTTCCTTTTGCTTTCTGCATATTCTAAAAATTCCCAAAAAAAAGTGTTTCATTGTAAATCTTTCAAGACTGAAAACGTAAGGCCCCTTGTGATATTTAGCAAATCACATTTACCATCGAGCTTATCCATGGTCAAGACCTGACACGAAAGGAACCTTGGAGTGACCTATATGATCTTCTCGCAATCTTAGCATATACAAAACTTTGATCAAGAGAAGATAAGATACCTCGGTGTTTTGTTCTATTGTTTGGTGGCTCATAAAACACACATCAACACATATTTAAGTGACAAGTTTAATATTCTTTCCTTTCACTATTTTCTACTAGTCAACAAGTTTGAAGAAAATTACATGCAATGCATGATAAGAATCTACAAATATGCATATAGTGCATGATGAGAGGCTAAAATTTGATTAGAACTCTATATAGCAAGGATTTCCTTTTTCTTATGTTTATAATATAGAATAAGGACCTCATCACAGAGACATGATATAATCCATCCAATGAATGAAAACAGATTTTTTTTGTTTGTGTTTAAATAATTCTCAGTTTTTTGTGATTGTTATTTATGTTTCTACAACATATGTGTTTTTGGTTAATGCCTCTTCTTCAGATTTCAAAGTTGGTGATAGAGCATAAAGATGGGGACTTTGAAGGATAAGAATGTGGGCATGAGATTATCAGAGCAAGATGATTCTATTAGAGAAAGCAGGTTCTTGATTGTGTTTGTAAAGTACAGCAGTGCCTAATGAAACCATAAAAGATATAGAATTGAGGTTAGATGTTGGTCCAGAGCAGACATCAAATTAAGGAAACTTGATCAAATAGATTGTCTTCAAAGGTTCCAGAAATCTTGTGTTTCCATACAAAAATAAATCGCTGGTGTAAAGAAGTCGGTGCTACCTAGAAAATATTTTTGAAGGATACAAAAAATGTGCACCAGAGGTAAGAATAGCTGCCATAAGAATTTACAGTTTCAAATATATTTTTTGAGCGAAGAATTGGTTGAAGTTATATCAAAATTCAAGGAAGGATCTTGAGTTTTATTATTGAAGCCATCACTTCCATAGATGATTGAAAGACCTGATGTCTAAGAAATCAATGGGATCGCGACAAAGAGGAAACTTAAAAAAAAGGGACTTTTGATATACAGTTCATGAAACGGGCCCTTTCAAGATTTGTGAGCCTCCAAGGGAAAGATACTTCAGTAGTGTTAGGTAATTTACTTGTGTTAAAAATTTATTTATTCTAATGGGGAAGACATGCAAAAAGGTTAAGAAAGAAAATTTAAATTTGATATGTGAGAAATATGTTTTTGAATAATAAAATAGTAAAGTTAAAAATGTGTAATTTAAAATTAATAAAGAAATTCAAAAAAGTTTGGAAAAGAAAGATGTGAATATATGTGCATGAAATTTAAAATCTTGAGAAAGAGTAAGAGAAGTTTAAAAAGAAAAATGGAGAATTAAAAGAAAATTTAAAATTGTTTAATGTAGTTAAGAAGAATAATAAGATCTAGAAGAAAACTCATGTTGTTGGTAAAAGAAAATAAGATTTTGAAAACAAAACCATTACTTTGCGATGTCACATGTGGTACAATTTTTTTTTGTTCTCCTAATCTATTAGTTGGTATGCATGGTGTACCTAATGCTTCTTTAGGTAAAGATAGTGAAGTTAGGGTAAGGATGTGTTTGCATGTATAGATATAGTTTGTCATTATAATAACAAAGGTTGTCTTCCTAATAATATTGGTTTAAAGATTATGTAGAAAATAAGATTTAAAGGAGAAGGACGAGGAAAACATGGACAAGGAATGAGAGATTCCATCTAGCCCATTTTGAGGCCAAATAATAAAGGTCTCAGATATGGTAAGAAAGATAGATATGTCATTACCATTGTTACAGGCTCAAATATATTAGCTCAAGGAACACAATGTATAAAGTATTCTAATTGTCAGAAGGAATGAAATCAAGTAGTGAAATATTTTGATCTCCACCCTTGTTTAATTTGTGGGTTGAAGAATAATTGTGAAAACTAATGTTGGAATAGAGAGAGGAATGGGCAATCGATGAGCTTCATTGTATGCAGATTGATTATGGAAGGATCAATGGATCCTATTAGAAAATGGTAACAAAGATGTTGAAAAGGTTGTATAAACTTGAAAGTTGTCAAAAGAGACAATGGTGAAGTAAAATTTGGATATTTGACAGAAGTAGTCAATGGGTGATTTCTGATTGACACATTGAGGTTTCATAAGTCTTCTCTATGTCAGAGAAAGAAGGGGAAATTGAGCCTAGTGATCTCTTAAGAGGGAGGGATATGATAAAATGGATAGCTGACTTCTACAAGAAGTTTACTAAGTGGATCTATAAGACTATAGTGATGGAAATTTTGCAGCTTGTGAGTTGCAAAGGTTTGGATTTTTTCACGTTGTGTTACCTTATACTAGAAATTAAGGTGACATCAAGTTGCAAAGAACTGGTTTTGAGATTAAATTATGAGACTTAACATCAAGGGGGAGTACATCAGTAAGTGATGTTGAACTAACAGATTGTCTAGTTCTACCAATTAAAGATTTTCCATACACATTGTTGACTCAAGTTATGCATACCATCAATAGGTCCTCATCTTGTTATGTGTGATCACCAAGTTCAATTTTGCGAAAATGTTGTTTGCATGCTTAAGTGATAGTTAACAATTTTTCCTTTCATTATTTATAACTAGTCACCGAGTTTGGAGAATATTGTATGTAGAAATTTTATAATAAGAATCTACAAATATGCCTTTAGTGCATGATGAGAAGCAAAAATTTAATTAAAATTCTATATAACAAATATTCCCTTGCTCTTAAGTTTGCAATGTGGAAGAAATAGCTCATTATAGAGGCACAGTGTAATCCATCTACTTAGTGAATAAAGATTATTTTTGTATTTAAATGTTTAAATAATTCATAATTTATTGTTTGCGTTTGTTCTTTATGTTTGTACAACATATGTATTTTTTGGTTAATGTATCTACTTTAAATGTTGCACTATGTTCTCCCTTGTGTGTAATTAAATTCCTACATCCTTTAAGCTTTCATGGATGTCCTTTAATGCCTTCATGTGGTGTTTATACTAGCAATAACTCAAATTACACTCCCCTTGAGGGTTTTGTTCAGGATTTGTTGGATCCTAGTGATGATGACAAAGGAAAAGATAAATCCAATTTGTCTGTCTCTGATAAAGCTAAGGGGAAAACATTTTTTGGGTCCTATTCAGTTGGGGTGGGGGAGGGGGGGGGGGGGGGGGGGGGGGGGGGCGAGTTCCCCAAAAAGAAGAAATCTAAAATTGAAAACTGATGTTGTCCCTAGTCCTCACTCCCATATTTCCCAGCCTCCCAAGATAAGTGTTTTGGATACGGACATTCAAGTGGAGATTCCTTTGGAGGTGGGAAAAGATATCCTGGCTGAGAAGGGATTCTCCATGCAGTAAAATACAATTATAAACGTGAATGTTAAAGATATGATGGATAGCTAGAATGCCATGTTCTAGTGGATTGTAGTAGAAATAAATGCTATTGAAGATAAGGTCACTTTGTCAATCTTGATTCAAGGCTTCAATAAAGTAATGACCACCACTCAGCCATTTGGCTAAAGGCATCTAAGATTTGAAGGAGTACCATGAGTTTCACATCAACAAGCAGGAAGATGATATTGAAGCTATATAAGATAAATTGAGGGTTGTGGTTGTATTAAGTTAAACTACCATGGATAATACAACATAGGTACTTAAGATGCTCAGTGCTCAAGCTGAAGCTTTGCAGGGTATATCTAACAACAATTTGGCTTCACTTTTAGGCAGTATCAAATCAGTCAAAAATGATCTTGCAAATGACAAAAGTGTGTCAAAGAAGGACAAGGATGTGGTTTCTCTGCTGGGCCCGCAACCAGACACTGAAGCAAAGACAATGGGTCTCCCCCCATTAAAAACACCATGAACAAGGTCAGAAGTAGTAATGAATAAATAATGCATAAAAATGATAGTTTGATAAAAAAAAAATCTGTGAGAACTTTGGGGTGTTATTCCCCTATTTTTTTGGTTTTGGTTCTTGCTATTTTTTGGCTGGTGGTTAGCCTTTCTTCTTTCTAGCTGGATTTTTTTGTTATGTTAAGGGTTTATGGTCCCTTCAAAGCCAATTTTCCTTTAATAAAAATATCTCTATTGTCCTTTCCATTTTTTTATTATTATTTTATTTATATTTATATTTTATCCATTAAATGTGGAGTTGAAGGGACAAATGGTAGGATGCAACAAAACCCTCCTTTTATAATTAAGATCTCTTTACTAAGAGAATTAAATTCTCTTTAAGATTAATATAATAGTTAAGTTCAAAACATGTCATATTGAACACTTGTGATCAATTTTGAAAAAAAATTAATAAGTAAAAATTAAAACAACAAAACCAAAACCAAAATGACAAGGACATTTACTTTTGGTTTTAATAGTATTATTTTAGAAGTAATGCTAAAGGAAAAGATACTTAAGATGCTATCATTATATCAGTGTTTCATAGTATAATACACAAGAATTGGGCTTCTCACAGTGTAATTACCACAAGTCCAAGTCAATGCCCCTGATAGTAAGGCATAGTCATCTGGTACAACCTGACTTTCAATTTTTACATTGTATGACTGTTTTTGGTTGGAGGATGTGAAAGTAAGTGTATCTGGTTCAACCGTCACGTTCATTCCCGAGGGTGCATCTATTTTGGCATGGTAAGTAGAGTTTGGAGGTCCTACATTTGTCACTGTCCTTGGAAATTGTGCAAAAATAAACTCGCTTGCATTGCTAATAACCATCATGGAAGGATAGTTAAGTTCGCGTACTCCATTTTTAGATAATTTTGAAGAACAACTGATAAATTCTCCTGTCAGCAAGCGTAAAGATGTTTCATTATATCCTTGTTTGCATAGCATGTTGATATAGGAATTTGCATCGGCGTCATAGACAAGCCCTGGATTTATGGCATTGAGGGGATTAATTTGTCCTGCACCATATCCTAATTCTGCAGCGTGATTGCCATCTAATGTTTTATCCAATGTTGATGCTGCATCACAAATAAAAATGTAAGGATAGCAAAGAAAAATAAATTAATGTATAAAATTTTGGGTAGTGGAATGGATATCCACCTGTGGTCATGAGAGCGGATTTGATAGCAGCAGGGGACCAGTCTGGATGAAATGACTTAACATAAGCAGCTGCTCCCGTGGCATGAGGGCATGCCATCGATGTTCCAGAGTCAATGTTATAATCTACTTCCCTTTTGTCCAAAGGATCCAGGCTCATTACTGCAACTTTTGACCAAGCAGCTAGAATATCTACACCTGGTGCGGTGATGTCAGGCTGCCAGATAAACATGATATGAACATATTAGTTTAATAGTTAATTAGGACCAATTTTCAAATTCGAAGAAGACATTTTCATACCTTTAGAAGATCTGGTGTGATTCTGTTGGGACCTTTAGATGAGAATGATGCTATTATAGGTGCAAGTAAATCATTCTCGGCCACACTTTTTGCTATGCTTGCAAAAGGCGACCTAGGGAAACGCAGAGGAGTCAAAACATAAGTTCTCTTAAAACATTATTTTATTTAGAATTTTCATTTTCTTATGGAACCATCCATCTTATATTTTCTGATTTTAATGTTTTTAAATACTATAGATATGATCATCTGAGATGTGAGGACTAGGACTAATTCATTTTCTTTTTATCTATCTTCTACCAGAATCATCCTAAGGTACAATTAATATTGGTAGTGAGATGTCAAATTCTAACACATCATCATCAACCCTGCACTTATGTTTTCAGCTCTTGTTGTAATTAAAATAATAATAATTATATTTAGATGATCACTTACCACCCTATCCAATCTTGTAAAAATCTTTCCAAACTTAGAATAGGTTAAATCTCCTATAGCACTCCCCATTTTACTGTTTGAATATTAATTTCTCCCACTTAATATAAGAAGACTTCAATATGCAGTTTTTGTATGAGAACAACAGACCTGTTTGAAGACAAAAGAACATAGATCCGTTTGAAGACAAAATAACATTGTTTAATAAGGATGAGATCTCTTTTACATTTAGTTGTTTCAATGTGTCTAAGACCTCTATTCATTGAGACAAGTGTAATGTAATTCTTTATTTCTAGCCTTTTGATGAATTGATCTTTGATAATGCAATCAAGAAGCTGTGTAACTCTATTAAATAAATAAATAAATTTATTTAATATATAACCATTTATATATCATTTCTTGTTTTAACATTTACATAATTTCCACATTTACAAAATCAAAAATTCTAAAATTAGAAACTTTCTTAGAAATCGTTGAGGTGACTTTCTAGTCCATCCGAACCTTTATGGAAAGAGAAGTAATTCAAAATTATTTATGCATTTTACCTTGTAGAATTGATGTAAGTCCTAACTGCTTCTCCCTGTTTACTGGATATAACTGTGGCAGGAACCATGAATGAGAAATCTGTATCATTCATTTTATCGTATATTATTATGGCACCTGCCCCTCCAGAGACATACACTCCACCATCTGGCAGATGATGGGGGTTTGTAAAGTTGCAAAGTACTATTTTTCCTTCGACTAAGCTGCGATCCAGGGAATATAACCCGCAACCACTGACCAAATTCACAACCATACACACAGAGCTTTTAGTTCAACAAAATGAAAACATTTAATTTAAGTAATTCATAAGAAATCTTATGTGATGTTGTTATGCATTTAACCTGGAGTCCCCTGAATTAAATCCCCCGGAAACATTTGTAGCGTCTCGTCCATATACTAAAGGATACCAAGGCTGCTCCATTGTGAATGTGTTTACGACATGCCCCTATCTCACCATTACATTAAACAGATTAGAACATTGATCAATTGGTCTTATTCGAACACAGTGATATTTGATTTACCTCGAAGGATGTTTGGTTTCCCAAAGTAAGTTGTGATTTGAAATTGCGATCAATGGTGCTTGCAGCCACTGTCAAAGACCAGGGTGAAAAATTGCAAACAGATCCTTCTTCAAAATCGTTACAAGCACCATTTGACGTCAAGATCCCTCTCTTCATTGCATGGAATGCTCCTATTGCAATGCCATCTTCAAAGTAGTCACGTGGAGGAAGGGTGCCCCAATTTGAAAAACCAATTGAAACAGAAATGACATCCACACCATCATGGATTGCATCATCAAATGCGGAGAGGATATCTACATCGCTGCAAGACTGTGACCAACAAACTTTGTATATAGCGATCCTTGCGCCAGGTACTCCGCCACGCACGTCTCCTTGGCCTAACCCAAATAGGCTGGCATTTCTGACAATGCTTCCAGCAGCTATGGAGGAAGTGTGTGTTCCATGGCCAGATGAATCTCTTGGAGAGATGAACTCATCAGCACCTGGTTCAGATTCCACGCCTTTATAATAAAACGTTGCACCTATTATTTTCCTGGTAAACAAGTGAACACCTTTGTCAGTACGGTAAAATCTCAAAACAATTGTTGTCTGTACAGTATGTGTGGACAGCAAGAGGATTCAGATTGGAAAGTAGAACAAATGAATCTTCCAGAAGAGGAAATAGATTTCATCTACTTATTGCAGGCTTTGAAATCAGATGTAGTTTGGCACGCTCCCCTCCATTTTGAGGGGATGGAACCCAATCCAGCGTCATCGAAACTTTCTGATTCTGGCCATACCCCTACATTTAAATCAAGACTTTTTTTCAGAATTAATATGGTAAATATGCAAAACCATTCTACTTATACCAATGAAGCTTATACCTGTATCTAGAACGCCAACAATTACGTCACTTTGATATTCCAGATCTTTGGTTTGCTGAGAGAGAGGGAGTCCCACAAAATCCCATGACCTACTTGTCAAGAGTTGGGCATTTTTGCTTTCAAACACCGAAACTACACCATCCGCGTCTATAATTCACAAACAAGACTTTCAACTCATTATTCGAAAATAAATGATTGAAAAAAGTTTCTGGCAAATAGCCATTTTTGAGGCAATCTTACTCGAGAGGTGTTGGGCATGAGATGGAGAAAGCCAAGCTGAGAATCCATTAAAGCTCTTCCAATAACTATGAACCAAAGATTCCTCTGCTGCCTCATGGCTTAACCAAGCGTATTCAAAAAAATAAAATTAGAAATATAATTCTTCTTGATAACAATAGAGTGGGCACAGAAGGAGGTGGAATTATGTAAAAACCTTCCAAGTAGAGAGTGAAGCAACGAAAAGTGAGACGCGGTTGCTGATGTTTGGGAATAATCTTGTATATCTAAAGATGGAACCTCACCCATGTACACTACGTAGAGCTGATGAAGAAATTAGTCAGTAAAACAATTTTAAGAGGTAACATTTTTGAGAGATAAACAAAAAAATTTAGTCAGTAGAACATTTCGGAGAAGCGACATTTTTAAGAGATAAACAAAACAATTTTAGTCAGTAAAACATTTTCAGGGGTAACATGTGAGGGGATGAAGATATTACCTTTTCATTCAAGTGTTGAGAAGCAGCTGTGGAGAGAAGGATAAGAAGAAAAATGAATGGAAACAAAAGATGGGTTGTGGCCATGCCTGCCATTGATAGGTTTGCAATTCTTTGATTTGACTCTCTGATAACGCAATGAAACGAGCCATCTATTATAAACATGGATTTGTAATAAATAAAGCAAACATTGACGAGAAGCACAAAGTGAAATAGAAGAAACAAAATGCGAGTATGAACAAATAAACTAGTTGTTGGATGAAGAACGTTAGCTTCGATGTTAGTTTTAAAGACGACGCGTTTGATATAAATTAATGATTTAAGCACTAATAGAAGTCGGTCTTTGCAGTATTGTCCTTATGACAAGTTTTGAGACGACGTCAAGGCCAAAGTCGTCAATGGAATCCAAAGCCGGTTGTATTTACACCCTCAGTTCTCACATTCCTAGTGATATAAAACACAACAGAAGTTATCCGAATTTGATGTTTTTTCTTTTAAGAAAATTTAAATATTTATATTAAAAGTTTTTAAAAATTATAGAAAATCTTCTAAATAGTAATAGCTGTTTTTTAAATAGTAATAGTAATTTGCAGAATTATGACTCACAGAGTTGAGAGTTGAGAGGAATTATGACTCTATTGAGCTAAGTTTCTTTTGAGCCTTTTTGTAATTGTTGTGCTCCGATGTTATTGGTGTCATTTGCTTATGGTTTTAGTAAATGTCAATCGTTTTGTAATAGTGGTTTGGAGCAATTGTGAGCTCATTTTGGTTTTTGGTTAGAGATGTTGGCTGGTTTAGAAGTTTTATTTCAGACAATTATTGTGTATTTTATATAATATTGATATAATATTCTCGGCTTCAGCCTCTTATGCATAAAAAAAAGTTGTTATTAGAGTTTGAAGGTTAAAAATTCAAAGATGTTTAGTACAAATCTATTACTTGAGAAAAATAAATAATAAATTTAAAATTAAAAAATAAAAATCATTATGAAGGAGCTGAATAAACTAAACTGTAGAGAAAGATTTATAATCTATAACATTCAAATTGTGATAAACATAGAGGGTCATTTACCAAACATTCTACAACATTTTTTAATTTAAGAATATGAATAAATAGATACAATCAAAGTTTCACAAAAAGTACTCATTCCCACACTATAGTTATCAGTCTTTTGATTCATGTAGTTTCTACTAATCCTTAGAATTTTTTTGATGCTTTGAGCGTCCTAGAATGGGACAGTGCTATGATAGAGTGAGTATTCTTCCTTGATGAAGAATTATACTTGGGATTTGGTTTCTCACCCTAAGGGAAGAAAGTTGGTTGGGTGCAAGTGGGTATATTATACCAAATTTGTAGTTGACCAATCTATTGATAAGTACAAGGTTCATCTAGTGGGTAATAGATTTTCTCAAGTCTAAAGTATTGACTATTCTGATACCTTTGCTCCTATATAGAAAAGATAGATTTCATTCATCTTGTGCTTTTTATTGTTACATCATAGGGTAGGTTAGTGTGTGAGATGGATGTGAAGAGTGCTTTCCTGCATGGTGATGATCTAGAGGATATTGATATAGAGCATCCACCAGGATTTATGAATGATTCTTCACTTATTTATAGACTACATTGTTCATTGTATGGTCTCAAACAAGCTCATAGAGCTTCGTATGAGAAGATGGACAATTCCTTTCTTGCTTTTAGATTCAATAGATGACACTCTAATCATATATTTTATAATCAAAGGAATGTAGAGATCTTCTCATTTTATTTCTCTATGTGTATGACTTATTTTTTATAGGGATTTGTCTGCTTTGATGAAGCAATTTGATATCATACATCTTGGTTTGTTGAATTACTTCACTGGACTTATGATTCATCAATATTCTACTGGTATTGCTATCTTTCACTAGAAGTATGCTCTTGATTTTATTTAGAATTTTGGGACAGATGATCTTAAGTTAGTAGCTACTCCTTTTAAATTAGGTATTATGTTGTCTACTAGTTACAGTACTTCTTCAATTCATGCTACCTTGTATAAGAATTGGCTGGAAACCTTTTGTACTTGACACATAGTCACCCTAATATTTCCTTTGCAGTTGGTCTTGTCTCTCGTTTCTCTCAAGATTCTGATGAGATTCGTTGGAAGGAAGCCAATCATATCTTGAGGTTCATTTAGGGTACTACATAGTTTTACATACACTACACATCAGGTGCTACTGAGATTGTGGGCTTCACTAACTTAGATTGGCCTAGTGATGTTTATGACCATAATTCTACCTTTCGCTTTATTTTTGTCTCAGTTCTAGTCTAGTTGGTTGGTCTTACAATAATAAACCTACTATTACATTTTCATCTACTAAGGCTGAGTATCGAGAAGTGATCTTGGCTAGTTAGGACATTCTTTAGCTTTGATAATTGATGACTGAGTTTGGCTCTCCTTTTTATCATACCACTTCTCTTTGGTGTGATATTCAAAGTGCCTTACACATTTCTCACAGCACCATGGAGCATCAATGTACTTAGCATATTGAGATCCACATGAAATTCATGTGGTAGCTCATTCAGGATGATGTTCTTTCTTTAAAGTATTTGCCTATAGAGTAGCACGTTGCAGACATCTTCACTAAACCCTTGACATATCCTCACTATCTTTAGTTGTGATCCATGTTACATGTGTAGGAAGTAGTCCTTGGGAGGGGTTGAGGAATCCACCTTCCTTCCTTAAATATTTTATTTTTTATCTTTTTGTTTCTCTCTTTAGAGTGGAGTTTTCTCCCATAGGGCTTTTCTACTTTTCTTTAGTTGTGAAATATTTGCATTGTAGTTCTACATTGGTACCTAAGATGGCGATGTTTCCACTATCCAAAATGAATCTCATATTGCATATTGCATTTTCATTTGCTAACTACATCTCTTGTATATTTCTCCCTAAGTTGAACTTAAGAGGGGATGTTGGTGTGCGTGTTTATGCTGTACATATTTTCTTAAGGTTAAACTTAGGAAACAACATTATTCTAGATGCGTAAAGTTATGTATTATCTAATTAGGTTAGGTATACCTTTTCATGCCAAAGTGGTTATACCTACTCTCCTTCCTGATTGGGACATCTATCCCCATCACATGTATTATTCTCTCCTATACTCTGCTTCACAAGTACGAGGTTTGTACAATGTATCATATCTCAAGGCTCCTCAATGAATCAACATTATTTAACTATTTCTATACAAAAGTTTTGAAGTCTTAAAACAACTCATTGAACTTATAGTCCTATTAAATAAACTACACTCGAGTATACAAAGAAAGATAATCAACCAATGTCAAAACATATTTTTTCCTATTCAATGAAGGATGTGGAAATGGACTAGCCAACTAGTTATGAACTGACACTTAGAATATGTGAGCCTTTCTTTGTCTTTCTGTTGTGAAACATATATTTAAGATTTTTACCATAGATGCATCCCTAATAAAACTATTATAAAAGTGAATAGGATGAAACCCTCTAACCATGTCTTGTTCTCTTAGCTACTATAAGTATCAATAATTAAGAATGGACAAACTACTCATACAATATTTTATTCATTTACTTAAAATTAGTAAATATAATACTTAAAGAGAGTTTAGGAAAAGAAAAAAATTTAGGGAAGAGATAAAGCCAAGCTTTACAATATTACTTCCTACAACTATAGAACCACTACGCACCATAATAAAAACCATTGAATTAGGATTAGAGAGAAGTCTTGTCTCTCCAACACACCTCAATGGAAGTGTCATCAATATGAAAATAGTTAGCATATTACATGGATCGATGTGGTACAAGGCATTCAAATTAATAAGCCAAGTCGACGGTGGAGATTCAACTACTCAGAAAATATATTGGTTCTATAAAGATCACTAATTCAGTGGTAGAGCACTCCAGTAATAAATGGAAGGTCCTACGTTCATTTCATAATTGATCTATGAAAAACTCAACCCCTCTTAACCCAATAGAATAGAATACCATGAGTTAGAACTTACATGTATGCTTCGCTAAAGAAGCTAATTTCAGGAATTTCCGTCTCCTACTCTGAAGAAGATGTTAAAGATACCTCTGATTCAGGCAATGAAATATCAGAAGATATCGACTAGAGTTACAGTTACCTACTATTTATTTGTTCTCTATATGAGTAGCTCAGAAAATATCAAACGAAGAGTTCTTTTGTTTCTGTCAGGAAAAACCATTACATTGGTTGCGCTCTTGCTCTTCCTTCGATTTATGGGGCAGTTCCAGTTATAATATCTAAGAAACTCCTCTCTATTCTATGCCCTTCACCTCACCTAGCTCAAAAGTTTTGACTGCTGAGCATTGATGTTGGCCAACGACTCTTATCTTCTGCCCTGCATCTAACGAAATTCCTCCATCGTTTAAGCTTTCATGGATGTCCTTTGCCTTCATGTAGCGTCCTTTCCATTTATTTATTTTTACTAATATTTTATCCATTCAATGTGTAGTCGGACCGACGGTGGGATGCGACAAAACCCTACTTTTATAAATTGGATCTCTTTGCTAAGACCATGAATTTTTTTTAAGACCACGATAATAATTATGTTCAAAATCGGTCATGTTGATCATTGGTGAAAACTTTGAAGCAATTTTTATTTGGTAAAAATCATTACAACAAAATCAGAAGCAAAACAAGGAAAACTACTTTTGGTTTTGATGGCATTATCTTGGTCATAGAGGCTATGATTATCTCACTGTTTTTCAGTATAATACACAAGAATGGGGCTTCTTACACTGTAATTGCCATAACTCCAAGTCAATGCACCTGATAGTAAGGCGTAATCATCTGGTACAACATGACTTTCGATTTTTACATTGTATGACTTCTTCTGGTTGGACGATGTAAAAGTGAGTGTATCTGGTTCAACTGTCACATTCATTCCAGAGGGTGCATATATATTGGCTTGGTAAGTAGAGTTCGCAGGTCCTACATTTGTAACTGTCCTTGGAAGTTGCACAAAAATGGGCTCACTTGC
>MU227811.1:688260-709678 GCA_018584345.1 Thuja plicata | reverse complement strand
ACTTGCATTGCTAATAACCATCATGGAAGGATAGTTAAGTTCCCATACTCCATTTGTAGATAAATTTGAAGAACAACTGATAAATTCTCCTGTCAGCAAACGTAAAGATGTTTCATTGTATCCTTGGCTACATAGCATGTTGATATAAGAATTTGCATCGGCATCATACACAAGCCCTGGATTGATGGCCTTGAGGGGATTAATCTGCCCTGCACCATATCCTAATTCTGCAGCCCCATTGCCATCTAATGTTGCATTCAATGTTGATGCTGCATCCAAAATTAAAATGTGAGGACAACTTAAAAAAAATTAGGGTATACCATATTTTGGGTAGTGGAAAGGATAGCCACCTGTGGTCATGAGAGCGGATTTGATAGCAGCAGGAGACCAGTCAGGATGAAATGACTTGACATAGGCAGCTGCTCCTGTTGCATGAGGACATGCCATGGATGTTCCAGAGACTATATTAAAATCCACTGCTCTTTTGTCCAAAGGATCCAGGCTCATTGGTGCAACTTTTGACCAAGCAGCTAGAATATCTATGCCTGGTGCGGTGATGTCAGGCTGTCAAGGAAATATGACATGAATAGATTAGCTGAACAGTTAATAAAACCAATTTTCAAATTCCAATCAGATATTTTTCATACCTTTAGAAGATTTGGTGTGATTCTGCTGGGACCTTTAGATGAGAATGAAGCAATTAAAGGTGCAGGTAAATCATTGCTTGCCACACTTTTTGCTATACTTGCAATAGGAGACCTAGTGAGATGTACGAGAATTAAAACATAAGCTTTCTCTTTAAGCATGGCTTTATTTTGAGTTTTCAATTTGTTATTGCTATTCAATGCTTTTTTATATCATAGATAAAATCCTTTTAAATGTGAGATGCGAGGATTCGTTCAATTTTTTATTGGTCTATCTGCAACCAGAATCATCCTAAAATTATTTAGATGATCATTCACCACCCTATCCAATCCTGTAAAATCTTTCTAAACTTAGTTATAAAATATAGCATTCCCCATTCTACTGATGGAATATTAATTTCTCCCAAGGAGAACTCCATGTATAGTTTTTGCAATAGAACAAGAGTCCTGTTTAAAGATAAAAGTGTTGGGAAAAAGTGATTGGCGTATACAGTTAAGAACTGTATTCAACGTTTTCTTGAATTGCTTCTGCTCACATTTTTCTGTAAGCAGTTAAGTTTGAGTTTGTTTTCTATGTGTGCCGTGTTATCCATTACTCTCTGCTTTTCAAATTGGTTCAGGATTAATTTGTTGTTTAAAGTAGTTTCTATAAAGAAGGATACGCAGCTGTTAAAGTGAGATAATCAATAAAATCTATTTTGGTTTTGTATATTTTTATTCTCCCTGTTTGACAAAAAAAAGTAGATTGTTTAATCTAGTTTTGCATGAATATGCATATTTCTTTAATGGAGACAGAAGTGATTCATTATTTTTTATGCACTTTACCTTGTAGAATTGATGTAAGATCTGACAGCCTCTCCCTGTTCGGTTGAAATAACTGTGGAAGGAACCATGAACGAGAAAGCTGTATCATTCATATCATTATACATTATTATGGCACCCGCCCCTCCAGAGACATACACTCCACCATCTGGCAGATCATAGGTGCTTTCTAAGTAGCAAAGTACTATTTTTCCTTCGACTAGGCTGCGATCCAGGGAATATAACCCGCAACCACTGACCAAATTCATAATCATACAAATAGAGCTTCGAGTTTAACAAAATGAACAAGTTTAATTTAAGTAGTTCATAATAAACTTCATGTGATGTTGTTATGCATTTCACCTAGATTCCTCTGAAGAAAATCCACCCGAGACATTGGCAGCATCTCCTCCATATACTAAAGGATACCAAGGCTGCTCCATTGTGAATGTGTTTATAACATTTCCCTATCTCACCATTAAAATAAACACATTAGAACTTTGATCAATTGATATTTTTACATGACAACGATGTTTCATTTACCTCGAAGGACGTTTGATTTCCCAAAGTAAGTTGTGAATTGAATTGGCGATCAATGGTGCTTGCAGCCACTGTCAGAGACCAGGGTGAAAAATTGCAAAGAGATCCTTCAATGAAATCATTACAAGCACCATTTGATGTCAAGACCCCTCTCTTCATTGCATGGAATGCTCCTATTGCAATGGCATCTTCAAAGTAGTCAAGTGGGGGAAAGATGCCTCGATTTGAAATACCAATTGAGACTGAAATGACATCCACACCATCATAGATTGCATCATCAAACGCGGCCAGGAGATCTACAGAGCTGCAAGAAGCTGACCAACAAACCTTGTATATAGCAATCCTTGCACCAGGTACTCCGCCACGCACGTCTCCTTGGGCCAATCCAAAGAGGCTGGCATTTCTGACAATGCTTCCTGCAGCTGTGGAGGCAGTGTGTGTTCCATGGCCATTTGAATCCCTTGGAGAGATGAACTCACCAGCGCCTGGTTCAGATCCCAAGCCTTTATAATAAAACCTTGTACCTATTATCTTCCTGGGAAATAATCAAACACATCTGTCAGTACGAATAAAATCTCAAAATTACTGTTGTCTGTACAGTATGTGTGAACAGGAAGAGGATTATTCAGATTGGAAAGTAGAACAAATGTATGTTCAAGAAGAGGAATTAGATTTCATTTACTTATTGCAGGCTTTGAAGTCAGATGTAGTTTGGCACGCTCCTCTCCATTTTGGGGGGATGGGACCCAATCCAGCGTCATCGAAACTTTCTGATTCTGGCCATACCCCTACACTCAAATCAAGACATTTTTTCAGAATTAATATGGTAAATACGAGAAACCATTTTACTTATGCCAATGAACCTTCTATTTTATTTATTTATACCTGTATCTATAACGCCTACAATTACGTCACTCTGATACTCAAAATCATTGCATTGCTGAGAGAGAGGGAGTCCCACAAAATCCCATGACCTACTTGTCAAGAGTTGAGCATTTTTGCTTTCAAACACCGAAACTACACCATCTGTGTCTACAATTCACAAAGAAGACTTTCAACTCAATTTTTGAAAATAAATGTTTCTAGTAACTAGCATTTTTGGGGCAATCTTACTTGACAGGTATTGGACATGCGAAGGAGAGAGCCAAGCTGCAAATCCATTAAAGCTCTTCCAATAACTATGAATCAAAGATTCCTCTGCTGCCTCATGGCTTAACAAGCATATTGAAAAAATAAAATTTAGACTAATAGAAGTTCTTTATAACAATACAGTGGGCATACGAGTAGGAAAAATTATGTAAAAACCTTCCAAGTAGAGAGTGAAGCAATGAAAGGTGGGACGCAGTTGCTGATGTTTGGGAATAATCTTCTATATCTGGGGATGGAACATCGCCCATGTACACTACATAGAGCTGGTGTGGCAAAAAAATCAGTATTAGTGAGTAAAACATTTTTAAGAGGTAACATGTCAAACAGAGGGAGATTAAGATATTACCTTATCATTCAAGTGTTGAGAAGCAGCTGGGCAGAGAAGGATAAGAAGAAAAAAGAAGGGAAACATAAAATGGGCTATGGCCGTGCCTGTCATTGAGAGGTTAGTAATGTTTAGATTTGGCTCTCTCAAAATGCAATGCAACGGGCATCTATTATAATCATTGATTTTTAAAAAAATTAAACAAACATTGACGAGTAGTACGGAGTGAAATAGAATAAACAAAATATTAGTATGAACACAGAAAATAGTTAACTCCGTCGTGAATTTTAAAGACGAGGCGTTTCATAGAAATGACTGAAAAACAATAATAGAAGGCGGTATTTGCAATTTTCATCTTATGACAAGTTTTGAGTTGGCGTCAGGGCCATCAATTGCGTCGGAAGCCGGCTGTATTTACAAAAGTTATCAAATTTGTGGTTTATTTTACAGAGACGTTATATTTACTCTATTGAATTCTTGGGATTTGCGAAATTGAAAACAATAAACATGGCTTCAAGTAGTTTATCACAAGGGAATTTGGTTCTCATATGTGAGGAAAGATCATAGGCAATTTCCTTCACAGAAGGAGTTAGAGACTCAACAATCTTGCTAAACTCTTCCCTTGTAACTCTTGACAGTTGCTTCTTGGGGCACTTTCCTAGTTTCTCAAACTCGACCACGACAAAGTAGTGCATTGGTATCTCAACTCCGCGTACAATTGCACATAGCTCTCCATTTGCACCAATCTATAAAACGTTCTATGGATTGTTCAAATTTGTGAGTGTCCGCCACTTAGCAAATTTTTCATCAGATAAAGTTGGTTGACTTCAATAGAGATTATTGAGTGTGGCGCATGTCATCTTACGCAGCTTAGCATATTCTCCAATATACATAGCTCTTTCCTAGGCTTTTTTCATAATATTCTTCATTTCCTCTAGCAGGGGGAGAAGAGCTACTAAAGTTAATAGTGTCTATATATTACTTAACCTCGGAAGCAGGTCAGGAAATTTTGGTTGGTCTGATTCGTCGCAGTTTGTGTGAAATAGTCCAGTCAAGGATGGCTATTCTGAAAAAGCTCGATGCACTGGTCCATCCAAAGAGATCCTTTTGTATCATTATCCTTAAGAAGCTTGTCCCCATCATGAGTTATTCCATTAGGAAATTGTTGAAATTCCATTAATTGTTTGGGACTTGAATAGAAGTGTGAGTAGAGCTCTTTGATTAAATTTTCAACTTTTTTTACTATGGCATGCTTGCTCACAATTCTAAAAGCTAGATTCATTCAGTGGGCCATGTAGAAAATGCCATAATATAGGGTGCACAAGAAGTTTCCATCTTTGTGCAAAGATCGTTCATGTGACTTTCATTACTGAAGCTCCATCCACTCCAACACACCAAATTTTGGGCAATCGTCATGTCATCCATACCTCCATATTCAATTGAAGAACTCTTTACTAGTTGAAATAAATTTTTTGTTGTCGTACTAATATTCAGTTTAGCAATAGATAGTAGATAAGATTGGCAAGCATGATTCTGTATAGTATAAACATGTATGCATACTCATGAATTATTATCTACTATCGTAACTTCATCTAAAGACAATGCAATGAAGTTTGACTCTCTTATTTTCCTTTTTACATCTGCTTTTTCAACCTCAGTAAGACAACTTGCCTATTCCCATCCACTGTTTACTGACCAGTGACTGTTAGGATAGTTAGGAACTTTCAAACAGTGTAAAACTACTCATTGGTGGGTAGTCTGTCATAGCACGCCCTCTTCTCAAAATATAAAAAACAATACTTAACTAAAGAGCTTTTCTCAGTTGTTCTATTTCCATTGCTTTTCCAAGAAAAGCTTCAATAGAGCCTTTAACTTCAGCAGACTTCATTTGTAATTTATCCTTAAAATTGTATTCTTCAACATTCATTTGTTTTTCGTTAATTTTATCTATATGCTTTTCTATGGTGTCATTTATTAGCCGCAACCTCTTTTCCTTGTTATCTTTCCAAGTACAAATCTTACACCTGCATTCTACTGGAGGTTCATCTTCAATGGGATTCAACACTAGTTCAATGAATGGATACTTTGATGCCCAATTAATTTGAAAATTCCTCATTGACAAATCCCACTCCTGATCCTTTTTTGATTTGGGTTGAACCTTTTTTATTTGGGTTTTCTTTTCCCCTCTCGTGCATTATTATTTGTAGCATTATCACCCAATTTGATTGTATCATTTTGGCTAAGCTGGGTATCTACCAAAAAAACTTCTTCAAGTTCATTGTGATCGGAGATATCAGGTTTGCTGCCTTCTTCAATAGGTGGTGTAGGTTGTGGATCTTGTACTAGTACTTGTGATGATGTACCTTCCTAATTTTCACCACAATCTCTGCCAACGCCAAAGTACGAAGACAACATTCTATATTTTGCTGGCCTCTCTAGGCCTTCCCCAAATTTAGGATTCCTACTCTTCTTCCTATTTGACATCTCCAATAAAATAAAGGATGCAAAAAATATCAACTTGTTGAAGAAGTAATAATACACTATATGATTCATTGGCCCTATGACCTACAATCTAGATGTGTTAGGTCTCCCTGGTGACCACTGACGGGTCTCACTCAACAATAATGAAATCAACAGTGCAAACAGATAGAGATGAATTCAGAATAATATTATAACACTTCAAACATATGATCACTTACCTTTAGGTCACTACCACTCATCAATGCAGTCAACAAAAATGGTTGTTTGCAGTTTGAATATCTCAAATCTAAATTGAGAGCTCACTGCTCAGAACCGACCAAATTGTGTAGAGTTAAATCCAAAGTTTGAACTCGGTTGATGTATTTATAACAATCCTTATTTAGCAAATTCGGCGGTAATTTTATATGGTATACAAATATTTGGTGAAACCTGCTTAACTATAACACTTCTTATATAATTTTTGAGGCAATTTTGGGTCGTCCAATTGATAGGAGGTTACAATAGAGTTGGAGAATTGGGTCCTCCTAGCCAAAAAATCTTTATATTACTATTAGCAAATTACGACCGTCTATTAACAAAACCTCAGAAAGTGTAGGAAAAAATATTTAATTTACCGTGTAGTAAATTTGTAGATTGTAATGGCGAAATCATGATAGAGATACAATTAATTACATCACTAATACATTTGGGCCTCATTTTCAACCTTCATTTTCGACCAAAGGTCATTTTGGCTTGTGATGTTCACTTTTTTTTTGTTTATGTCCCAAAAAGGTAAAAATTTTGACTTTAGTTAAGTTTAATGTCGAAATTTTGACCAAATCGGGATATAAACAAAAAAAAAAGAAAAAGAAAAGTGATCAAACTCACTTCTGTCTTAGCCGGATCGTGGGTGGGAGGAAGGGCTTCATGAGCATTGTGCATTGTCTGAATACTGGAAGGGCTTCATGAGCATTGTGCATCATCCTAATACTAGAAGGGCTTCATGAGCATTACTGGTATGTTTCCTTAAAAACTCTAGAGGACACGACATTACATTCTCAGTGTTAAGGTTTCCTAGCTAGATTTGTAATCTAGTTTTATCTACCAGCTGCTTTAAAATCGAGGGATTCTTTTAATTTATATTTCTTTTTTCATGCGTGAACTAGCTTGCCTCCATGCACTACTTTGTTTTCTCATAATAGAAGTCAGAGACCTGAGACTGAGTACTTTCTGTCATTTCTCGATAATTTATATGTGCACCCCACTTGTTATTGAAGACCTCAATTTCCATTTTCTTATATTGGTCTAAGGACAAATGAATACAATGATCACAACAATCAGTTTAGGGATGTTCTTGAAATAGGTGAGAAAATGGGGATTTTGATTGAAATCTTATTGTCATTCTTAACAAAAAGCGTATAGTTTCTTAGAAAAGAAAAGTGACATGGCATACTTGAATAAAATTCGAGTGGGAAAATTATTTTGAATCCCAGACCTGTCAATGGCGGTGCTGCTATGGCAGGTGCAGTACCTGCAAAGGCTTCTCCTCTGGAAGGAATCTCTGCTGGAGGAATGCCCCAACAGAATGAGAACATGGCTAAGATTGACCAAATCGGGCTGAAGTCAACAAAGGGAGCTGACTCCGCGAGTAGTATATGTGAGGGCCCCCAGATTCTGACGGTCCTTGATAGGCTAAAGAATCTCTCAAAGTAGGAGAGACAGCTCAAAAGGAAAAGTGGTCTGGCCTCTTTGGTATAAAACCAACAAGGAAATACTCCTTTCCACTGATCAATGTGGTTTCTAACTCTTCAAAAGGAGAATTTTCAATTTTTATCCCTAATCCCTTGATAGATCATTCCATCTCTGCTATGGAGATGACCCTGATAGGCAAGTTTGCTAGGGGAAGACCTAACATTGAAGTTGTCAGGCAGTTTGCAAAGAGAAAATGGTTCTTGAAAAGGCAAGTTGATATTACGGCGATGACCAAGGGATTCTTTCCTTTGAGTTCTCTAATATGGAAGATCTCTTAGATATCCTCTACAGTGGCCCTTGGATGCTGGGTCATTTTTCTCTTGCCCTACGTAAATGGTCCCCTAATCTTGTCCTCAACAACTCAGCTTTCTTTGTCTCGGCTCCAGTTTTGGTCAAATTCCTGGGCCTCCCTCTGGAATACTGGCATGAAGATGTCCTAGGAGGACTGGCAAGCTCCTTTGGAGATCTCCTATCGATTGATCCAATGACAGTGGAAAAAATGAGAAGGGTGTATGCTAGGGCGTGTGTTAACATCCTTCAGACGACGGATCTGCCTAATACCATTGTGATTAATTCAAAGCTTGGGGCTTGGTCGCAAGAAGTTGAGTTTGAATCCCTCCCCTTTGTTTGTTTTACCTGTAAGAAATCGGGCCATAGGGTGAAAGACTGCCCCCTCAAGAATCAGAAAGCAAAAATCATTCCTCTTAAGGAACAAAGGAAGATCTGGAAGGAGAAAACACAGGCTAACCCTAAAGCTTCCAGCTCGACAGACTTAGTTATTTATTCAGGGAATGGCTCAGTTTTAAGCCTGGATGGATCCCCCTTGGTGGATACTAATCTTAGGACCAATGAGGAGCTACTCCCATTGGAAGAAACAGAACCAGCAGACTCCTTTGAAGAAGGAGAAATAGTAGGTGACCTAGCAGGTATGGAAACTCTTTGTATTGAGAAACCTACTTCTCCTTTTGGTGTTATCATTGATATAGGTGTTAAATCTGATGATAGAATCTTAAGCCCCCAAAATCCATAGATTAATAATAGCTGGGCGGATTCTCTTGAAGAATCTAACCCTTTTTTAGCCTGCCAAGAGGAACTATGGATTGAGGTATCTCACAGTAAAAAGAAACAAAATAGCCCAAATCTTGGGATGCCCCTAGGAGGTGTTTTTACTAGAGCTATTAGAGCAGATGTGGGCACCCCTAAACCTCCTAGGGGAATACCTAAAAATATATTCACTCAAGAACAAGAAAGTAGACAAAGCATAGCGGATGGGAGACAGAGAACCATCTCGGATTGCTCCCAAAAGTTATAAATGAAGATTATTTCATAGAACATCAAGGGTTTGAATAGCCCTCACAAACAGGATGTTTTGAGAAATTTAGTTAGGGATCAGAAGCCAGACATCATCCTCATTTAGGAAACTAAAATGGCTAGAGATAAAGTGGAAAAGTTAAAAATGTTCAAAAATTGTGGTGTTGCTGGTTGTAGTTTTGTGGGGGCCTCTGGAGGTATTGCCTCCTTTTGGAACCTCAATACTATTTCAGGGGAAATTATAAAATCAGAAGGTAACATATCTCCTATTCGGTTCTATCATATAAGGGATGGTTTCACTTTGGTTCTATCAAATATTTATGTGCCCAATACTAAAACCGGTAGGGATAGAGTTTGGAGTAGATTGGAATCTAAGAGAAGTAACTTTAAGAATGATTACTGGATGGTGGTTGGAGATTTCAATACCCCTCTTTCTGATTCTAAAAAATTTGGAGGTATTATGTCTCAGATTGACAGTGGGGTGGCTCTGATGGATTTTATAAACAACCAAGCTCTCTTGGATCTTGAACTTAGAGGAAACAACTTTACCTGGTCTAATAGAAGAATTGGGGATAACTTGATCCAAGTTCGTCTGAATAGGACCCTTCTTTTTACGGATTGGATTCTCCTTTATGATTTCTCTTCGTCTACTCTTCCCCAGGTAGGTTCAGATCACTCACCTATCTCTATCCAGGCGAATCCTTTCTTGGGTAAGATAAATTATCCCTTCAGATTTGAGAAAATGTGGATGCAGCACCCAAACATTGCTAAAAATATAGTTGACTGGTGGAACGTCCAAGGGGAAGGTACAACTATGTATAAAGTTGTTCAAAAAATCAAAAGAATTAAGAATAAAGTTAAAGTCTGGAACAAAGAAGAGTTTGGTGATATTTTTAAAATTAAAATCTTGATCCAAGATGACCTCCAAGAGATCCAAAAAACTATTGATATGGAGGGTTTAGCTGCGGAGAACAAAATTAAGGAAAACAAAATTCAATTTGATTATCATAACATTATTTCTAAGGAGGAGGTGTTTTGGAGACAATGTTCCAAAGCTCTTTGGCTCCACGTGGGGGATAAGAACACTTGATTCTTCCATTTGACTGCCCAAAAACATAAGACTGCCAAAAGGATTGAACGTATAAATGGGCCTCATGGCAGGCTAAGCAAGGAGGAGGAAATCAAAATAGAATTATCTGGTTATTTTTCTTCTCTTCTTAAAGCCGACCCTGACCTATCCGAGGATAATCAACAACTGCTTTTGGATTCGATTTCATGTATCATGTTAAGAGAAGATAATAAAATCCTGAGTAAAATTCTGTCAACTAAAGAAATCAGGGCTGCAGTTTTCTCCTTTGAAGGAGGAAAATCTCCTGGTCCAGATGGGTTCCCTCCTTTTTTCTTCCAATCTTTTTGGGACATTGTGGAGAAAGACATATTGGATGCTGTGAAAAAATTCTTTGGTTCTGGTTCCCTCTTAAGAGAAGCTAACTCTACTTTTTTTTTCCTTATTCCCAAGAGGCCATGGGCGAATAGTGCTGATAGTTTTAGACCCATCATCTTGTGTAATACATTCCAAGATTGTAGCTATTATTGAGAAGATCCTGAAAATATTTTTGTGTTCAGGAAGGGAAAAGAAAAACATAATCCACCTTGTGGCTTTGGAGAAAGTGTGTAATCCTATTAAACATGGGGGCCTTGGCATCGGAAAAATTAAGGACATTAATATTGCTCTCCTGGCTAAGCAGTGCTGGAGAACTTTTGGAGAAGAAAAAGGCTGGAATAAAATCCTTAAGTCTAAATATCTGTTTTCCATGCCCACTATTGAATCTTTCTTATCCTCTTCTATCTATGTTCAGGGATCTGTGATTTGCAACAACATCTTGAAAGCTAGACCTCTTGCAACTAAAGGAGCTAGGTGGAAAGTGGGCAATGGGCAGAAAATCAATTTATGGGAGGATCCTTGGTTTAGGGAAAAACCTCCCATCCAGTACCACAGAATGGCTCATTTTGCGGAGATCCACACCCTCAAAGTTGCGTGTAAAGTTGTGAATTACTGGAAAAAAAATAAATGGGTCAACCTGAGTGACATACCCTCTTTTGAATTTTATTAATTTGGATCTTGCCCCCTGGGTTATTAGAGCTAATTGGGAAGATGAACTTGTTTGGGCACCTAATTCAAATGGGAAATTCTCAGTGGCCTCTGCTTATTCGATGATCTCCCCCTTGGTGAGGAGCCCAACTGGGCTAAGGTTTGGTAGCATTCCCTGATCCCCAAAATTAACTTCTTTTTCTGGCTTTTTATACAGGACAAAATCCTTACTACTAAGAACCTGACCAAAAGAGGTTGGATAATCCCCAATAGATGTTACCTTTGTATGAAAGATGTTGAGTCTTCATCTCACCTCGTGCTTCATTGTCAATTCTCAAGGGATATCTAGAGGGTTCTGCTGCAGCACTGGAAAGTTAGCTGATTTTTCCCTAATACAATTAAAGACTTCCTGGACCAATGGAGATCACCCACCCCTCATCAATTGGGAAAACTTGTGTGGAATTTTTCTGCCCCTCATGTCATATGGAGGATCTGGAAAGAAAGAAATAACAGGATTTTCAGAAACAACACCTTCACTCCTTTATTTGTCAGATCCAAAATTATTAGAAGCATAATTGAAAATATTAAAATTGCTTGTGATCTAAAACCAAATTTAATTGAAGGGAACCTTAATAAGGATGTTATTGAACACTGGAACTTTGATTCTAAGCTAAAGCCCTCCCCTTCTTCCTGAGAGTCTGCTGTCTAGAGCTCCCCTCTGCCTGGATGGCACAAAGTGAATTTTGATGGAGCAGCTAAAGGAAATCCTGGCATTGCTGGATGCGGATGTATTGTTAGAAATGCAAAAGGTAGATGCATTTTTGCTTCTGCAATCCCTATTGGTTTTCAAACTAGTCATATGGCTGAAGCTATGGCGGCCCTCTATGCTTGTAAATTAGCTAAAAGATAGAATTGTTCAAAACTGTGGTTGGAAGGGGACTCGATGAACACAATTAATTGTATTAATGGTATTCATCCTCCCTCTTGGAATACAGGTCACATCATGATCAGATAAAAAATCTATTAGCAGGGTTTGAGATCACTCACTTCAGTCACACCTTCAGAGATTTGAACTGTGTGGCAGACAGCCTAGCGAATGTGAGTGTTTTAAGTGCTGACGTAAGAAATTGGCAAGGAAACCAAGGATTAAAAAATGATATCCTAAGTCTGCTAAGGTATGATCAAATCCACCACAAACCCAGAAATATTACTTATGATGATGACAAGAAAAGATAGTAATCAGAGTTGCCTCAATTTCCAGCCTTGCACGCATGACAACAAGTGCATTAATTATAACATTTATGGGATAGATGTTATCATTTCTTTAAAAAGGTGGCATTTCCCCATTATTTTCTCACACAGCTCTCAACACACTCTTTCTGTGCGATTGTTTGTTTTCTGGGTTACTGCTAAAATGGGAGGAAAGTTGAAATGGGAAGAACCCTCTGTCTGCAAATGGAAAAAAAGAGGTCGAGGTTTGGAAGAGACTCAAGGAAGGCAGGGTCATAGATTATATGGAGAGACTCCATGGTTACGATAAGGATATCTCTAAGGAGTTTGCGGATAGATGGAACAATGGCAAGGTGACTATCTATGGTAAGACTTTCTTCATTTCTGAGAAAATCATTTCTGAAATAACGGGTCTGAAAATGTTTGGTCTGAAATATTATAGAAGTGGGGTTATGGCTAAAAATACTGCTAGAATGTACCCTAAAACCTAGAAGGAAAGAGATTTACTTGTAAAACAGAAGGGTGATTATGTCTTGCGATGCCATATGAAGCTCTTTTGGGCTAAAATGGTTAAAGCTTTAATGCAGTACTTTACCCTTGAGGATCAGTACACTAGGGTTTATAATTTCCATTTCATGCTGGTTAATCATTTTAGATACAATAGGAAAAAAAAATTCCTATTTTCTTCTCAAATCTTTGGGTAACGGCATTATGGAACACAGAAAAAATGTCGAGAAACCTATACTCCATGATGGGCTTATTCTATTGATCTACGAATATGCAAATTTTAAGTTGCAGGATAACTCCCAGGCCGAAGGCTCAAACAGGGGAAAGAAGGGAAAAAGACCTATGGTGAATGACAGTAACACTCCAAGCAAAAAGAGAAAGGGGAAAACAAACAATGTTGGGGCTGACCCTGCTAAGATCCTCATGGGGGAGGATGGAATGAACACGAACAACGAATTAGAGGCTAAGGGGAAGGTAGATAGAGGTGATAAGGGTGAGGCGGCCAAGTTCATCTCAGAGGAAACATGTATGGAATCAGGGGAGGATACTGAATCCCTTGAGAAGGACATTAATGGCTCCTCTAAGGAGATGGACAGTGACAACAAAGACAACTCTAAAGACAAGGAAACAGAAGGTCAGGAAGGCAACAAAACACCGGAGGAGCCTAGAACCCAAGGTGAGGTACAAACTAAAACCCCTGAGAAGAAGAACATCGAGTCGAGTCTAAAAAATACAAAGAAGGCTAACCCTATCATCACTCCTATTCTGGTGAATTATGCTGAGTCTGAGTCTAACAAGGGTAAGCTTTCTAGGAAGACCTTTGAAAATTTAGAGGGCAATAAAGTGGAAGGGAATAACAAAAAAGATAATGAGAAAGCTGGAGGCAACAATGAAAATGAGACAGAGAAAAGCCAAGAACCTACAAGGTTTATGCAGGTAGTCAAATAGTGGGATGAGATGGATTATTAGCTGAACTCTTGGCTTCTTGATGAAATAAGAGACATCAATGGTAGGTATGATGATCTCTAGGATAGAGTAAATAAGATTGATATCTTGTTGGCTAAACCAGTGAATAAGGCTACTCAGAATAATGAAACTCAAGAGGAAGAAATAGATAAAAGACTGCTAGAGAAGCTTGAACTTAGAATCAATGCAATGGTTAATTTTTTCCAGCGTATGACAGAAAGTCACATTCAGAGTATTAAAAATAATCTTAGCCATATGATGAAAAAAAATAATGAAGGCATGAATGTGACTGACAACAACTTAAGGGTGCTTCTCTCAGTGCTGGATGGGAACACTACTCCCATCACAGTGGATGATGATACTGCTATTGACTCTAGCATCGCTGGCCCAGGGACTCATACTAAGGCGAGTGCCAAAAAGGTGAAATCGGGTAGCACAAAGGAAATTAAAGATCTCAGAGAGGCTATTGAAAAGTATAAAAATGTGATGGTTGACTCTACTAAGATGGTGGAAAAATAGAACTAACTGTGCTTTGTGGCTGGTTTTCTTTTTGTCTAGGTGTCATCTTTTGGCTGGTTGTAAATGTTGTAGGGTTCTTATTGTTTCAATCTTTTACCCCCAGCTGTTGCTCTTTGTTGTATGTCTCACTTTTTGTATGTTGTATCCTAATTATCTTTAACTTCTTTTGTACAGGGTTACTGTTCCCTTAAAAAACTATTTTAATCTCAATCGAAAACAACTGTGTATAAGAAAACATATCGACAACCAGCTTCATTTCCAAAAATCTAAAGGTAATTCTTGTTTTACATTGCATACAATTTCTGAGAGCTTTTTTATTTGTTGAAATTGATTTGATTTTTTATGTATAGCTTAAAAAAAATTTCATCATTCGAATTCATATAGTGAAATTTGAAAAGATTTCAAGTTATTACCATAGATTGAATTTATAGTAAATGGAATTTCTTACTATTTCTATCCAAGTTTGTTTCTAGGGTTATATGTTTGATTTTCTGGGCTAGGTTTTTAACCGTTAACACATGTAGTCTTTGTTCCTGCATAGAATTTTTACTACCATTTCTCACTCTATAAGCTAACCTAAGAATTATTTTTCCTCAAATATGTGACTGTGATTTATTAGTAAATTAATATTCTTCTATTAATCCCTAAGTTTTGTTGATGATTAGTGACCAACAGTTAGTCATTTACTTAGGCAATTTTAGTTGGTTATCACTCTGGCCGAGCTAAACATTCAAGGTCGAGCAACATTGTCGAGTTACATCATGTCGACCCGAGTAGAATATTAAGTGTCGAGCGACAGAGATGTTAAGTGTCGAGCAGAATAGTTTTTGCATACATGTCAGGATTGATTCAAAATTTGATGTGAAATGTTTAGGCCGACTTGTATGAGATTTGGGCCAACATATGTACGCATTTAATATTTGTCTACTGAGTTATTTACGCATTTAATTGTTTTATCCTATGCATGGCATGGAGCCAATCAGGGAATCAGAATGCATTGCAGGCATAAATAATAGATCTTGATCGTTGATCTAGATCTCGCTCCCAGATCCGTAAAGACATATAAGATTGCTTCTAACCCTATTATGTGTTTGAGAGAGAAGGGTTTTTCTGTTCATGAAAGATGAGCAATGAGTTATTTTGAGAAGAAGCTTAGATCAAGCAAAATGACAGAGCAGTGAAGAGAAGAGTAAAGACATATTAGATTGTGAGATCACATAAGGTATTGGAAAGAGCAGATCCGTCATCTGCATCTAAGTGCATAACAAAGGATCACTACTTGAAACATTCTAACAAGTGTATCAGGTGAAATATCTTAACAGAGTGGTTCTAGCAGACTGTTTTAAATCTCTTAGCTGAGTGCTTACTTTACTATAAGTTAAAATTCTTTCACAAGGTAGATTGTAATGATCTTTAATTTTTAACCGAACAGACCTTTAACCAGGTAGATTGCATTTTGTAATCAAAATCTTGTAGCGCTAACAGGCACACTTTATTGCTGCAGTAGTGAATATTTGGTGGGTGTCATCCCCACCCCAGTTTTACCTATTTGGGTTTCTGGGTTACGAAAATTCTGTGTTATGAGTTATATATTTCATGTTGTGGATACTATCTGAAGTTAGGTTAAATTCATATATGTATGAATGTGGATCAATTTGTTTTAAGTGGTTAAGTTTTAGGATCTGATTCACCCCCCCTCTCAGTATCTTGCTTTCCCTTTATTGTACTTCCAACAATTGGTATCAGAGCGCAGTTATCCTACAAAAGCTTTTAATCAGCTTGTGAGTACAGATCTTGAGATGGAATTTTACAAGTTGGGTAAAGTCATTGAGATTCAGCTAGCATTACATTAGCTTGAGATAGCAAGACAAAAATTGAAGAAATCATTGACAGCTAGGAGACATTTGGCCAAACAAATGAATGATACTCATTATCAGGAATATGACACTGCAAATCTATTTCAGAATGGAGATTCTTCTGAGAGCGATGCAACAATTGAAAATCTACTAGAAAAGAACAATGTGCTGTGTGAAGAAGTTAGAAACTTGAAAAGAGAACAAGAAATGCAGACAATGAGACTATGTGAAGTAGTCGAACAAAAGAAGAAAGCTGAAGATGACAAAGCTATGGCAGAAGAAGATAAAAGAGTGATAACTGTCAGACTTGATGAAAGGACACATGATGTGCAAATGATGACAATCAATCAGGTTGACATGGCAAATCAACTACTACTTGCAAATCAGGAGATTAGTAGGAAAGATATGGAAATGATGAATCAGAGATCTGAGAACAATAAATTGAAAGATGATTTGAGATCTGAGAAGGAACTGAATGAAAGGCTGAATAAACGTAATGAAGCTTTGAGTCATTTTGAGAATTTGATGGAAGCATCAAGAAGACCAAAAGATTCTTCTGGATTAGGTCACACTAAACCAAAGACATCTACTGAGAAAGCAGAATCATCTAAGAACAATGAATGGAGGAATGCAAAGACAAAGTACAACAAGCCTGTTTTCCACCACTGTGGAAAACTGGGTCATACAGAAAGCATTTTCCGAAGCAAGAAAGGTAAGTCCAATCCTAAACCTAAGTTCAATGGTTACTATTTTAATTACAAGAAATTTGGACATAAAGCACATGAATGTTGGGCTGAAGCAAGTGATGCACCTCCCAAACCAAGATTTAATGGCTATTGTTACAAGTGTCAGAAACATGGTCATAAAGCACAAGACTGTAGATCCAATATTTAACAATAATGGACATCAAAGACAGACAAAATCACCTAGGAAAGGCAACACTTACAACTAGGATTATAACACAAGGCAGAGTTGTCATTACTATGAAGAATATGGACATGCACCTGAAGATTGCTTAAAGACACATTTCAGAAGAAAATCTAAGAGTTGGATGAATGGAAGCCTAGTCTGATTTAGTTGTTTGAATATTGGTCACACTAAGAGAGAGTGTAGGACAAGAGTACCTGCTCCTACTATTGATTAAATAAGAACACTGATGAACCAGACATGGGTAAGGAAAACAGAGCCAAGCAGCAGTGAAACCACTAAAGTTGAGGTCACCCAATCCAATAGATCACGTGATCACACCATCTCTAACTGAGCAATAGAGGTATGTAAGGAACTGCATTTAAATTTCAAATCTTACATCAGTTCCTAATATGTAAATGTGTCAAAGTCCATATCTACATATGTTGAGATGCACCAGGAAATGTTTGTGACAAGTGCTGAGAAGAGCCAACTGCACTATAGGTGTCGTGTTGGTTGGCCGAGTAATTTTTGTGATGGTCGAGTATGGTAAGCCGAGTGGTATGCAAGTTGTGTTAGTCAGCCAATGACAGCTAGTTTGCACTAACCTAATAGGCAGAATATTTATTTCTTATCTACGTTGACCTTTTGAGTCTATATAAGGACGAACAATTTATTCTTCATTTTACCTTGCGATTTTTAGTATTCACAGAGAAATCGAAGAAGTTGCAGAATTTATCTTAGTAAAGTTTGTTTCAAAAACCTCGCCAGCGTGCCTTCAGCAACCCTAAGGTGAACAGTGTGAAGTGTTACTTGCCGAGGTACCCTGTTCATCATTTTTGAACCCTAATTTTAGAGATTATGGCTGCAAGTTCTTCTACACCAGTCAAAGGTATGGAGGAGGAGCTGAAAAAAATTAAGCTAGTAAGAAGTGATGCATGTGCATCTCCTAACTTTTGAGCCGTTCCTGAAAGTGCAATTTTAGGTGATCTGAACGAAGCCCTCTCATCTATTCCACCAAAGGTACTTATGATCCACGATGTTAGATCTTGTTACATGGTTAAGATTGGTGAAGTAGGTGATAGTGAATTGAGGAAATCCTACAACAAGTTGTGCGAAAATGGAGTTCTGAAAGAAAAATTCAAGCATTTAACCTACAAAGGGTTAACTTGTGCCCTAGATTTTCTGCCAGACTTCAAGGATGAATAGATCAAGGTTGTTCTAAGCTGAGTTCATAATATGCATATGTGGCTGGATAATGGACCAGTTAGGATCACTAAAGATATTATTCATCAAGTAACTGGATATCTTGTTATCAGTGGAAAGTGAACAATGAGAGATCAAAGTAAAGAAGAGATAGCATCTAACACTAGAGCTGTCTGGAATAATAGAGGTATGACTATCTCTACAATTGAAGATTTAGAACTTGACTTTGGAGTGAGAGTGATTGCACATAAGTTCTATTAGTCGAGCTAACTAGATAGTGTTCCTTGCATAGCTGTGGACCAAGCATGGAAGATAGTCAAGAAGAATCACACCTACGACCTTGCCGAGCTACAATTGACACAACTAGCCAATAACTTACTATCAATCAGAAAAGCTAAAATCTCATCATGTAAGTTTGGCTCTTTACTAGTTTTCATATTCTTCTATGTATAGAATTCATTTCCTACACTGGGAAATATTGTTTGGAAGAAGGATAGACCTATTACTGTGCAGATTAGTGAATGTATTCAGCAATTAGGCAATAATTTCAATAGTATTATGGGAAACTACTTTGTGGAATTCAAAAAGAGAATGAGGTTGAGATCTAGAATTCCTAGTTCACTTGTGGAAAAGCACTATGAAGAGATATGTTTTCTAGTTGACTCAGATTACAGATACATTCAGGCTGTGACACCTAGGGTATCATGGCTGGAGCCATTTCCCTATGAAGTTAACATTGATGAAACATCAGAAGCTATCACAACACTCCTAGCAGAGGAGATTGATACAAAAGCAAAGAGATTTGGAAATTATGATGAAGCTAAGGCAAAGATATCTATGAATCTTACGGTAGGAACCATGGAGAGAAAGAGGAAAAAGATTGTGAAAAATCTGAAGAAAATGATTGGATTGCCGAGTGATGAGGAGCTAGAGGATGCACCTCTAGGGCTATCTACTGGACAAGGAGAAGATGTAGCTGAAGAAGAAGAAGTAGAAGTTAGTGAATCTGAAGAAGAGATTCATATTAAGACAAAAGGAAAGAAACCAGCAATAGCCAAGGCAACCAAGCCAAATCAAGAAAAATGTAAAGTTACCCCTCCCATTACCAATCATCCAAGGACAAGGGCATCTACCATTAAGTCTCCAACAGTGCAAATAAATGTATATGAAAAGAAGAAGGTTGGAGAGAGTAGTTTTGGATCAAAGACTAAATTTGCAACAGAGGTTGTGCCGAGCCTACAGGTAAAGAGACCAAGAAGGAAACTACATCTGGATCCAGAAAGTGATGAAGAAAAGACTGAAACTAATGAACCCAGCAACATACCAACATCACCATTCAAGAGATCCACTGATATTAATGAGGTATGTGAGAATTTGAGAAATTATGCAGGGTTATCTGGTTTTGGGTGCCAGCAAGAAGTTGAGTCCACTTTATGGCCAAAAAGTGAAACTATTTTTCCTGGTTTTTCAAATTTGTCCTATTTGACCTAAAGATTTGAGGCACTTAGACATGGAATCCTCGAAAAAGTCACTAATATAAAATTTTAGGATTCAAAGTCTAGTTTCAAAATATTTGATTTTTTTAAATACCCAGATGATAAATTTCAAATTTCAATGGGGATTACTAAAACCCTCATTTTAAAAGTCACTCTTTCAGGACTATACCATGCGTGTGTACGACAAGTGAAATCAGACTCAAATGACACTATTTATCTAAACCCTTTTGTAAAATGGTAAGTAACAATTAATATTGATTAGAATATTTTTCTATATTTTTTTGTTAAATATTTTTTTTTATTAATTATATATTGGGCTCAATCATTGTTTATAAAATCTCTTGTGTACGACAAGCATAATTTGCCCTAAACATTTGATTTTTTAATAAAAAAAAATTTAAGTGTGTAGAATTATGTGTAGTTTGATGTCATATAATTTTATTTTTCAATAAACATTTAAAAAAAAAAGTTATTAAAATTATAAAAAACTTGTATTCTCTTTCCTATAGACATGTTTTAGTACAAAATGATTGAAAAATAGAAATATTAATCAAATTTTAAAAAAATACATATTATGAATCTTCATTGTCTAATCTAAAATGGGTTTTTTTTTGGTGAAAAAAATCCTTAGAAAACCCAATCTGATATGTGGCCAAAGTGAGTTTTGTATGTGCATATGGACATGGCCTTCAACATTCAGGTCAAACCAGATCCAAAGCCAAGGGTCGGTTGACCAAGCCTTTCCCAAGGCTAAACCTGAACCAATTTTGGCGGGCAAAATTTCAATTTTATAAAATAGGGTGGCGTTATGAAATGGGGTGACGTTTCAAATATAAAATGTCACCCCATTTAATAACATCACCCTGTCTCATTTCGTAGCCGTTGGAAATTGGTTTAAACCAAAATGGGGGTGACGTTATGAAATGGGGTGACGTTTCATTTTTGAAATGTCACCTCGTTTCATAACATCACCCCGTTTCATATTTGACCATTTTTTTAAAAATCTTCTGTGTTTTTTTACTACATCAGCATTCTTGTACTTGAAGTACAGTCTATAGCGATCAAATTTGTAGAATTTGGATAACTTTTGCATTGTTTATTGACTATTTTATTCTCCATTTGAAGGCATCAATCATTGGGAGCATATAGAACAATTTTTTGCAGGTTTAAACTATTGAAGGCACTTGTGTGATTGATTTAAATTATTAGTCATGGGATGTAAACAACGTCAAAAGAAGAAACAAAGGAGGATTATGACTGATGAGGAAATTCAAGTGGAGAAAGAGAAAGAGGCTAAACATTAAAGAGATAGAAGAATGAGGATGCGTGAAATGAATAGTAATGAAGCTTCATGATCTGTAACAATTGAAGACTCAAACATTAAAGATACCATGGGGGATGCAATGGATGCAGAAGATGCAAATATGAAAGAGGTGAATGAAAGCATGTCATTGAATGCACCTTGTAGTGATGTTCTGAGTACGTCTTTGACTTCATATTTGAATGATACTCAACCTACGATAATAGATGGTAATATTTATAGAGACTTATTAGATGCATATTCTAGAGATGAAATTGAATTAATGAGGCCTCATTTTGTTTTTCAACTTAGAGAATTTGAAAATGAAAATCCCCCTATTGTTGTTGAAAATGAAGAG
>MU227811.1:656967-669230 GCA_018584345.1 Thuja plicata | reverse complement strand
AATCAATTAATCATAGGGGTTTTAGCTAATAATCATTTTAGATTTAGGAATTAAATTGTAATGTCGGATTTATGCAAATTTGGGTTTTCTGCATTTGAAACTCAGTCGATTAAAGTCAATTAGGAGAAGAATTTGCCTAGTATGATAGGACTTCGAGGATGAGAAAATGCGCCAAAATTGATTAGGTTGTCAGGTGCCAATTTTGGGGTGTTACACCAAGTACTATAATTAAAATGTTGAAAGCAGTGCCTTAATGTTGACATTTGATCTAAACATTGCCACTATCCTAAATAATGTACATGAGATTTCTTAAACAAAACTATCATTGAGTTTATGTAACTTGCAAGAAAGGACACCCTTGATGGATACTTGTTGTCCTTTGAAATTTGAAAATCTTTCATGCACTTATCAATTCTCTATACCTCTCAGATATCTATTTATTGATCTTGTAGCTATATGTATCACTGTCTTTGTGAGTCTTTATTTTGGAATAATTCTAATTATGTCAGGGTGACTGCATCACCCATATCACCATAGTCCCATTGAGGAAAGTTTTTAATAGTGAATCATAAAGATTCACTATTATGAATAATGTGTATATCTCCCTGGTTGGACTATGATGACATGTCTGATATAGGGATGGACACCTTGACATGATCAACAAAGTTTTAAATAAGGACCCCTTAAAATATAAAACCTAACCATCTTCACTTTTTTAATATGGAAAATAAAAAGGGTAACATTTATAGAAACATCTGTGTGATGCTTTCCTACTAAGAATATCTAACCAGCTGCCTATACAATCCTTTGGGCACAAATTCATTAATACTTCATAAAACTTTTCAAAAGACATTCCTATTAACTATTACAACACACTTTTAGACTGAAACCTCTTCTAATTCATCTTATACATGTGTATGATTTTTGATAGTGAACAAATAGACTCACTACCATGAGTCATATATACTACTTGATGAACTAGAAGAGAGAAAAAACAACTTAGTTCATTATACTAGCTAGATCTCACCTCCAGCTCTACCAAAACTTATAAATAACAAACTAAAAATGTAATCAACACATAGGGAAATGAAAAATGCAACTAATAAAAATCAGGATATAAACAAAATAATGTGATCAAACTCACTTCATTCTGTCTTAGCTGGTTCACAGGTGGTAGGAAGGGATTCATGAGCATTGTGCATTGTCTGAATACTAGAAGGGCTTCATGAGCATTGTGCATCATCCTAATACTGGAAGAGCTTCATGAGCAATACTTGTATTTTTCCTTAAAAACTCTAGAGGACACGACATTACATTCTTAGTGTTAGGGTTTCCTAGCTAGATTTGTAATCCATTTTTATCTACCATTTGTTTTAAAATCGAGGGATTTTTTTTATTTATGTTTCTATTTTCATGCGTGAACCAGCTTACCTCCATGCACTGCTGTTTTTTCTCATAATACATGTCAAAGACCTGAGACTAAGTACTTTCTATCATTTCCTGATAATTTATATGTACATCCCACCTGTTATTGAAGACCTCAATTTCCATGGTCTAAGGACAAATGAATACAATGATCACAACAATCAGTTTGGGGATGTTCTTGAAATAGGTGAGAAAATGGGGATTTTCATTGAAATCTTATTTTCATTCTTAACAAAAATCATATAGTTAATTAGGAAAAAAAAAGTGACACGGCATACTTGAATAACAACTGTGTAGAAGAAACCATATCGATAACCAGCTTCATTTCCCAAAATCTAAAGGCAATTCTTGTTTTACATTGCATACAATTTCTGAGAGCTTTTCTATTTGTTGAAATTGATTTGATTATTTATGTATAGCTTGAAAAAGATTTCATCAGTCGAATTCATATAGAGAAATTTGAAAATATTTCAAGTTATTACCATACAATGAATTTATAGTAAATGGAATTTCTTACTATTTCTGTACAAGATTGTTTCTAGGGTTATATGTTTCATTTTCTGGGCTAGGTTTTTAACCGTTAACAAATAGTCTTTGTTCCTGCATAGAATTTCCACTTAATATCATTTACTATTAGCATATTTGAATGATTTAAATCTTATAATGTAATTATGGGTGGAAAGGTTCTAAGAATCTTTGATTTTGTGTGATATAAATCCAGAAACTAGAATTTTTGAACAAAATGTCAATGCAACATATCCAAGTGTTAATACTGACATATTTATAAAGATAATCTCAAGCCAAAAGATAAGTAATTCAAAACCTCAAGATTTACAAGCCACATTTTCAAATCTTATCCACAGCTATCTATTTGAAAAAATAAAATAATAAATTCAAACCCCAAGGTGTTTTTTAAGATCTTGTGCTGGTGATGTTCAGTGGCTAAATCATATGTTTATTGTGATGACAAAGCTCAGAGACTCACCTAAAGTCAAGTCCAACAATTTTGAATATGATATAGACACCATTTAGCTACAAGAGTAAACCTACCAAATGCTTTAAATAACCATGCCAATCTGAGACAACTAAGTTTCTTCCTTAAATTGCTAGATTCTACAACATGTTCATGATTTGGACTGGAAATGGGAATGTATTAAGGTCATGGAGAAATAGAAAATTCAATTCATATGGAACGAAGCCAATTATATCACAATATCTTCAAGTATGTGAAATATGTAGGCCATGTCTTCAAGTATGTGAAATATGAGGCTTGAAACAGTTCACCTGTCAACAATTTAATCATCAAAACATCCAAATGAGAGTCTTCTAAACACATAAATTTTCTTGTTCTTGAATATCAAAACCTTTTACACCTTAGAAAATTTAAGTACATCCTTAGAACATTTAAGTACATCTATTGAACACAAAAAACTTAGTGCTAGTGCAAATATTCATACACCTTGAATGGGTACATACTTGGAGATTTTTACATTTGAGAACTTTTGAACTCGAATCAAGTCATAGAAAACAACAACTATATACATTATTAGCACAAACTCTTAAAAACCATTTTCTAAATGTTTTGAATTTTGACAACTTTGAGACAACTAATTTCACTAATAATATAATGTCAAAGAACTATATAAATAATATTCTAAACATAATGAAATATTCAAAGGAGTATAAGTTCTACATTTTAGGGAGTATGTGTCTCTCACTTTCCTTTTTTTTTATCTACAAGTATAGCTCCTATAGACTCTGATTATCAAAATAGTTTTGGTCACGCAATTTTCATGAGAAGACACTAGATGTTACTGTGTAAGAGTCAATAAATTCTACCTCGGATGTAGGGAGATTAGTTTTGGTTTTTCAAAGAAGTCACTTGCCATGGTCAAGAGAAAAAGATAAATTGCAAAGTAAAAGGGACATTGTAGTGTGCTTATACTAGAAAAGTTAAAAGCATAGCCCCCACCACCCCCGCCTGCAAATTAAATATATTAAGAAAATGATATTGAAGCTCGTACTAAGATAGATAGTGATATATTTGAGGTTACATAAAATGATCAGTAGACATTCGATGTTGATCAGCCAAATAGTAGTAAATCAATATAGAGATATACAGGCTACAATCAGTCCTCTCCCTCAGAAAGAATAGTGTAAAGATTCACCTCAGTTCATCTCTATAGAGAGTACTTCCAACTCAATTGCAAATGGTGAAACAACATAATTGGAAACAATACTTTAGGTGATTACAACCCTACCATTATTATTGTAAATCTTCATTTGATGAAGGATCTTAAAAGAGAAACCAACAATGGATCTGGGTACAACGATTCATCCTACAACTTTTTTTTCTTACTTATATTAGTAGAGTTTGAAATGGGAACCCAATAATATGGAAAATGAAATGGTGCTACTTATGTTAATGTTTGACCTTACTCAGTCCCAATAATGTGGATTCTCTGATAGAGTGTGAGGTACACGGTGTCCCCATTAAGTATCATTTTCTCAAGGATAAAATCAAGTCTGAAAAAATGGATTAGGTGACCACTAGATCTAGTTCCCTTAGAAATACAATGCAAACACAATTTTGTGCAGCATGAATAAATCCTTGTAATACGACATGGTCCGAAACTAGCAATCAAATGAAGTTTTTGGTCTTCAAATGATTTTTAGGGAGTACTTGCAAGTTCATTCCACCAAAATTTTATTACAGAAATCTTCAACATATGCACAAATGAGCCCCAACACCTTTTATAGCTTTTTTGGAGGGAATTTGCGATTCAAAATTATAATATTTTTTCCCCTCAAAATTGTCATTTTGAAATAATAATAATGTTTCATACATAAAGACATCATTAACTAGGCGTACAACTTTTAATACATTTCATTGCCTCTCCAATGTGCTAGTACACTAAGTAGTCCGTTTATGATTTCTCAATATTAGATCACATTAGTGAAATAGTAATTAGTTATTTAATAACTCATCTAACTTGTGGAAAGCACTGAAACTGAATTGGAATCAAACTTTGGTCACACTTGGATTATACTAAATATGTAGGATGATGATTGGAGCCAATTGCATCCCATAAAATTTCTTTTAGTGCAACTATGCCATAAGTATGGTTGTGCCCCATTAATAGAATTGCATATACCATATTTTCATACTAGCATGTTCATATCTAAATTTATCAATTTTATGCTTAAGAACACCTTTGAAGATATCACTAATTTGATGCTTAAGAACACCTTTCAAGATATTCTATAATTTGATATGATTGTTTCATTTGTGAAGTTAATTGGAACCAAAGTGCTAAAGTAGTTGTTATGAAAAAGTAGTTGTGATGGAAAAGTGATCCAAAAATAGGCATTTCTGTGATGGAAACAAAGCCGTGTTGTTTGTGAGCTTGAATGCAATTGAGAGACAAAAATATCTAGGTCTGCATGGGTTCTGTGGCTGCATATTTACTCTGGGTTGTATATTTTATCTTTGTTGTCTTGGCCAAGCATTGCAGTGTTAATGTTCAAGTATAGGTGGTTTTGTAGTGTTTAGCTTTTAGAAGTTGCCATCATAAAATGTTTATCACTTGTCGAATTCTATGTTCACCCAAGAATTTTTACTGGTCTAGTTGGCCATGTGTTGTACAAGTGTTAAGTATAATATCAGAGCATCTATAGAATAGTAGTCTAGGAAGTCATTTTCAACGTGTTGATGTTCCAAAGTGATATGATCTCCTGCAGACTACTTTACACATGACAATCATTGGTAGATTTCTATGGATCTATATATCTTATGAGAAAACACCTTTTGATCTATCAATTTTCTGAGACTTTTGATCTTCCCCATGTCACATCAATGCCTTTTGTGGTCCATCAATCATAGCATATTTTATTTTGACTAACTTTCCAATATTTTATTAATATTGTAGATGGTATAGTTGACAAAAGAACTTAGATAAAAAAACAATTTCTAACCAAGGTAGACTAAAAGCAAGAAAATTCAAAGATATGATACTAATATGAACTAAATGAAACACCATTCCTTCCATTTGTCATTTTCTTCACAAATTGATTCTTAGAATATAATAATAGAATACTGACTCCAATTTTTCAGCAACCATATCTTTCAATTTTATATGCATAGGAAAGAACTTATCATTTAATTTTTTAGCAATGTTCCCATGCAACCAAATTTACAAATGTTCATTTCCAATATTCCTACATCAACCGAACTAGGAGTGGAGATAATTGGTTGTGTAGTGCTTGCAAGTGGCAGCAAAAGTTACTTTTCTTGATTCATGTAGTACTTGCAAGTGGTGGAAAAAGTTAAAAGGCCTCATCTTCAATGTATCATCTATCAAAAATTCTATTGAACTAGGAGTGGAGACAATTGGCTGTGTAGTAATTTAGAGTGACTACACTAAAAATGAAATCAATTGGTTGTATTGTAAATAATTGCAAATATGGAAGAAGAGAATCTGAAGCCAGTGGAGGGTTCATTGTATGCAATAACGATTGTAGGCTGTGTAAAATCTAATGGAAATATACCTTACACTACAAGGTAAAATTTGTGGAGCATAGACTTCTGAGACACAATGACCCTATTTTATAGTGTAGGTAAGGAATTATGTCCTCTCCTTTGTTTGAAAAATCTAAGCGAATTACCTCCACTAAAGTAAGCCAAAAACACAGAGCAACTCACACATTGTTGATTCTTTAATGTTTTTGTATGCACTTGTTCCTAAAGAAGTATTTATTAACATATGAGATGCTAAAAGGTTTAGAAAAATAAGAAGAGCTGGAGATGGCTGGTGCGTCCAGTCTAGCAGAGCAGGGATTCATACCAACTCAGAATATTTACAATGGTTGTTTGAAATGCTATTTTCAAATACTTTTGATCGAATTTTGTTCTGGAGGCGATATTTTGTAACATGTGTTTTCTACTAACAAACATTGGAAAATAACCGCCACCAAAGGATTTCAACAATAAGGGGAAAAATTAGATCAATCAAAATTTTTATATCTAGTTCTAATTGAATAGATTTTAAAGTATTATGTTGAAGAGTCAGGGGAAGAGAAAAGTTTTGAAAATTATTTGATTTCAATAGTAAACAAATTCAATTTGAAATCGAAACTTATTTTATCAATCCTCAAATAGCCATGAGCGTAGGATTTTGCAATCTCAGAGGGCTTGATTGACTGTCATATTCAATGAAGAAATTTGATACAAACTGGGAAAAATGAAAAAGATTTAAGGCCAACAATTGGAATGTTCAAGTTGGACTTGCATCTCCACGTCACCGTCATGCTATGAAACACTCAATTTGATTAATTAAATGCTTGAGTGAATTGTAGATAATATATTGATTCATGATCCATGATCTTACCAAGTCCCATTTTCCAATACTAGTCTGCGTCGTCTCTAGTTTTCATTATATTAATAATTAGTACAGAGATTTGAAATACATCCTATTTGAAATTATTTTATTAACTTATAATTTATTTTGTTTTACCTTAGCTGTTTTATTTATTATGTACATGGAAGCAATTTTTTTTGAAATATAACAATAATTATTACATATTATCATTATGCTCCAACTCTTGTTGTCATTGTAGAATGCCTCTCAGCATTAATGAGTAATTCATAATGATTGGGACAAGTATTTAATGGTCTGAATGATCTTTGGTCCCATGGTAGTCTAACAACATTTATAGAAATATCAAATATCAACATGATTTGTACATAGAATATTCCTAGGATGAAATAGATAAGGAACTTCATGATGGGCCCTTGGTTTAAATATCATGGTTTATAGTCCAATTAAAGCGCAATTACTCAATATTAAAACAAGTATGCAATGAAACATATAGTATGGAAATCTAAATTCAATTGTATGAGCATGTTTAGGGTGTTTATTAATCTTCAATTGCAATTTTTGGTGATAATTGCCCCTTTATATAGTATTGCCACCTTGGTGATTGTTGGATAAGCTTGTAGCGACCATTCAAACCTGAACATTAGATGTTCCCTTGAGGTATTGGAAAAGTAACTTTTTCTGCCACTTGCAAGAACTTAGATGGTATAGTTGACTAAGCTGATTGGGCATCACCTTCCAACCATTGAAAAAGCAACTTGAACTTACATTTGAGTGGAGGAGGGAGTTGGGCTCTTTCAAGGACATTGTGAGGCAAACTAGACAGTTTTTCACTAATATTTCCCTTTCCATCTTTTCTTCTTCCCTGAATTATGAAAACAAAATAAGACCTCTCTATGTATGTTTAAACAGATTTCCTAATCCATGGAAACACTATGTCTTTCAGGGAATAGAGGTTCACCTTGTATACGGTTCCAAAACCACCTTGTCCAGGCTTCTCATTTGTAGTTTGATTTGAGATGTTGTCTACATTAGTATGTTACTTTTTATTGCAATTATAATTAGTATGAATGAACAAAATAACCAGCTAAACAAAAATGATATGTTGGAATGACAATGCAATATTTATCGATATAGCGTTGATGGCTTTGGTTGATGTTCCTATGTGTCAATGTTGTGTTGGCCCTTGTGTGTTGAAGACATCACACACAAAAATTAATCCTGGGCATCAAGTTTTGGGTTGCCCAAATAGGAAAAAGGTCTAGATATGGAATTATATTTTATGTTTAAAATTTATGTGACAAGTAATCATTTTAGGAAGAACTGATGATGATTTGGTATTGCAGGGAAATAGTGGATGTCAATACTTTTGGTGGGTCGATGAAACCACATTTACATCTACCCCATCTACGTCTATACCTGATGTAGGAAATGAGTGACACATGTGCAAGGATCGAGAGGAAGCTAGTGCCACCAAGATTGCTTCAATGGTGAAAGCATAAATCATGTTTCTGTGATGCCTTCTTTGTGTAGTTTGTGCACTACTTTGTTGGGACCATATGCATAAATGTGATTAATAGAGGGCTATTGTAGATACTGAAAATTTTTAAGAATTTCATGTAGATACATTGGACATATTTTGATAAACTCGTGAACCTTTTGTTGTTTATGACTTCGTTATGATTTTCTATATAAAATTTTAAACAAAATAAAAAATTAACCTTATTAAAAAGAAAATTGAAAAAAGTTATAACATTTTAAAAAAGTTAACCTTATTTATGATTTATGATGTATCAACTCTAGGAGGGTTCGTTGACATTAGTCAAGTGTGACTTTGGGTTATTAGTGATCTATCTGACATGCCAGCATGGAAGGGATATCGATTATTAGTGTAAACAGTAGCTAGTTAAGGACTTATATAATATTGGTTAATAATGTAAGTGTGGCCACTAAGATTTTTTAGGAATATCTAAATGTGAGTGTGGCCCTTTACTCACAGTCATATAATTAGGTAAAATTTATCTCCTCTCATACAATTATAAATATTTTAGGTTTGGGATCATGTATATTACCCTAATATCTTACAAGAATTGGTTCTCCATCGTAGTTACGAACTGTTGGGTTAAAATTTCTACCATCCTTTAGAAGACTAGTTTTAAAGTTAAACCTGAACTACGATGTCTCTGCAAGTTACGTAGGCAAGGCCATCTATGATGAGCCCCTGAGGCATTAGGCCTGGCCCTTAGGTCTTGTACTTTTGAGTCCTTTCTTGATCTTTCCACCCCTTACCAATATTTTACATAGTTTGCATCTCTTTACGAAACTAGTTTTCAATGCCTTATGAAATATAGTTGTAGGTAGTTACCATATATTATTTTATACACTATTTATTTCATTGAGACCATGAGCTTGACATTTGTAATGTATTTTCTGTAATTGGATCATTTTATTTTGCCCACTTATTCATTATGTTGGCATACTTATTCATTATTTTCATTATTGTTACTTTTTTTTAGGTCTTCTCAATGTTGACTACTAATCATTGGTTTCTCTTTCTCCCTTTGGAATCATTTTCAAGTAGAAATAATAGGATTAATGTCCTCTTCTATACTATATTTCTTGAATACTCTTTATCAAAAGGGGATCAATGTCCTTTATCTTCAATCAAATAAGGGGTGTAGAAGTTTGCTTTGCATCCATTGGGTATATAAATTGAGCGGTATACCCAAACGATGCAAAGCAGCTTCTGCACCCTTGATTTTAGTGAAGAGAGAAATGCCATTGATACCCTTTGGATAAAGAAGCTTCAAAACATAAATATGATATCCTACCATTACTAATTGATAAGCATTTCCAAGAGATCATAGATGCTCTATCTTACCACAAACACGTGTGCATTCCTTATCATAGCCTTAACACAATCTCAATCTCATGAGGTTGTAGTGGACCCAATTGATCTAGATTGACCAATAAAAACTTCCACTTTCCACATTGAAAAAGTACCATATCTCTCTCTTCAAGGGTGGGTTATTCATTACTACCATGTCATGTTGTATTTAGTTGTATGTAGCTCTAATTGTTTATTGTCTACTATGCAATATTTAGCATATGTATCATGTGACTTATGTAAATTTGATTATGATTGACCTTAATATCTTACAAGAATTGGTTCTTCATCGTGGTTATGAACCATTGGGTAGGTAACCTTATTAGGAGGTCTACGTATAACTTATTTGTAGGTAGAATCTAATTAGGATCTCATCCTTGTTCACCTAAGTGGGTGGTAGCCAATGGAGACACTGTTTGGGGACTCTACCCTAGAAAGGGGTTACGTAACCACTTCTACAATCCTTTAAAAGACTGGTTTTAAAGTTAAACCTAAACTACGATGTCTTTGTGAGTTACGTAGGCAAGGCCATCTATGATGAGCCTCCAAGGCATTAGGGTTGGCCCTTAGGTCTTGTACTTTTGAGTTCTTCCTTGATTTAACCCATTTACTTGTTATTGCAGCAGACCCCCCTTTAGTGCAGTAGCCTCGTGCTCCTCAAAACATGAGGAAGCATCATAATTTGAGATCACAGCGACAAGAGGAGGAGGATGATATTGATGCTCCTCTCAGCCTTTTCCTTAAGAAACCTAAGAAAAACCCAAAAAAGAAATGATTTCGTAAAAATTCTCTTTGATAAAACTTGTTTGATTAACTTTGTTGGATAATGAAAGAACGTTGTTTTAAGTAATTATCTATGAATTTTGCGTATTAATATTGAATTTTATTTCATGTTAATGAACATTGTTATGTGTTAATGAATTCTTGATTAGTGTTTCATATTAATGAATGTTATATCATATTAATGAATGTTGTGCGATTGTATTGATTAAATATTATATTTCATAAATGGATGAATGAAGTGTGTAACTAGATGTTAATGGGGAATTTAGATTGATGTTAGGGGGAGTACGGGGTGAGGCCAAATGAGATTCCACCTTCATGTGGTTGGACTTGTTAAGTAGAGAATATTAAAGTATTCTCAAAACCAAGTGAAGCTCAGACTAGTATACCTTCATTATTTAATCAATTTTATTTGTTCTAGGTCTTTGCTCATAAGTGCATTTTGAATCTGTCGTTGTCAGGAAACTATCAAATAACAAACTGGAAGGGCCGATAGTTAACTTGTCTGGCATGATTCAGCTTCATTTTGTGTAAGTATTCTCTTCTTGAATGCGTTAACCTCTCTTGCCCTAATCTAGATTATTTCATTAGTTTGTGTTTTTGAGTAGGTGAAGTGTTAAATCAGTTCCTTTGGACTCTCATTTCCTCACACAGAGTAGTAATATATGTTAAAAATATGTAATTTGCACGTAGCATTCATAAACAATGTTGGTATTAGGATATTTTAGGTTTCCAAAGGATATTCCAAAGCCCGTATGGCAATATCCCATGTCTTACATTAGTTTCCACTACTCGGCATTGCAAGTAAGGAAATATTCTGCATTTGAATTGTGCACAAAGTTTATGCATTCAACTTTGGTAACATTTTCCTTAAAATTGTAAAAATAAGAGTAAGTAAAATTGTTGTTAAACTGTGAACTTAAATATATAGTAAAATTAATTTGTTTTTATTTGAATTTTTGAAAACTATGGAAAAATAAAATAGGTCTTAATAGAAGTTTAAATTTGTGTTTTTATGACACCTATGCTAGTTTTGGCAACAAACATAGGCTTATCTTAGCATAAACTTTGTGAAGTTTTAGCTTGTAGTAGAGAAAATATAATGTGATTATATGGATTTTCATATCAATTTTAGCTTGTAGTAGAGAAAATATAATGTGATTATATGGATTTTCATATCAACTTGATTAGATTGGTTAACTCCTTATTCTCTTCTCGCAGGTGAAAGCTCTAAAGAAGAATCAGATGAGGAAACTGAATCTAGCATGATATTTTTATGCCTAATAAATCCTCCTAATTGTTTTGTCAACCAAAGACAAGGGTATGTGCAAGATCATGGGGGGCCAAAAAGTGGCGATGTGAAAAAAATCCACTTTTCACTCGTCCAAAAGCGCATGAAAGCGCTTGTTGACTTTTTAGTAGGCCTGGGTGTCAGTAAACCTGGGCAAACCTGACACCAAAGCACAAGCCTAATTGGGTACATGATTTTTTTGGGTACCTGAATATATCGGGTACCTCAAACCTATGGCATAAATCAAAAACCTGCGGGCCTCTTTCCTCATTTCTCTCATCACTTTAGGTTTCCAAAATGGCTAGATATATCATATACATGATTTTTTTGGGTACCTGATTGCTCCAACAACAAATTTGACTCCACTGTTTATCTAGTAAGTAAATTCTTGTTATGTCTAGATTGATTTTTTTCATTTTCATGTTAAATGTAGTTTTTTTGGTAAAAATGGGGTTTTGTATTGATTTTTTTAATAATATATGAAATCAATTTGAAATTTATA
>MU227811.1:632050-646073 GCA_018584345.1 Thuja plicata | reverse complement strand
ACTTTTTTATATTAAGTTGATAGCTAGTTCAAATTTTCACGTCAAGTTGACTAACCCTGATTTTGCTGATTTTTCATTGCCACTTAAGGGCATAGTTTGGCCCCCCATGATCTTGCACATACCCACAAGTGAATAATTTTTTTAAACTTTGGCTCCTTATAGTTCTTTTTTAGTTAGTTTGTTGAGCATTAGATGGTGTGGAAAATAGGGATTTTTTATATTATTCTTATGCTTCATTATTGCCTGTACCACTTACATCCAGAGCCTAAGGATAAAACTGTTAAGGAGATGACATATGAGTGGGAGCTTCTAAATAATGTCAAGGAAGTCTGGCTTCAGAATTTGAAGGAGGTCACTGATGAAGAATATTCCAACTTCTACCATTCACTTTCAAAGGTTTGTAAACTGCAACTTTAAAGTTTTGTTAGTCTATTTTTAGAATATTGTGAATGCATCTGCTAGGATGATAATAAAAGGGTCTTTAACAATAGACTCGAAGAGCATGGATAAGAAATCAGAAGGATTTTAAGCCATAATGTTTTGAATACTAAGTCATTTAACAATCCTGATTTTTTTGGTTTTTAATAATGTTAGCACTCATACTTGGACAAAATGATTTGTAGTATTACTATTAGATTGTCAACTTCATATGATAGTTTTCCTTAGTAAAGCAACAATTTGGTCAAAACTACAAGCATATGGATAGATAGACACATCATTTTAAATCAGGTAAAGACATATTCAGTTATTCACAATTTCACATTTCTATAGGCTTGGGCAACAGGTGGAAATACACTTATTATAGTCATTGAACTGCTCTGTCTAGGAAGTCATTGAATGTTGATGCACTAAAGGATATATTTAATGTTGATGCTGACTCAGAAATAGATTCGAAGAAAAAGGGAAAGTACACCAAATTCTGGAATGAGTTTGGAAAATCTATCAAGTTAGGTATAATCGAGGATGCATCAAACAGAAACATGCTTGCAAAGCTTTTGAGATTTGAAAGGTGACTGCTACTGCCCATTTTGAAAGCATATGATTTGTTTTTTTGATTGTGGATGAGTACCTTACTAAGGTGTTACTCTATATTTCCAATCATTAAAATTTTTATGCTACTCATTTATATTGCTATTCTCTATATGTTTTAATAGCACAAAATCTGGCAATAAAGATACATCGCTTGACCAGTACATATCAATAATGAAGAAGGAACAAAAAGATATTTACTACATTACTGGTACTAATAAGGAACAACTTGAGAAGATGAGGAAGAAAAACTACGAGGTTTGTGATTTAACTTTTAGTTTTTGTGAGTGTAGGTTGAATGTTATCATGATGACAATGGTTGGAGGACCCTGTATTCAACAGTTGTTGGCAAGCGATCCCTCTTAGCTATTATTTTTTATAAGGTTTGTCTCAATCTCAATAGTTTATAGTTTCATTTTATAGATGCATTCATATATACTACTTGACGAACTAGAAGAGAGAAACAACAACTTAGTTCATTAGAATAGCTACATCTCACCTCCAGCTCTACCAAAACTTATAAATATCAAACTAAACATGTAACCAACACTTAGGGAAATAGAAAATACAACTAATCTATTGTTTCATAGCACTTATTTACCATCTACAAAAAAAAATTATATGTTTAAAGCTTGATCATACCTTAGAAGTAGTGCTTGAGGTGAATCCCATTTACTAGTATCTTCTTTATTTCACTATCCATCCTTGATAGATGAAAAGTGTTGTGTTTCTTACATTCTAAAATAATATTTTCAATGTTTTTGCAATGTTCAAGTTCTAATATCTTATGTTGGTTTGCTCTGCAAGTGAATTTATGTTGTTTAGAGTGTGATATTGTAGTCTATGTTGGTCTTTGGCCAAATTAGTTGATTGCAGTGATTTGATTTATGAATTATTAGTTTGAATATATTTTTTAGGAAGATTTAAGAGGTTGATATGAATCTTTTCACGGTGTTTTATTGTTTTCATGGATTTATGTGCAGCAAATGTTATCTTTGGGCTGACTGGTTAATGTGTTCCTTTGCTTGGCTACACATTACATTTGGCACCAACTTTTGAGAGTGTTGAAGTGCTTGTGCTTTGATTAAATTATTTGTGAGAAACATTATGTGATGCATTTGGGCCCCCTTTATCTCCTTAGGTGGACCCCATTGAGTGTATACATTTTCAATGGCCGACATTAGTATGTTGCTTTTTATTGCGATTATAATTAGTATGAATGAACAAAATAATCAACTAAACAAAATGAACTTATTGTTATTTATGACTTTGTTATGATTTTCTATATCTTGGATGGGTTTTTGTAAATTTTATCCTTGTTCCTTTTAGAAGTGTATGGCTTGACTATGCACATGCATAATTATAGATGAATATTAGTAATAAGGTGCCATGCATTGCTTAGATCCTTTGGATTTAACCCCATCTTTTCCTTCCTTGCAGGTTATGGATCATACAAAAGGATACTGGATTCAACCTCGGAGACATTGGCAAAGATCACCCAACTTTAAAAAACAAGAACAGAAACAACCCAACTTAAAAGTAGAAGACATACAAACCTGTTTAGTGATCATATTGTGATGAAGGTAGAGTCTGATGCTGCTTCAACGACATCAGATAGTGATGCAAAATTTAATGTTTGTATTCATTACAGCAGCATCAGGTGCCACCTTCAACATAATATGATCACTAGATAGGTCTGTATGATCTCTTCTATAAACATGTCACATTCCATATGGTGTTAGAAGGCCTAGATGGGCAAAAATTCAATGGTACAATTGTGGTCTCTTTTTCCCTGGGTAAAGCTTTTCAGGTAGAAATGGTAGGATACCATCTATCTTTCTTGAAGACTCTTTATCAAAAGGGGATCAATGTCCTCTATCTTAAATTTAATAAGGGGTGTAGAAGGTTGCTTTGCATCGATTTGGTATAGAAATTGAGTGCTATATCCAAATAATGCAGAGAAACTTGTGCACCCTTGATTCGAGTGAAGAGAGAAATGCCATTGATACCCTTTGGATAAAGAGGCTTGATATCACTTCTACCATCCTTTAAAAGATTGGTTTTAAAGTTAAACATGAACTACGATGACTTTGTGAGTTACGTAGGCAAGGCCATCTATGATGAGCCCCCAAGGCATTAGGTCTGGCCCTTAGGTCTTGTACTTTTGAGTTCTTCCTTGATCTTGCCACCCCTTACCAATATTTTACATAGTTTGCTTCTCTTTATGAAACTAGTTTTAAATACCTTATGATTGATTTAGCTACGTTATTGATGTAGCTTATCTTACGATCTTGTATGTAATAAACTATGAATTTTATATCATGCATCTAGTTGTGTAGCCATATATACAGGTGCAGGAAATAGAGAGGCATAGAGAATATGATACACATGCAAGAAAGCAAAATTTAGGTATGCAGTTGCAAGTCATGTTGGTTATTTGAACATCGTAATAAGATTTATAGTTTCAATTTCTAGATGCCTAAGTCAGAGGGGGCTTACAATAATAAATCATGTAATGTTGTAATGTATTTTTTGTTATTGGATCAATGTATTTTTCCTACTTATTCATTATTTTGGCATACTTATTCATTATTTTCATTATTGTTACTTTGTTTTAGGCCTTCTCAATGTCGTTTACTAATCATTGGTTTCTCTTTCTCCCTTGGGAATGCTTATCAAGTAGAAATGGTAGGATACCATCTATTTTTCTTGAATACTCCTTATCAAAAGGGGATCAATGTCCTTTATCTTCAATCGAATAAGGGGTGCAGAAGGTTGCTTTGCATCCATTGGGTATAGAAATTGAGTGGTATGCCCAAACGATGCAAAGTAGCTTTTGCACCCTCAATTTCCGTGAAGAGAGAAATGCCATTGATACCCTTTGGATAAAGAAGCTTCAGAACATAAATATGATATCCTACCATTACTAATTAATAATCATTTCCAAGGGATCATAGATGCTCTATCTTACCACAAACACATGTGTGTTCCTTATCATAGCCTTAACACAATCTCAATCTCATGAGGTTGTATTGGACCCAATTGATCTAGATTGAACAATAACAACTTTCACTTTCTACATTGAAAAAGTACCATATCTCTCTCTTCAAGGGTGGGTTATTCATTACTACCATGTCATGTTGTATTTAGTTGTATGAAGCTCTAATTGTTTATTGTCTACTATGAAATCTTTAGCATATGTATCATGTGACTTATGTGTCATCTATGTTTATTGCTTTCATTTTACTTTCTTCAGCTGTTTTATGTTTAACACATGGTGTACAATATTCTAAATTTCTCAAAGTTTGACATGTTTATATGGATCCAAATTATAAACAAGAAACTTAAATGGGTTTAAAAGTTCTACCATCCTTTAAAAGAGTGGTTTCAAAGTTAAACCTGAACTACAATCTCTCTGCGAGTTACATAGGCAAGGCAATCTATGATGAGCCCCCGAGGCATTAGGTCTAGCCCTTAGGTCTTGTACTTTTGAGCTCTTCCTTGATCTTACCACCCCTTACCAATATTTTTCATATTTTGCATCTCTTTACGATACTAGTTTTAAATACATTATGATTGATTTAGCTAAGTTATTGATGTAGCTTATCTTACGATCTTGTATGTATTAAACTATGAATTTTATATCATGCATCTAGTTGTGTAGCCGTATATACAGGTGAAGGAAATAGACAGGCAAGGAGAATATGATACATAGACAAGAAAGCCAAATTCAAGTATGCAGTTGCAATTCATGTTTGTTATTTGAACATCATAATAAGCTTTATAGTTTCATTTTCTAGATGCGTAAGTCAGAGGGGGCTTACAATAATAAATCATGTAATAATGTATATTAATGAAAAGTAACACTTGAAGATAAATATCTAGACTAATCACCAACTAGGATGTCATTGGTGATTACTCTGGATATTTATCTTTAGGTGGTTTTTTTTTTAACATTCCATATTGTTTGAAATTTTGACACACTTTGGTTGAAACCCTCACCAAGACTGGTCTACATATCGACCATTCTATGTCCAGCATTGGTTGAACGTTTGACGCATAAACTTGGCAATTTCAAAAGTCAATTTTGACCAAGATTGGCATAGGACATTCAACCTTAACAATGATGTGTCACAATTTCAACTAGAAAAATAGTGACAAGGCCATTTCTCGATCATTCCACCAATCTTGGTAGAAAATTCAACCAATTGTTTGACAAAAACAGGTGCCAATTCTACTAGTGCATAAAATGATGGGTGATTGGGTCATGCATTGGACTAAATATTTATAAAGTCTGGGCGAAGTGGCCACCCCCTATCGGTAAAATATATTCGCCATTTTCCAAGTCCCCGATGTGAAATATTCGCCATTGGTGAATATTCCCAACTAAAGTATACCGTGGTTCTTTCCTATATGGTGATGTTCAAAAGGATATTGATATGGAGCATCCACTATGATCTGTACAAGATTCTTTACTTATTTATAGGCTATATTGTTCATTGTGTGGTCTCAAACAAGCTCTTAGAGCTTCGTATGAGAAGATGGACATTTCTTTTCTCTCGCTTCTAGATTCACTAGATGACACTATAATCCTATAGTTTATAATTAGAGGAATGTAGAGAAATTCTCATTATATTTCTCTATGTGAATGACTTGATTCTTATAGGAATTTATAAGCGTTGATGGATCATTTTGATATCATAGATCTTGATTTGTTGAATTACTCCATTGGTCTTTTGATTCATCAATATTTAATTGAAATCACTATCTTTCACTATAAATATGCTCTTGATTTTCTTTAGAATTTTGAGATGGATGATTTTAAGTTAGTAGCTACTCATTTTCAATTGGGTGTTGTGTTGTCTACTAGTTACCCTACTCCATCAGTTCATGTTACTTTGTATAAGTTTTTGTTAGAAACCTTTTGTACTTGACACATAGTCACCCTAATATTTCCTTTGCAGTTGCTCTAGTTTCTCATTTCTCTCAAGATTATCATGAGATTCGTTGGAAGGTCAAAGTCAATCATACCTTGAGGTTCATTTAGAGTACTACATAGTTTTACATTCACTACACATCAGGTGCTACTAAGAATGTGGGCTTAACTAACTTAGATTGGGCTAGTGATGTTTATGACTAGAATCCTACTTTTTCTTTATTTGTGTCTTAGTTATGGTCTTGTTTCTTGGTCTTACAAGAAGAAACCTAATATTACATTATCATCTACTAAGGTTGAGTATCAAGCAGTGGTCTTGGTTAGTGAGGAGATTCTTTATCTTTGATAATTGATGGTTGAGTTTTTCTCTCCTGTTTATCATACCAATGCTCATTGGTGTGATATTCAAGGCACCCTTCATATTTCTCACAACCCCATGAAGCATCAATATACTGAGGATATTGAGATCCCCATGAAATTCATGTGGTAGCTCATTCAGGACAATTTTCTTTCTTCATATCATTTGCCTACAGAGTAGCACATTATGGACATCTTCAATAAACCCTTGGCATCTCCTCACTATCTTTAGTTGTGATCCATATTATAGGTGAAGGAAGAAGTCCTTGAGAGGGGTTGCAGAATCCACCTTCTTCCTTAAAAATTTTCCTTTTATCTTTTTGTTTTCACTCTTCTAGAGTGGAGTTTTCTCCCTTAGGATTTTTCTCGTTTTCTTTAGTTGTGAGAGATTTGCATTTTATTGCATTGTAGTTGTAAATTGGTACTTAATATGGTGATGTTTCCACTATCCATAATACATCTCATATTGCATACTACATTTTCATTCACTAATTACATCTCTTGTGTATTTCTCCCTAAGGTGCACTTAAGAGGGGATGTTGGAGTATGTGTTTATGTTGTACATATTTTCTTAAGGTTAAACTTACGAAACAATAATATTCAAAATGTATAAATTTGTATATTAGTTAAATAGGTTAGGGGTATGTGCACCAAGTTGTAGACCAAAAAGGGGGGTATAAGTGGACACATTTTTTCTAAAATTGCGTAAACCTGAACTTGGAACAGGAGTTTGAGGGTCATGAACTCAAAATAAGAAGATGTGTAAAAACTAAAAATTTTAGTAGTTTGAATCTAGTTTCTAGAACACTAATTTTTTTTAAAACTGATAAGATTAAGAGGGTCAAACCTCGCGCGCACAAAAACATGTTCCTGATTTTTTTGGAAAAACATAACATACCTGTTTCCATGCACGGTACAAAAGGTCTAGTTATATTTAGTATTTTTTAAATCCCTTTTGTAGGATGATAGGTAAGAGTGAGATATAGAAGTGTATTTTTTTGTAATTTTTTGATAAGTATTTTTTTCTGTGATTTTTTGAAGTGATCACATCCTAAAAATTTGCGCTGGGTATAACGTGCATCAAAATAATAAAAAATGAATACTTTTTTTTTTAAAGTGTATAGAATAAAGTGTAGAACAATAATATGTAATTTATTTGTAATTTGATTAAGTATATCAAAAGTTATTAAAAAAATGGTAGACATATGTCTGTGAAGACAATCAAGACACTGGTAAAGAAAATTAAGGTTTACTATACTAATGTTGTCCAAAAATAGAAACATTTATATGATTAGAAAGCTAAGAAGACATATGAGATTATGGTGAAAAGTATAAAGCTACCCAGTTGACAAATTGTAAACCTGATGAAGATAAAGTCAAAAATTCATCTTACAAGATGAAAAGATGTCTAAAAGAACAAAAATGGAGGGAAAATGAGCCTCCAAGCCTTTGGGTCATTTTTCAAGCCTCTTCTCGAGCCATAACCTGATCAGGTTTCTAAATTTCAAATAACCCGATCGGGTTCTGAAAAGAAAAAAGTACTTCAAAACCCGATCGGGTTTTGAAGAAGTAAAAACTATTCATTTTATTCTCCATAACCCGAGTGGGTTATGAAGAAACTAAAATAGGATTTTATTCTGGAAGCCATAGCAAGAGAGAGAGAGAGAGAGAGAGAGAGAGAGGGCTTGAAATGTTGAACCATCAAAATCATAGAGCGTGACATCTGGATTAGCCAATGCTTCACCTGAGATTTTCTGAAAAAAACCAATCTCCTCTTCTGCACTCTCACTTTGTTTCATTTCCTCTGCCTGCAAGATTTCAATCTCTTTTTACATTCTTTGAATTGTTCCCAATTTCTTCTCAATCTCTACACACAATGATGAAATTTTTTGTCTCAGGGCTTGAATAATTTGACCCAGTTTACTTTCCCCCTCTTCTTGCAATAATCTCATCTCTTCTCGCAGATTTTTAGTAGTTCCAATTTTTTTCTCACCATCTGTCGTAAGTATTTCATTTTCTTCCTTCACCTCACCAAGTTCGTATAAAAGACATGTATGATAATCTTCACAGTATTTAGGACGCACAAATTGGTAATAATTCAAGCAGTAGGAATCAGAAAATGCACACTCTTCTTCACAAAACTGTATAGATGGGCAACCTGAAATTCATCTAGAAGTAGAGTTTCTCCCTTTGCTTCGGGCCATTGAAAATTAGCGAAGGTTTCCTACTCTTCCCTCCAAAAAAAATAGATTATTTCAATGGCCGCACATGAATTTTTTTAAATGGCCGATTGGTTGCCTTTGCTTCTTTCAATGGCCATCCATGATTTTTTCTACAATCTTGCAACCTTTCATACATAGTGTTTACAATTCAATACCCTCCTAGTACATAGGTGTTTCAAGTGAGTGAAATAGAACATGACATTAATAAAATATTGGAAGGTACACCTTATCATGCTTTAGGAACCCTTAGGACACACTTGAGTGTTCCAATGTGTCGAAAGGGGTCATAGGGACTTCATAGGGGTCCTAACATGTTATGAAGCATAATAGGACCCATAGAAAGTCCCCATGACCCCTTTCAACACATTAGAACACTCAAGTGTGTCCTAAGGGGTTGTACAACCTCTTGGGACACACTTTAGTGTTGAAATGTATTGAAAGGGGTCATGGGGACTTCCTAGGAGTCCTATTATGTTTTATCATGTGTTAGGACCCCTAGGAAGTCCCCATGACCCCTTTCGACACATTGGAACAATCAAGTGTGTCACAAGGGGTCCTACGACCTCTTGGGACACACTTGAGTGTTCCAATGTGCCAAAAGGGGTTATAGGAAGTTGCATGACAAACCTTCCTGTAGACATGTCCACAAAACACAAACGTCTTCATACATTGGGCCTTGCAAATATAATTCTCACATGTCCTCCATGATGACATTTCCTGGGACAAAGATGACCACAAATTAATTTTTCGTTGTATTTTCTGGTACAAAAGCTCATACTTCCATTGTCATACCTCCTTAAATCATGAAATTTGGTAACAACATGTCCAGCATCATCTGGATGTTTAGGATAGTATAGTGGTATTCCATGACCAACATACCCATTATCTGTAAAATGCTTTATGATATCACTCCACACTGGAGAATTGTCTGAGACTGGCTTGACATTTCCAAAGATATACAGACCAATTGTAGCCTTGAAAAGGGAAACACAAGTTATGTTTGGAATGTTAAGAAATCCTATATTTTCTGATATTTTTACATTCAAATTAGGAATTCAATGTTTCTTACCAAAGAAAACAATATGATATTTCTCTCTTGTCACTGGTCAGGAGTACATTTTCTAAGAATTGAGCTCTGATTTCTAGATCCTAACCTTGCTATACTTTTCTTGTATTCATATATTCCCTCCATAAATTGGTCCAGAGCTCTGTTAGTAAAGCACACTATGAGAATGGGACCCGAGGAATTTGAAATCTTATGAAACAAAGCCTTTAAAATTTGCAACCCAGTAAATGCTTTTCCAGTGCTAGGAGGGTCCTGAATAGTGACCAATTTTTTGGTGAGCCCATGATTAATGGCCGCCTCCTAACTAGCATCAATAGAATCACATTTTCAGACTTGTTTCCAATAAAAATTACATTCAAGCTGAGCTGTTTTGGCTTCTAGATAAACTAACTGCTCTATAAAGAGAATATTGAATGAAAGACCAAATTCTACACCATATTTACCTCCTCTCATCGCCACATATTCAACAGAGTTATAAACCTAGAAATTAGAGGACCCTTTCTGCTCAACAAAATCCCATTTTTTCTTGTAACTCCCTCTAATTTTCTTCACACACTCCCTATAAGCTTTGAGTAAATATTCTCTTATAACCCTGAACTGGGTGTGTAAATCTCTCTCTCTCTCTCTCTCTCTCTCTCTCTCTCTCTCTCTCNCTGTGTGTGTATCTCTCTCTCTCTCTCTCTCTCTCTCTCTCTCTCTCTCTCTCTCTCTCTCTCTCTCTCTCTCTCTCTCTCTCAACCCTCCTACTCCTACTCCTACCCCTACTCTCTTTCTCTCTCTCAATCCTCCTTTGTTCTTTTTTTTTTAGAACCCAATCGGGTTCTGAGTAATTAGGATTATTTAGTTGTTATATTCTCATAACCCGATAGGGTTCTGAGTAATTAGGTGTACTGAGCCTTTATGTTCTCATAACTTGATAGGGTTCTGAGTAATTAGGAGTACTGAGCCTTTATGTTCTCATAAACCGATCAGGTTCTGTGGAATTATGAACTGTGCTTGCTTCAACGGTCTTAAAATAGTCATTGCAAGTTGTTTTGAGGTCCCACAACTATTTTTCTATTGTTTTACATCAGGAATAGACATGTTTGTACTTTTTTTGCATGTTTTTTCTTTGCAATGATTGAAAATTGTGTTTTTATTTTTTTTTTAATGTTATTTTATCATTGTAATTTCTAATTTCAAGAAAATGGTTGATTTGTTCTTATTTTTTGTATTTGATGTTCACATGTTTTTAAATAAAGTAGCAGCAAGAGGGTGCTAGCCCGTGGTACAAAAGAAACACACTAGATACACATTAACAACACATTAATCATATCCAGAGTGCCCAACAACGAAATAGAAAAGAACAACAAGGTCAAGAAGACCAACACCAAAGCTCAGCCAACAAAATATCAGTTGAAACTTTCAAACACACAAAGAAAAGCAAGGTTATCAAGGGTCTTCCCTATGAATAACAACAGCAGCCTCCTGACTGTAAATCTTCCCTCCAATAGCAACATCCCTTTCCACCTCAATAGTAAAGGGCCCCACCTCAATAGGATCAGTGAGGAGGGAGATCAACAACACTAGGAAAAAACTGTAAAACCACCTACCACAGAAGAGAGACCCTAACACATCCACCTCCAAAGTCATGAAAACCTCCCCCTTAATAAGAGGCAACTCCACCTCCATAGGAGCCATGAAAGAAGAACCAGGCAGATAGTACCAAGCCCTCATCTGGATAAACCACTCACAATCCAAATCCACAAGATTTGGGAAAACACCCAAACCGGCTGCAAACTTCATCCAAAAACTACCATCCAAGGTGTGCCCTTGAAAACTGTCAGCATTCACCCACCCAAAAAAGAAAGGAAACACACTATCTAGACCAAGTAGAAAGGACAGACCCACAAAAAGAAAAAAGGAACTGGAAGAGAAATCCCTCCCCATCACACCATCAGCAAACAGAACTGCTCTTCAAGGTGAAGAGCCAACAACCACATCCAAAACTCTGGAGTATCTTCATAAACCATCTCACAAAAAGGGCATCCAGCCGAAGAAAGGAAGCCAACCACCAAAGGCCAAAAAATTGACCCTCTAGAGCCAAACCACCCACAGCTTCAACAGAGATAAAAACCACTCTGTGTATGATCCATGCCTGAGAAAAGATACTCTCAAGAGCAGCCAACCAAAACCCCTCCACAGCAAAGTAGACATAACCCTAGGGGAAGCCACCACAACACCAGTAGGCAGACTTCACAGCCACATCCTCCTTACCCCAACACATTAAAAGGGCATCCATCAACTGCTGTAAGTCCCCACCCTGTATACTTCTTCTCCATTGTGCAGGAGATCTTCCCAACCATCTCACCATGACCAGCCACTTGTCCTTCGACAAGGGAAATGGGCCTTCCATCATGTCAAAACACCAAAAAAAGTGGGAACAGTGCCTCCCCCTCCTCAAAATGTCCACGAGGACCAACTCTGTCGCACCACAACAAACAGAGGCACCAAGACCGCTGACAGAGGAGGTAGAATACGTCCACCCACCATTCTTGGTCCAAACTATCCCTTCACTAACAGTGTCAGGAACACATGCCTGAAGAGGCAAAAGCAGCAGGAATCCCCAAATACAAGGGGCCCACAACAAAAGAGACTAGAAAGGTTCGTTAACCCTCTTCACTCCAGCAGGGACAAAGCAGATGCAACCACCTTGCTAAGGAGCAGCATAGACCTTGCCCCACCACACCAGTGCTGAACAAAACCCCTGAAACCATAGGGTGTCAGTGCCAAAATGGTAGGGCCAGGGCCAAAACCTGTAACAAGGAGGGTCCAACCACACATCATCCACATCCCAAACACCAGGAGGTGCACGCAGGAGTAGAACCACCTTCCAAACCTCCTTGGAACCTCCTAGATCATCTTTGTCATCCTGGTCTCCCTCCTCAGAAACCCCTGAGTTTGAAAACTCTCCCCTCCCGCTCAAACTCATGTGCTCTCTCATCTTCTCTCCTATTTACTAATATGTTCACATGTTATTCTATGTTCATGATATTATTTGTAGGGTCCATTCAATATGAATAATGGGAAAGAAAAAAAGAGGACAATTGAACAATGAGAGAGAGAAAAGGAAAGACAAAGGGAGTGCATGAGGAGAATACGACAAGGTACATCATCAAATGCAAGCAGCGTAAGTGATGAAAATGAAAATGTTAATGTTAATCTGACAAATGCACCATTTCAATTCGATGTCATTAATGAGCAAAATACACATAATGAAAATGAAACTCATCAACATACACCAATTGAACTGATGGGGATAAATGCACCTAATTCATCTAATGAAAATGTAGAGCATGCAACTGTGTTAACACCTCCTAGAATAGTGCATAGAAAACCAAAGTTTCTAATTGACATTGATGAAAATATTTTGAGGGCAATGCATGATGAAATGTCAGAAATAAATTGTAGAAGAATTGTTAAAAAGATTTGGAATAAATATTTTGAAAAATTAAATCAAAATGGAAGATGTCAAGTAGTTGTTGAAATGATTAAGAATCTAAAATTTAGAGAGACAATTAAAATTGTGGGGTTGAGAACATCTAAAAATAGTACTAAGAGAACCATTGTGAGGAATATATTCAATGCATACAAAGCCATTGGTTCACAATCACGTAGTAAAGATGCTAATTTTACTTGACATGTCCTCACATCAACTATTATGAGAAAGGAAATGAAAAAATCTCTTATAGTATGGAAAAAAATTAAGTCATTAAGGATAGGTAGATCAACATTACGGAGAGCCTAATTACAAAGGCGAGGCAAAATTGAGGATCCAAACACTAATTCTCTTTGGTCATTCTCGGGTAGACTCCCACACAAGGACAAGGTTATCGTTGATGCATTAAGAACATTAATTGGAAAGTTTTGGCATGAAAAAACAAGGGTTTCACCCAACCAAAGAGATGTTGTTAGGAGGAGAATCGGATCTACAAATTGTATGCCGCATCCAAAACACTTTTTGGATATGACACAAACAGAATTTTATGAAAGATTCCTCCAAAGGTTTCCTCAAATTAAAATTAGTCAAAGATTTTTTGAAATGACAAAACCCTTTTATCTTAATATTAATCATGCGTGCACTACATGTTGTTGCAGGGTACATATTGAATTTTCCATACATTATGATATATATAGTCATGTTTGTTGTACTTTGCACACCAACACTATTTTGCAGGAATGTGGTCTTCAAGCACCTCCTACGTCATCAAGAGATTTTATGTCAAATGTATTATGCAATCGAGATGATGGTTGCATTTATTATAAGATGATGTGTTTGAATGGATCTTGTAGTGCATGTGGTGGTATGAGAAAGTTGCAGATATGTCACCATCTAGAGAGCACAAATGAAATTGGAAATACACTAGTTTCTTT
>MU227811.1:604477-617155 GCA_018584345.1 Thuja plicata | reverse complement strand
ACTAATTGTTTTTAATAAATAAAATAATTCCAAAGGTTGGGTTTTGCTTAAACCGTTGGCAATAATGGTTTTCCTATGCGGTGATTACAGTCTCTAATTCATGTATAGCATAATTTATATTTCAAGTCATCCAAGTGATGGGTCATCACTTTATTCCTTTTTTTTGTTGTATAATTATAGGTACGAATCTGGCTTGTGAATTAGAATGAACTTGTTTGCAGCATTTACTAAAAGTAAAAGTTAGACTTTGGTGGTAGTTCCTTTCATATTTTTGACTCAATGTTATAAGTTCTTTAGTGAAAATGTAATTTGGAGGGCCCTCAAAGATATAGTTAAACTAACTATTGTTAATATAAAATGTTAGATAAATTTGTTTATTATCATTATGTAAATCTTAATGGTGGTAAAATAGTATTGAATGTGTAGCTATGATTTTGGAAAATCTATCAACCCAATAATCTGGCATTAGTTGTTCAATACTCATTTGTTCTAAGTCATACTATCAGTATGCTAGGAACGCCACTGCTTTGCAGTATCAATTTCTTTGTTCATTTCTAAGTCGTTGCAAGCAATTCGTAGAGAGAGGTTTCTTAGTGCTAGTTGTAGATCCTGTTATAACAATTTTTTATGACATTTAAATTATCTAAAACTTTCTATATATGCCTACTTGCCACAAATAGTCACTTTAGAACAAAGAAACTCACTAAAAATAATCATTGTTAATGTCTTTGAACAGTTCAAAATGGCCTCCTTCAATGCTATTTAGAGATCACTAAGCTTTGATCAAGAGCTAACCTACTTAGCTACACTAGGGAAGAACATACCTTTTTACCACGTGAAAAGAGAAGAACCTCAAGAGATATGTTTTAAACTTTAGAAAAGATTGACTAAAATTTTTCTGTGTATTGTACATTGTAATATCCATTGATCATAAAAAATTTCTTTGTGTTGTACATTGTAATATCCATTGATCATAAACAACTTTGGTTGTATTAAGATTCAATCTTGTAAATGAATGATTCTATACTTTGAACTTTGTTTCTCGTATAGCCAATAAGTAAAAATATATGATTATTTGAGTTTGTCGTATATGGGCAGGATATGAAATTCATTTATAATAATACTTCCGTAACTATAAGGAGGGATCAAATTTTGGACTTATTCAGTTATTTAGTGATCCTCCTCTTGAAAACAAAGACCTATATCTGATTAAATTTAATAATATTCCTTTATATCTATGTTATTACAAATTATCAGTACAATGTTAAAATTCATTTGGTATTCATTTCAATTGCTTTAATAGATGCCCTTAACCTGTTTGTCAAAATCAGCCTAGCTAGCATTTGACAGTTTGACAGGAACTACGCTGCACTGCTAAAGTGAGATAACAAAATAAGAAGAATCAATAAAATCTATTTTGGTTTTGTTTATTTTTATTCTCTCTGTTTGACAAAAAGTTGATTGTTTAATATAGTTTTGCATTCTTTTACATTCAGTTATTCTTCAATTTTTCCAAGACCTCAATACTATTTATTGAGACAGTTGTTATGCAATTCTTTTATCTCTGTAATCAAAAGTTTTGTAATTCCGTTAAATAAATATTTTAAATTTTTATTTACTGCTTAACAATTTGTGTGTTTTTTAATAATTTTACATTTACATACTACAAATTCTAAAAGGGATTCTCTAGTCCATCAAACGCAAACTTTATGGGGACAAAAGTGATTCATTATTTTTTATGCACTCTACCTTGTAGAATTGATGTAAGATCTGACAAGCATTCCCTGTTCGGTTGAAATCACTGTGGAAGGGACCATGAATGAGAAAGCTGTATCATTCATAATACCATACATTATTATGGCACCCGCCCCTCCAGAGACATACACTCCACCATCTGGCAGATCATAGGGGCTTGCTAAGTAGCAAAGTACTATTTTTCCTTCGACTAGGCTGCGATCCAGGGAATATAACCCACAACCACTGACCAAATTCACAATCATACAAATGAAGAGCTTTGAGTTCAACAAAATGAACAATTTTAATTTAAGGGATTAATTCTTAATAAATTTCTATTGATGTTGTAATGCATTTCACCTTGAATCATCTGAAGAAAATCCGCCAGAAACATTTGCAGCATCTCCTCCATATACTAAAGGATACCAAGGCTGCTCCATTGTGAATGTGTTTATAACATTTCCCTACCTCACCATTAAAATAAACACATTAGAACTTTGATAAATTCATATTTTCATAACAGAGTGATTTTTTATTTACCTCGAAGGATGTTTGATTTCCCAAAGTAAGTTGTGATTTGAATTGGCGATCAATGGTGCTTGCAGCCACTGTCAGAGACCAGGGGGAATAATTTATAACAGATCCATAAAAGCCATCGTTACCAGCTGCATTTGATGTTAAGATCCCTCTCTTCATTGCATGGAATGCTCCTATTGCAATGCTATCTTCAAAGTAGTCAAGCGCGAGAAATCCATTGTGCCCAATCGAAACAGAAATGACATCCACACCATCATGGATTGCATCATCAAACGCGGCCAGGAGATCTACATCGCTGCAAGAATCTGACCAACAAACCTTGTATATAGCAATCCTTGCACCAGGTACTCCTCCTCGCACGTCTCCTTGGGCCAACCCAGAGAGGCTGGCATTTCTGACAATGCTTCCTGCAGCTGTGGAGGCAGTGTGTGTTCCATGGCCATTTGAATCTCTTGGAGAGATGAACTCACCAGCACCTGGTTCAGATCCAGACCCTTTATTATAAAACCTTGCACCTATTATCTTCCTGGGAAAGAATCAAACACATTTGTCAGTGCATTAAAATCTGAAAAGAATCTTTTGTCTATAGTATTTCGGCATGGGAAGAGCATTTAATTTTGAAAGTAGCAAGAATGAATGGTCTAATACTTGTTGCAGGCTTTGAAGTCGGATGTTGTCTGGCATACTCCCCTCCATTTTGATGGAATGGGACCCAATCCAGCATCATCGAAACTTTCTGATTCTGGCCATACCCCTACACTCAAATCAAGGTCATTTTTTAAAATTTAATATGTAAATATGCCAAACAATTTCACCTATACCAAGGAAACTTCTGTTCTTTTTATTTATACCTGTATCTAGAACGCCAACAATTACGTCACTTTGATACTCAAAATCATTGGTTTGCTGAGAGAGAGAGAGACCCACAAAATCCCATGACCTACTTGTCAAGAGTCGGGCATTTTTGCTTTCAAACACTGAAACTACACCATCTGTGTCTACAATTGACAAACAAGACTTTCAACTCATTACTCGAAAATAAATGATAAATAAATGTTTCTGCTAACTAGCCAGTTTTGCGGCAATCTTACTTGACAGGTGTTGGACATGAGATGGAGAGAGCCAAGCTGCAAATCCGTTAAAGCTCTTCCAATAACTATGAACCAAAGATTCCTCTGCTGCCTCATGGCTTAACAAGCATATTGAAAAAATAAAATTTAGACAAATAAATCCTCTTTATAAGAATAGAGTGGGCATAGAAGAAGGAAGAATTATGTAAAAACCTTCCAAGTAGAAAGTGAAGCAATGAAAGGTGGGACGCAGTTGCTGATGTTTGGGAATAATCTTCTATATCTGGGGATGGAACATCGCCCATGTACACTACGTACAGCTGATATGGCAAACAAATCAGTATTAGTGAGCAAAACATTTTTGAAAGGTAACATGCCAAACAGAGGATGATGAAGATATTTACCTTTTCATTCAAGTGTTGAGAAGCAGCTGTGGAGAGAAGGATAAGAAGAAAAATGAAGGGAAACAGAAAATGGGTTATGGCCGTGCCTGCCATTGAGAGGTTAGTAATGTTTTGATTTGGCTCTCTCAAAATGCAATGCAACGGGCATCTATTATAATCATTGATTTTTAAAAAATAAAACAAACATTGACGAGAAGAACGGAGTGAAATAGAATAAACAAAATATTAGTATGAACAAAGAAAATAGTAACCCCCGTCGTGAATTTTAAAGACGAGGCGTTTCATTGAAATCAATGAAAAACAATAATTGAAGGCGGTATTTGCAATTTCGTTCTTATGACAAGTTTTGAGTTGGCGTCAAGGCCAGCCATTCATTGCATCGATATTTACACCTTTCTCACATTCCCAATGATACAAAATCCCACAAAAGTTCTCCCACTTTGTGGTTTTCTTTGGAGAAAAGTTATATTTACATTAATTAAGTTTTTGCAAAAATTATTGGACATTTTTTTATATAACTATTGTTATGAGAGAGTAAAGGTTGAAAATTTCAAGAGGTTTGGCACAAACTTGCTACTTTTAAAAATAAAATATTTCATTTAATTAAAGGAAAATAAAATTCTAGTGAAAAAGAGATCATAATAGACGTAAATAAACTGAGCAAGATTGAAAGATTTCTAATTCATAGCATTCTAATTGCAATCAATATCAAAGAGTCATTTAGCCAAGCAATTTCATTATTTAAGAATGTGAGAAAAAAGATAGCAATGTTTTACGGCACAAAATAAGACTAATTTTATATTTTCATTGCTATCTTAAAAATATTTACAAATGCCTTTTTATACGCAATAAGAAAATTCAAGAAATTAATGTTTTGAGCCGACATAGATAAATAGAAAAATAATTTACAATATTCTGGAAACTTCTACAAAGAGGATATGCCAACATTGTAGAAATTAGATCTTTATTTCTAACACTCCCCCTAATTCCTACTACTAATTACGAATTACATCAATATTTATAATGCCCAAAACTTCTCTCAAAAACTCAAAGTGTTCTTGTGTTAGAGCCTCTGTCAATATATATGCAAGTTGCTCCTTTGATTTGCACTGCTATAGGATGATCTCTCCATTGTTGACCAACTCTCTAATGAAGTGATGTCTAGCATCATTGTGCTTTGTCCTCTTGTGAAAAGCACGATTCTTTGATAGTGCAAGGGTGGAATTATTGTCACAATAGATTGTAGTAGGCTCATCTCGATCATGCATTAGATCCTTCAAAACTCTTCGCATCCATACTGATTGACATGTTGATGATGTACCTGCTATATACTCTGCTCCAGCTGATGAGATTGTCGCTATAGGTTGCTTCTTTGATGTCCATGCTTCAACACTTGTTCCAAGTTAAAATGCATATCTAGATATATTCTTTCTATAATCAATACTCCCTACAAAGTCACTATCTGTATATCCAACCAATTGAAAATTATCTTAAGTAGAATACATTATGCCATAATTCATAGTCCATGCAACATACGTCATTATTCTCTTTCCTTCTTGCCAATGTGAGTTCTTAGGTGAGTCCCTGAGTCTAGAAATCAGACTCACTCCATACATAATATCTAGTCTAATTGTTGTGAGATATATCAAACTCTCAATGAGTTTTCTAAATAAAGTTATATCAAAATTCATCTCATCATCTTCTCTATTTAGTTTTGTGCCTATTGCAATAAGTGTAAAGACTAGACTGCAATTTATCATTCTAAACCTTTTCAATACATTCTTTGCATATTTACTTTGACAAATAAAAATTCCCTTATCATTTTATGTAACTCTAATGCCAAGAAAATATTTCATCAAACCCAAATATGTCATCTCAGATTCTTTCTTCGTTGTAGATTTAAAGATTTCTATAGAAAAATTTAATGTAACGATCAAATCATAAAATATATAAGAAAATAATTAAAATGTGACTTTTCTCATTGACTTTGGTGTATAGTTTAGGTTCACTAGTGCCTCTTTTGAATCCATTCTTTATCATGTATGAATGTATCCCATTGTACCATGCTCTTGGTGCTTGTGTTGATCCATAGAGTTCCTTCTTCAACTATAAACCTTTTCTTCATATCCCTATATTTCATAATCTAGTGGTTAGTGCACATAGACTAAACTTCTTCTAAATATCCATTCAAGAAAGATGATTTAACATCCAATTGGTAAACCATCCATTTTTTTGAGTTGCAATTTAGCTAGAACCATTCTAACACTATCAATTCTTGCTACAGGTGTAAATGTTCCATTATAATCAACTTCATATTCTTGAGTGAAACCCTTAGTAACTAACCTTTCCTTATATTTATCAATTTATTTGTTTTCTTTATACTTAATTTTATAAACCCATTTCACACCTATGTATTCTTTTTACTTAGGCAAATCAACTAACTTTCATGTGTTAGTCTTCTGAATAGATTCCATGGCATCATTCATTACATTAATCAATTTTTCTTCCTCAATTACATCTCCAAAATATATGGGATCTTGAGAAAATAAATAAAAACTTGATTGCAAATCTATTCTATCTCCTTTCTCATAAATTTCTTGCAAGCTTCTAGTGTGCTTACTTCTAAGTCTTGACCTTAACGATGCAAATGTAATATTTGATTCATTATGTACTTGTGTACTTGATGAATCTCCTTTCTTTACTTCTATTTGTGCGCTATCTCCTTAGGGGCTTCTTGATAGAGTTCATACTCGTTCATTTGATTTATCTCCTTGGTTTACTTGATCTTTCCATTCTTGATCATCATATGGTATTCTTGTACCACCTATAATTGTTTTGTCTATATTTCCATCCAAAGATTCTTCCTCTTTGAATACAACATCTCTACTCACAATGACTTTCCTTGTTATAGGATTAAACAACTTATATACCTTAGATTGTTCACCATAACCAATAAAAATTTATTTTTCATTCTTATCATCCAATTTATTCCTTGTTTCCTTAGGTACATGTGCATATGCTATATAACCAAATATTCTAAATTGATAAGCACTATGATGCTTACCACTCCATGCTTGTTGTGAAATAATGTCCCTCACAATCTTTGTTGGACTCCTATTAAATATTTTGGCCTTTAAACATGCTCCTTGCCATCTCCATTATTATTTGATTCTTTCTTTCTACAACACCATTCTTTTGTTGTGTGTAAATTGTAGTAAACTAGTTTTTTTATTCCATGGTATGTGCAATAATCCAAAAACTCATTTCAATTGTTTATCCTCCCCTATTTGATCTCAATACCTTGATGGATAGGCCACTTTGTTTCTCAACAAATGCTTTAAATTCCTTGAACTTCCCAAATGTTTCAAATTTATACTTGAGAAAATAAACCCATATCTTTCTACTAAAATCATCAGCAAATTTTAGGAAATAAATGTTCCTCTTACTAGGTTAGGACTTCTAATTCCCCTTCAAAAGGTGGCATCTATTACTGCTTCACTAGGGTAACTATCATGTTATTCTTAACATTTCTCAACTCCTTCTTGGATACCTGAAAGTATTTTTTTTGCTCACATGCTTAGCTAGTGTTTGCAGGGGATTCAACACCCTCTCACACATTTCCAAAACTCAACTTGATCCCTCTATATTAGGGTTTTGATATCTCCAATTTTGATGCAATTTTGTCTTTTAGGCCTATTAGGTCTATTGGCCCTATTTCACTAGTTTTTGCTCTATCTTCTAAAACTTTCCCAAACAACCCCATAAACTAATTTAGTATTATGACACCCTTTAAGAAAATACACAATATTTTTTAGGTCTCAACTCACCAAGTCTTCGGTACAGGTGCTTCCTATATTTAAGGGCTTTTAGGGCTAATTGGCTTCTTAAGAACCAATCAACTAATTTCTACTTCAAAATGTGTTCAGATGGATTGGTCAAGAGCCAATATTCTTCAAACATCTTTGCACAATACCAAGGACTCTCAAAAAACACTTGGTTTCATCTTTACAATCAAACCCATGCATTCAAACACCAAAGAACTCTTGCAAGCACCTAACCGGGTTACTCTGGACTCGCCTAGGGCTTGCTCACAAAAATAACAAAATTGAATTCCAAGCCTTCTCCTTCCATATGTACACTGTACAAAGGCTCCCCTAAAATTTCCCCCAACCCCATGATGATTCCACAGCGGGGTCTCATGTGGGAGCCATTTTTATGCACACAGTCCTGGATAGGCCAGAGACTAACTTATTTACAAAAAAATTGTAAACCCTACCCTAATGAACAGAAAGAAACTTCAAATCAATGCAAAATGAAAGATAAAAAGTCTATCTACACTAATCCCACACTTAGGTGGTAGATTCAATCCATTCAAGGAACTCACTAAACAAAAGATGCTAATTGTCTACAAAAACCAGAGTATAGTGCAAATAAAGTAAACTTGTATTTCTTCAAAAAAATCCCAACCTTAGGATATGAGCCTCTTTGTGGTTTTTTACCTTCTCCTCATTGATACAAGTGGTTAGAATACTAACCACGCCCTAAAAATTTTAGTTTTTCCTTGTTTGGACAATGTTGTCATGCAACTTTGCAAAGTTGCAAAAGTTGTCATGACAACATTTTGACATTTTTTGCAAATTTGCTCCTAACTTATCCAAATGACCTCTAAACTTAATAGAATGATGGAAAATAATCATAGAATCCATTTTGGGCTTACTACATCCTTTCCCACATATTTCAATTCTTTTACCCAAAATCCTAAATTCAAGCCTCAAAGAGACCTAAAACCAAAACTATTTATTCACAACCAAACATTACTAGATTAGTCTAAGGCTAACCTAGATCTCCTATCAAAACACACACACACAAGACCTTCTAAGGTCTTTCAAAAAATCTTGACCTGGCTAGGTTCAGTATAAGCTAAAAACAAAACTAAGGACCTCAAAGATGTCCTAGGTGCTCCTGCACCTCTCATGCTCTATATGACATCCCTTTTGGAAAACTTTCTCTATGTTGCTTAGCCAAAATACAAATTTCACATGTGCTCAATGGTGGTTCAATAGGGGGTAAACCTCTTATCCTTTTTTTTTTGTATTTGTAACAAACACAATCCTTTGAAATTTATATTACCATACCTCAAGTGCCATACTCATCCTTGATCACCATATTACTCTTCATTTGAAGTGGGAATATTGTATTTTTTTCATTTCAACCTCGGTGATCACCATGTTACTAGGAGGAATATAAATTATATAGTGCACAAATTATTCTCAAAAAAAACTCTGACCATTTTGTTTAAGTTTTCCCACACTTTTAAGATTATTCTTCAAACCAAGTACAAAATTAACGTTAGGAATAGACTTCTTACCAAGCTTTGTTACCCCATTGATTGTACCTTGTCCCATGACTTCCACTATGTTATCATTTCCCAACCTTACTTATGATTTTACTAAAGTATCCAAGCTTTCAAAATAGTCTCTATTTATTGTCATATGATCTACTGAGGATGTGTAAATTTTGGCGTAGACTATGAATCAAGGAAATAACTCACGATTTATTTTTGCACAAATTAGAAAATGGTTTTCAAAGGCAGTTGCATGGCTATTGCTAGTCCAAGAACGAGCTATGTGGTAACCAAATATTTTCTCTCTGCCATAGTCCACTTAGGAGTATTGATCTCCATCAAAATTTGATGATCATCGGTTAGTGATTTTTGATCAAGATGAGCCTACAAATTTTAGGGGTGCTCGCAAAGACCAACAGTTGGAGGCAATGTAAGAAGAGATGGATTCTCTCACGGCCAATTATTCTTGGGACTTAATGAAGCTTCCACCCAATCAAAGATTGTTGAAGAATTGATGGGTGTATCAACTGAAAGAAAGAAGAATATGGAGGCATAAAATTTTGCCGGTTCAGATTGGTTGTGAAAGGATATGATCAGCAGAAGGGAGTAGACTTCAATGAAATCTTATCACTAGTTGTGAAGATGATGACCATTTGAGCAGTTTTGGGTTGGAGAGTGGTATATGTTTTTGAGTTAAATGCTGTGAACTGATGTATGAGCCTCACCTCTCAGGCACATCAGCTATGTGCCAGGTATAATTGGACAAACAATTTAGAATCTTGTTTTATTTTTAGATAACAATCTATATTATTTTTATCAGTATTTAACTGTCAGTGATCAAATTGAGGGAATGATGCATGATGAAACACATGTTAAGGAATAATTATAATAGTTGTCTCTTGTTTTTTGAGCTAAATGTTAACGACATCTTGTAAATTGGTGTGAGCTCCATTAAATAGAGTCTTATTAATGTTTGAAATATATGCCTACAAAATATAATGTCATAACCCAAATTGTTAAATTCTTTAAAACACTGAATGATAATTACCACTCTTCCCTAAATCATTGCCAACTATGCGAGTGGTCATTAATCAAAGGAGGAAGTATAAAAAAAACCATTTATCCTTGTCATCAAGATTCACGTGATTGCCGGAAGAAGTGGGAGTTTTATTTTAGTTACCAATTGTTAATTATCTATGGGGGGATGTTCCACTGTCGAGATTGCGAGGTATGTAGCGAAGGCAGCATTGATAGCTAGTTTGAATGCCATATGTAAGATTCAGAAAAATATATAAAAAAAAGCATGCATCTGAGGAAAAAGTGGGCACTGTTCAATATGGGAGGTGACACTTTCTTTGGGAGAAAAAAAAAAGACATATTTTGAAAGAGGATCTTTGCATCTTTCATAATCTACAGCAGAGCCAACATCAGTATTCACCTCTTGAGGTAGGGCTTTGAAATTGTTAGCTTTCCGTCAATGCATTTTGTTCTATTCAAATTGAATGTTAGTTTTCTGACCATTTTTCTTCTTGATTTTTAAACCACACCTTGGTTCAGTATGGTATAAGTTTCTTATAGATTAGATACCTACATATGGGTTCTACCGTGCGCTTTAAATTTAATTATTCAAAAATTTCATGGTTGCAGTAAAAGAAACTGTAAAGATACTATGCATATTGAAAATTTTTGTAATCCCTTCATGGTGGGTGTCGGGTTTCTTTATTCATGTGTTTGGTATATCAAATGTGGGAAAAGGGGTTTTGAATAAAACAATGTATAAATTCAGCTTACTCTTCGTATAATGTATGAATTACTCTGTTTATGACTGAATGTCGCAATACCTTTCTTGGAAGGAAACGATGCCTTGTATAAATTGGTTAAGTGGGTTCTTTTATTTTCCTATCTCATCCATTGCTTATATGGAAACTATCTTCCTGCATGGGGAATCTTTGCCAAGTCCATTTTGTAATTTGTGGTAATGTGTGACACCATTCGTACCTACTGATGGTCTTGGATTTCGGTTCAAATAAACTTTTAGAAACAATTAACCTTTGTGTTTTAGCAACGCCATAGACTTCTCTTGGATCCATTGACGCTTCAGTTCTCCTTTCTTGGAAGCATGGATATTGGTGGTTGTTCATTTCTTTGGACTATCTTATTGTCTAAAAACATTAATGTGTTAGTCATAATCTATGCCATGTTTTGTAAATGACACCTTACGCAACGTTCTTTTGAATACCTTCCTTCATTCAATTTTTGTTTTGCTTGGAAAAATACTTTCCTTATTCATATTTGTGAGTTGGGTGTTGTTAGGACCCCATTCTCTTCATCTGGGCACGTGTAACGAGCTCAGACACCAAGCCAAATGCTTCTCTATACAATTAAAAATTCATGGAATTAGGAATGGAGTGAAGCAATATTGATTTTTGGTCTTTTATGTTATGGAATAGTATCACCTCTTACCTGGAAAACAATTTTATTCTTCTCGGAGATGTTTACAAGCCACAATCATTCTATTTGCACATAGGATAATGAACTATGTCTTAAACTGTATATGTATTCCGCATCCTTTTGACGGTTGATTGTAGTGTAGTGAATGTATTGGAAGGCAAGGTATATGAACTATGTCTTCCGCATCCTTTTGACGGTTGATTGTAGTGTAGTGAATGTATTGGAAGGCAAGGTATATGACTATTTATGTCTTGTATAAATTCCATGTTGATTACTACCGAAATGTAATTCAAATGTTGTTTCATTATAATATGAAATGGGGTGCAAATAGTTTGATGGGATACTCATTGTTTATTTACCTGAATGAAGTAATTTTGGTTGATTAAGATCGTTGTTAATATCATTAGCATGAGGATTAGTAACTTGAATGTGAAAGTTATCCTATTGTTGCTGTTTAGCAAGTATTGTTGATGTGTTTCTCTTTCAAACTCTTGATTCGAATGTTTATGTACTAGTTTATATTTACATATGTACAGGTATCTTGATATAGATGATATCATTTAATCTTTTTACTTGAAGAAAAAGAAAGATAAATTCTATTGGAATCGGTCTAGATTTCAAGAAAATTTAAGACATTTTATTTAGCACTATGGGAACCATTATGGGAATGTTTTCCTTGTTTCATGGGGGTATTTCGCACTATTATTTAATTCATTATTATATGAGTGTGTTTATTTTATTCTTTTTGTGAGAAAGATAGTTTAAATAGAAGGGTGTTGAATATTGTGGATAACCAGGGAAGGGTAGTTGAAAATGTTGTACTTTTCATACCGCGTGCTAGTAGAAGTCCAGTGTTAAAATGCTTTGGCCAAATATTTTTATTGCATATGTTCTCTTCTATGCATGGGTATGTATCTTCTCTCTGCCACATCCGTGTTATATTTCTTCAGGCATATATGCTTATAGATATGTTCACGGTTGCACCAGATCCATCTAATCCACTAGTTTCGAGTTGCTTAAATTGTTTTGTGTACTCCCTATGTCTTATGAGTTGGTATCATAATGTGATTGCATCTTGGGATACTTATTGATTGAAAGAGAGTTTCAATTTTATGAAATGAGGTCATTATAGTAGTGT
>MU227811.1:584946-604427 GCA_018584345.1 Thuja plicata | reverse complement strand
GCTTAAATTGTTTTGTGTACTCCCTATGTCTTATGAGTTGGTATCATAATGTGATTGCATCTTGGGATACTTATTGATTGAAAGAGAGTTTCAATTTTATGAAATGAGGTCATTATAGTAGTGTTGTTAGTATATATGTTGTATTGCACAAACTCCATCACTTCATGTCAGTTTTTCATTGTTAGATTTTCTCTAGCTGGGCTGGGTATCTTTCATGTCAGGAAAGATTCTGGGGAAGCGTAATTTCTTTGTGGTAGAGTGGACACGCACTCCCACAATATTCTCGCCCTGATGTTTGTTTGTAGCAGGTCTCTGGAGCTCTTGTCAGGAAGGTCATCATGTATAGCATGTTATGGTTCTTTATATCAATCACTGATCTATTGTATTGATATTTTATCTCTTATGACAGATAGTCGATGACTCTTGTAAGTTGAGTTGATTCCTTGTAAGCTAAGTTCTCGTGTTTGTAGCACTCTAACAGTTTGGTCAAAGTCTCTCTTTTATATTATTATTTTGACAAGTTGGTCGAATTGTGTTAAATTTCTTTTATGTATTATAACATGTGATGTATTGGGGTGTTTTCGACAGTTGGTCAACACTTTTCTTTATTACAGATTCATGTGTCGCGTAATCTATTTGACATTTTTGGTCGAACCTTGCTTTCTTCTTTAAATTCAAGGATAATCTTTTTTTTTTTTGTCGACTTGTACATTCGACATTTGACTTAGTTGACTGACTCTTTTGTGTTGTGGATATTGTCGATGTGGCACAAGTTGTCGTAAGATCAGTCCTTACATATAATCAATTATGTAATTTCAATAAAGAATTATTCGTCATTGTATCAAAAATTTGACTCTTTGCTTTCCCTCTATTTCTTTCTTGTGTTTTAAATTTTCACATGGTATGTGGGTTTAAGAATTTGCAGAAAAAATGAATATGATCATGAGAAAGTTTGTAGTGTTTTGTATCAGAAGAAAGAAGAAAACATAGCAAGTTAATAAGGGAAAAGAAGAAGAATTTGTCATTTGGCACTTTAGAGGTCACATAGGCCTCCATCCAAAGAGGAATTGAGGTTTGTTATTTTGGGTACATTATTTAAAGATTCTTGAAGCTTTAGGAAAGAAGGGTTGTGAATGGGAAGACCACCAAATCCAAAGGTACATGATGAAAAGGGGTATTGAATTCCTTACTAAATTTCTGGGCATCGATGATGGGTTGAATGCTCCCTATACAGATAATTTGGATGAAGCTATACACTAGGTATACCAGTATAAATATGATGAAAAACTAGATGGATTACGGAGTTCAGACTCTTTATCCAATGAGGATGATGAAGATCAGGTGGTGGCTGAGGATGAGGAAGGAGATGTGGAGGACGAGGTGGAAGGTGTCAGTGAAGCTGAGTCAGATGAGGCTGAAGATGAAGATCAAGAGGAGGATGAGGAGGAGGAGGAGGAGGAGGAGGAGCAAGGTGAGGATAACGATCTCTCAAAACTAGCATGGGGGATTAGAAACTAAAAACTCTATAGGGAGTTCTGAAAATGATTCCACCTCGGCCTCAGATTGATGCTCTAAGCTAAGTACACTTGGTATTTTGTGAATATTTTGATATGGATAGTTTAGTTTTTGCAATAGAATTTCAGATCTGCTATTGGGATAGCTTATCGATTTGAGCCTCATATGCTCATTTTGTATTTAGAAACTCTGGTTTGCAGTGTTTGGTTTAGACGCTTGAACTTGTATGTTATATTTTATTATAATTATTAATATATTTTACTCGGCCTCGGCCTCTTATGGATAAAAAAAAAGAAGGGCTATGAATTTTCAGGAAATTATAGCATTGGATAAAATTATTTATTTACTTTTCAATGGGAAAGACAAGAAAAAAAGAAAAGAAAGAAAGTGTTAGTTTGATTTGTGAGAAAGATATTTTGAGTGATGAATTGGTGTAGCTAATAAAGTGTAATTCAGATTTGATATAATTTTAAAAAAAAATTGGAAGAGAAAGGTGCAAATATTTATGTGAAACTGAGAACACCTTTAGAAAGAGTTGGAGAAATTTTTTAAAAAATAGAGAATTAAAAGAAACTTTAAAGTTGTTTGATGAAGTTAAGAAAGAGAATGAATATCTAGGCAAAAGTTAATTTTTTTGGAAAAAGAAAAAGAAAAATTGAAATCTAAGCCATTGGTTTGCAATGTCGCATGTCAAAAGAGATGGTGGTGAAATAAGGTTTAGCTGTTTGAGTGAAGTAGTTGATGACTACTTGTTCTGATTGGCACATGTCATGAGTCTTCTCTATGTTAGAGAAGGGAGGGGGAGAATAGGCCTTGTGATCTCTCATGAAAAAGAGAGATGACTAAACTGATAGTTAACTTCTATTACAAGTATACTATGTGGGTCTATAAGACTATAGTGATGAAATGTTGCATAGTGAGTTGCAAGGATCTATTTAGAGCACTTTAAGATCAAATGGTGAGTCTCAAAATCAAGGAGGTATTGTGAATTGATGCATGAGCCTCAACCACCATGAAAATCAGTTATGTTTCATACATACTTTGATGAACAATTCAGATTCTTATTTTCTTTTTAGATAACTGTCAATATTATGTTTATCACTATTAACTGCCAATCACTACTAGGGCCCGTTTGTTTCACGGAATTGACCAGGAATTGGCATTTCAAAATTCCAAAAATGTTCAATTCCCTATTTGGTTCCAAAATTAAAAATTGGAATAGGGTTATGCGAATTCTAATTTTGAGTCATTTTGAGCATTCCACAATTCCCCCTTCAGACCTGGAATTGGAATTGAAAAGTGGAATTGGAATTGAGAGTATTATTTTGGGAAGTAAAATGCATTCTCATTTTTGTGTCAATAATGTATATTATATTGCTATAACGATGTATATATATATACACATGTTTGTATATATACATGTATGTATATATACATATGAGTGTATATACACACATGTATATATAGTATATACATGTATGTATATACACTCATATGTATATACACACATGTATATATACACACATATATACAATGTATGTGTATGTATATACATATGTGTGTATGTGTATATGTGTATACCTATACAAAATGTGTGTATAGATGTATATATGTGTATGTGTATATATATACACATGTGTGTATATGTGTATATATATACATGTATGTGTATATATATATATGTGTGTGTGAATGTGTGTATATATACACACATGTCTATATATACACATGTTTGTATATACATGTGTATATACATACACATGTGTGTATATACATATGTGTGTGTATATATGAACATGTGTGTATATGTGTATATATACACACATGTGTATATGTGTATATATACATATGTGTGTGTATATACACACATGTATGTGTATATATATGTGTGTGTATGTGTGTATATATACATGTGTGTGTATATATGTGTGTGTATGTGTGTATATATACACACATGTGTATGTGTATATATATACATGTGTGTATATATACACTCATATGTATATATGCATGTATGTGTATATATACACATGTGTATATACATATGTGTGTGTATACACACATGTGTGTATATGTGTATATATACATATGTATGTATATATACACATGTGTGTGTATATACACATGTGTGTGTATATGTGTATGTGTGCAAAATCCAAATTCCAATTCTAATTCCAATTTTGTGGAACCAAATGCAAAATCTACATCTTCTTAGTCATCTTCCAGGTGAACCAAACAGGACAAGCCCATATTCTAGAATTCATTTTGATAATAGCAGAATTCCAGAATGGATTTAGTTCCAGAATTGGCAATTCCAGCATGCACAAATTCTGCGAAACAGATGGGCCCTAACAGATTGAGAGAACGATGCATGATGAAAGGCATGTTGAGGATCAATTTTAGTAGTTGTCTCTTCTATTTTCATTTTTATGATAAAAAATTATTGTAAAGTGATGTGAGCTCTATAAAATAGGGTCTTATTACTGTTTGAAATATATTCCTACAAACTATAAATAGTTGTGAAATTTCAATAAAGAATTATTTGTGTTTGTGTTAAAAATTTGTCTTTATTTTTTATTTATTTATTTATTTATTTCTTGTGTTTTAAATCTTCAGGTTATAACAACTTGTCAAAAATGTCATTCTTCATGGTGCCATAAATGCAGAATTATATATGCAACAACTCAAAGTATTTGAGAAACAAGGCCAAGAAAATTGCATTGCAAGTTGAGAAGATTGTGTGGGCTCAAGTAAGCCTTGAAGTAGTGGTAACTCAAGATTATTAGCTTCTTGGATGAGGATCATTTCATATGATGTGAATCTTATCTACATGTGTTTACTATAAGTTGTTAATAAATGATGACTTTATTTAATTATTTCTCTATATTGATGTTATGCTACTTACCAACACTAGCATGAGATTTGTTTGTGATTTTAAGCAATAGTTAGCCAAAAAGTTTGTAATAGATAACTTAGGGTTAACATAGATAATGCTTGAATCTTTTCATTGCAACTTCAAAGATTAAAATCATAAGTTTTAACATGGCAGAGGATTCAAGCAGGAGAGGAGAGAAGTTGAGCGGGAAGGGTGGGGATTCAAACTGTGTGCAGGATCATGGCAGAGCGGCTGCTGGTGCTAGTTCTGGCAGTGGTACTAGTCATGTACCTTTGGTTCTGGGGGATCCTGGTAGGGTGGCTGCTGGTGTTGGTTCTGGTAATAGTTCTGGTCAAGTGCCTTTGGTTCTGGGGATGCCTCATGTCCCAGAACTAGACCGGGTGTCAGTCTCATCTTTGGTGGGACAGGGTAGTCCTACCCCAGGTAGGGGCATCAGAGGTACCCCCTTGAAGGCAGCGTCAAAGGGGGCTCTTCCTGTGTGTGAAGCTGTATTAGGAGAAGGGCCCAATCCGACTTCTAAGGTGTTGAATAGTGAGGATATTCCTTCAAAGGACCCACTAGTGGGGTCAAAAAGCTTCTCAGAAGCTGGGGATGTGAAAGTCAACCCTCAAAGTCCAAAAAAGTGGTCGAAACTTGTGGGAGCGAGAAAGGAGGCAGATTCTTTTCCCTCTGAAGAACCGGTTAAAGATTTTCTTCAGGAGGGAGAAGCAGCCATTTTTTTTCCTGATACAATGGTGGATCGATTTGTTTTGGCCATGGATTTTACACTGGTTGGTAAGTTTCTTGGACCACGACCTAATATTGAAGTGGTTAGAACTTTTTTTAAAAAGAAATGGGCATTGAAAGGTCATGTGGATATTGCGGCCCTTCCTAAAGGCTTTCTTTCTTTTTCTTTCTCTAACAAGGAAGACCAGGATTATGTCTTGTGTGGGGGTCACTGGATGTTTGGTAGGATGGTGGTTTCTTTTCTTAAGTGGACTCCTAACTGGAACTACTCTGATAAAAATTTTATGGCAACTCCAGTCTGGGTTAGGTTTCCTGGGTTGCCTCTGGAATACTAGAATGAGGGGGTCTTTAAGGGACTAGCCTCTTCTTTTGGGGGAGAACTTATCTCGGTTGATCCCATGATGACAGCCAAGTCCAGACTAGTCTTTGCTAGGATCTGTGTCAATCTTGTCCAGTTTGAGAATCGACCTTTGGTTATCAACATTAACTCTAAACTGGGTCAGTGTAAGCAGGAGGTAACCTTTGAATCACTCATGTTTGCTTTCTTTGTTTGTCACAAAATGGGTCACTGGGTGAAACATTGTCTAAAAAAAACTCCTAAGGTTTCCCTGCCAACTGTGTCGGAACCTAAAATGACCTCTAGACAAGTTTGGAAGGAGGTTAAAGGTGACAAAAGTAGTAACAATGCAGCTTCCCAAGAGAAAATGGAATCTAATGAGACTCCTGTGTTGGAGGAGGGTGAAATTAATGATCTGGTATCACATGTGTCAGATTCTATAGCAGCCTCTGATAAGGAGGCAGAATCAAGTGAGAAAATCTAGAAGACCCTTGATCCCTTAGAAACCCCTGAGAACCTAGCTGGTATGGGTCTTTTTGATGAGGAATCTACACCAATGGTGGTGTTGGTCCCTTTTCAAGAAGAGACTTTTATTCTAAGACCATCAGAGGACAAAGTTCTTGTTGAAGATCTTAAAACTGATGAATATGATTCATCCTCTATTCCTGATACATTTTCGGGTTGCAGTGATGAAGATCTGGCCACTAGAGAGGAACCCATTGATGGGATAGGAACTTGGACTATTCATAAAGGGAAGCAGCAGAAAAGGAGAGAGAAGAATAAGGAATTTACCACTCCTGGATCTAAGGGAGTCACTACTCGAAGTAAAGCTAATGGAGGACTCAAACTAAAAGTGGATGTTGGTTCTCATAAAAAGACCCAAGGTAGATACACTAACAGAGAAGTCAAAGAAAGAGAAAGCAAAAAGGACATTACGGATGGTAAGCAACTTACTATTCAGGGAACCTGTACTCCGGTTAAAAAATGAAGTTCATCTCGTGGAATATAAGAGGGTTGAATGCCCCTCATAAACAAGACATTCTCAGGAATCTGGTAAGAGATCATAAACCTGCTATTATTTTTGTTCAAGAAACTAAGATGAGTAAAGAGAAGGTGGAAAAAAGAAGAATTTTTAAAAATAATGGGGTTGCTGGCTTTAGCTCTGAAGGGGCCTCGGGTGGAGTTGCTATCTTTTGGAACCTGAATATGTTAGGGGTTTTGTGGTTTTAGAAGATCTTAATTGCCTCAGTATAAATTTTCTTCATCGTAAGCTAGATTTTGAATGGGTTGCTACTACCATTTATTCCCCCAATACCAAAACTGATAGATATCTTTTTTGGAGGAAAATTGATAACCATAGAAAAGCTTTCTTGGATCTATCGTGGGTAATCATTGGGGACTTCAGCTGCCCTATAAAAGACAATGAGAAGTCTGGTGGAGTGGGTAACCATAATATTTTAGATGGGAGAATGGAGCTTATAGAATTCATTAACAAACAAGCTTTGTTTGATATGGAGCTTAAGAGTGTTAACTATACTTGGTCTAATAGAAGGGTTGGTCAAGACCTCATTCAAGTTAGATTAGACCGTGCTTTGATCAGTGGCTGTTGGTTAAATAAGTTTGGTTGTCTGCTATCCTCTCTTTCAAAGATTGGATCTGACCACTTCCCTATTTTCTTTAGTGCGGATCCTATAACTAAACAGGGTTGCCCGCCTTTCAGGTTTAAAAAAATGTGGGTGGACCATCTGGAGATGGAGCAGAATATTAAAGATTGGTGGAAGGTTAACATTCATGGCACTGCAATGTTTAGAGTGGTTAAGAAACTTCTCAGTGTTAAACAACATGTTAAGATATGGATCAGAACTATTTTTGGTGATATTTTTAAAACCAAAAGTCAGCTTAAAAAAGATCTTGATATTATTCAGGAAACAATACAAAAGAATGGGTTGACGGTGGAGCTGAGGGACAAGGAGGAAAGCATCCTGGCTAAAACTCGTAATGTTATTTCTAAGGAAGAAGATTATTGGAGGCAGAGATCAAGGTCTATTTGGCTCAAAGCTGGAGATAAGAATACCAGATTCTTCCATTTATCTGCTTCTAAACACAGAGCTTCTAATAGAATTTCAAAACTTAAAGTGCAGGAAAGGGAAATTTCTAATGATAGAGATATTTCTGAGGTTATGATCAATTTTTTTTCTTCCTTACTTTTAAAAGATCCTCATCTTGATTTGGTGAATCAGAATGCACTTCTCGATAACATTCCTTCCATTATCAATGATTGGGATTTGTTGATCAAAGTTCTTAGACCCTTTGGGTTTGGAGAAATATTCCTTCAATTGATTTTTCAGCTTATTAGTACTTCTACAGTTTCCATTTTGATCAATGGATCTCCTTTGAGGTTTTTTAAACCTTCCAGGGGTTTAAGGCAAGGAGATCCTCTTTCTCCTATCCTCTTCTCAATTTTTTCTGAATGCTTGGGGTGAATTTTTTAGAAGATGGCCTCGAATGGGTCTTTTAAAGGCCTTTCCCCTTCCTCGACTTCTAGCCCTTGCTCGCATGAACAGTTTGTGGATGATACCATCTTAATGGGTTTTTCCTCTATTCAGGAAGCCACGACTATCAAAACGGCTCTTACTACCTATACCCTTGGCTCAGGTCAAATAATCAACACAGATAAGAGCTCCTTATATTTTATTAATAGTCCTGAGGAAAGACAACATAAAATTGCTAGAATTATAGGCTGCAGAATTGAGTATCTTCCTGCTACCTATCTGGGTCTCCCTCTTGGTCTTAAACCTCCGGACTCTTTCTGGGGTGGTATTGTTGACAAATTTAATAGGAAGCTGGCTGGTTGGAAAGGAGGCATCCTAAGCCAAGCTGGCAAACTTCAGCTCCTTAGGGCATCATTGCAAAGTCTCCCTCTCTATGCTCTTAGCCTCTTCAAGATCCCTGGGAAATATGCTAACATCATTGAAAAAATCCAGAGAAATTTTCTATGGTCGGGAGTGGAGGAAAAAAAGATAATTGCTTTAGTTGCTTGGGACAGGGTCTACACACCTAAAAAGTGGGGGGGGGGGGGGCGGGGNGGGGGGGGGGCTGGGTATCCGCCCTATTAGAGCTACCAACTTGGCCTTGCTGGAAAAATAGATTTGGAGAATTTTTAGTGTTAAAAGAGAATGGAATGATATAATTCATAAAAAATACCTCTTCTCCTTTTCCCATATTTCAGAATTTTAGAAAAATGACCTGAAAGTGCAAGGATCTTTCATCTGGAATAGCAATCAAAATGCTAAGGATACGGCTTTTAAAGGGCTAAGTGGTTTTTAGGAAAAGGTAGAAAAATTTGGTTTTGGGAAGACTGATGGATAAAAGATTATCCTCTAAATTATATTGCTTCCTTTCAACCCATTATCAATCAGTGTATTCAGAGATATGGAACTATGGTCAGGAACTATTGGAGGAATGGCTCGTGGATTGATTTGTCCCTTTCTTATGAAATGTTAAAACCTCTTATGCTTGATCTAGTGATCTAGAAGGTTAAAATTTCAAGTGAAGACAAACTCCTTTGGGGAGTTCTTCCTTCTTGAATCTTCACGGTTGCTTCCTGTTCTGAGCTTCTATTAAAGCAACTGAATCCTCTCCCCTTTTGGGCTCAAGTGTGGGACAATTCTTCAATTCCTAAAATTAATATCTTTTTTTGGCTGGTTTTGCAGAATAAAATCCTTACAATTGACAATCTCCAGAAATGGGGAATGATGCTGAGTAATAGATGCTTTTTATGTAAAAATGTTGAGGAAACGGTTTTCCATTTGGCCATTGACTGTAGATATGCTTGGGAGTTTTGGAATGAATTATTACAATGCTGGGAGATTAAGTGGTTTTTTCCCAATAACATGGAAAGCTTTTGTAGTCAGTGGCAAAAAGCAGAATCCCCCATTGATAAAAATTTGTGGAATATTATTCCCCCCCATGTAATATGGTGGGTTTGGAGAGAACGCAATGACAGAGTCTTCAGGAACATTGATCTTCCTCCAAAAGTGATTGCTGAGAAGATAAAGAGAAGTATTAAGGAAAACTTCAAGATGTCATCTGGAAGAATGTTGGATTTCAATGCTAGTGATATGGGTGTGAGGATGGCTAATCACAAACCTCATCCTAGAGAGAACGCCATTTGGCTTTCTACTCTGCCGAGATGGATAAAAATTAATTTCGATGGCGCTGCCAAGGGCAACCCTGGCCCAGTTGGCTGTGGGGGCCTCATCTGTGATGACATGGAAAATTGCTTGGCTGCGGTAGCTTTACCTATTGGGGTGCAAAACAACCACATGGGGGAGGCCATGGCCCTTCTTCAAACGCTAAAACTTTGCAAGAAACACATGGCACAGAAGGTGTGGATCGAGGGTGACTCACTCAATATTTTAAAATGTACTAGTGACAAGACTAAGCCATCATGGACAATTAAGGAGATCATCGAGGAGGCTAGTATCATAATTAATTAGTTCAATCAAGTTATTATTTCTCATGCCTATAGGGAAGTGAATGGTACAGCAGATGAGTTGGCCAATTTTGCAGTTAAAGCCAGGGACATCGTGATTTGGCATGATTATAAAAATTTGACCGTCGATATCAAAGCCAAGTTAGCCTTCGACAGATCCTAAAGCAAAAGGGTTGATTGGGCGTATCTTGAGAAGCTATGATGATTAGACACTTTTTAAAAAATCAGAGGAAAATGAGCACAGAAAGTGGTGTATTTCCCAAGAACTCTAATTATAGACACAAGCTAACCCTTGTTAATTTCAATGTTACCAGTTTTCGTAACAGTTGGATTCTCTCTGCATTTTTTACTGTCTGTGTGAGCTATGCGATCATGGGAGGTGGGCTTAACTACAAAGAGCCAAAGGACTGTGTCAAATGGAGAAAAATGTTGGAAGCTTGGGATTTTCTTGAGAAGGGTGGTCTTTCCACCTACATGGAAAGATTGCATGGGGCGAAAGATAGTGCTACAAAATTATTTGTTGATTCCTGGAAAAATGGGGTTGTTACCGTAGTAGGAATCACTGTGAACATCACAGAGGATTGCATAGCTGAGATTTCTGGGCTTAGCACGAAGGGCATCAAATTCTTCCAGGACAGTAAGGTATCACGAAAGGCCATTCAGCGCTTTCCCAAGACTAAGGAGGAGAAAAAAAAGTCTTGTAAAAGAGTCTGGAGGATGCTATGATGTGGCATCGTTCAAAGAAATCTGGGAAACTATTATGATGGCGATTATGGAGTATGTTACCCTAGATGGTAGGTTTAAAAGAGCCCATTCTTACCACTTTATTTTGCTCGGTCATTTTTGGCATAAAATTAGGGTTTCCCTGCCTTTCTAAATTTTGCAATCTCTCCATTCTAGCATTTCCTAGCACAAGAAGGAGAAGAAACCCATTCTTCATGAAGGGTTGATTCTTTTAATTGTTGAACACATAAAGAAGATGGCTAGTGTAAGCCCTGTCATAACCCCGTCTAAATCTGTTTCAGGTAAAAAGAGAATTAGGGATGTGAATGTGAAAGATAAGAGTCCGATAGGTAAAAAATTAAAGAAGGATAAGGAGACTACCATGTATATGGACACCTCTTCTGATAGTGTGGAAGGCTACGATAATATGGCTGATTCCACCGAGGAAGATAGTTACTCTACTTCCTCAGTCTTGAATTCAGTTTTGGAAGAGAATGTTAACACGGATGAAGAGGTTAGGGGCTCTATGGACAAAGGAAAAACCTTGGATAGTAGGAAGAACAAAGAGGATAAGAAGAAGGAGGAGGATGTGGGAGGTCAGAAAGTGCCAATTCTGGTTGAGTATGACAGTTCTGAAGACCATGATGTGCCTATATCTATGAAGCTTGAAGTTGTTATGGATTGTGGTCAGGACACTTAGAAGGATGCGACGGAGGTAGAGAATACTTCCCTTGCCAAGGAGTCAACTTTACCAAAGGGGAAGACAGACAATGCTCCTAGTAATTCTCAGAACATCCCTTTCATCAAAACGGTGGACTTGCAGGAAAGGAATGTTCAATTACTGAGGGATGACATGGACGATAAGATCGATCCCCCCTTTGGGGTCCTCCAAACGGCCAAAGCTGCTTCTATGTACTCCTTTTGGTTAATGAAATGGGTGTTCCAGGAGATCAAGAATTTAAACCTCAAGCACCGTTCGATTGTTGCTAAGGTGGACTCTATGCAGACTCAGCTGTAGTCTGGCCCTAAAACTATGGTGGATAAGGTTACTAATGATGAGGACAATAATGTGCAGCAGTTACAAGCCAGAATGGAAACCATGGAGAATACCATGAAAAAACATATGCAAGACTACAACAATTTTATGGGTTCGGCCATGGATTGTTTCTTGACCATTAAGGCAGAGCTGGATACTGGGTCCCCCAGTAAAAAAATAGAGGACATCACAGAGAACTTGGAAGATGATGGCCCCAAAAAATGCACTAGAACAGCAAGAAAGAAGAAAATTCATGAAAGGATCCAGGAACTGTCAAAGTTCAATGAAGTGATAAAGAAGATATCTGAAGTGAAGCAGGAAGCCGTTGAGGCTTGTAAGGAGCTTGTCTAGGGCTCTGGTTTCTGGTTCTGGTGGTTTGTCTTTTTTGCTGGTCTCTGGCTTTTGGTTTTTTCCTAGTTTTTTGTTGTTAGTTTTGGCTTTAGCATACTGGTTTCCAGTCTTGTTTCTTTTTGGAGTGCTTAAATGTTAAAACTTTTATTCTAGCTTGTAAGGGGTTTCAGGTCCCCATTCAAAACCTATTTTTCCCTGCAATCAAAAACATAGATAATGCTTGGTATGATCATAATATAAGATAGAAAAAAGAACAAAATTAGATTATCATAACATAAATATGACGTAAAGGTCATGGACATGTTTAGTATGAAGGATGCTAAGTTTGTTAGCACTCCATTAGCTTATCACTTTTGTTTATCGTTTGTCATGTTTCGTAAAAGAATAGAAGAACAAGATGAAATGAAAGGTATTTCGTATTCATCTATAATTAGGAGTCCAATGTATGTGATGGTATACACTCACTTGATTAAGGTAAATAACATTGGTATGTAGTCAAGTGGATTCTAAGATATTTAAAAGGTAATTTTGATTATTTTTTGTATTTTGCTGGGAAAGATTCTTTGTTACAAGGTTTTGTTGAATTTTACATGGAAAACGATTTAGAAAAGTGAAGATCAACCATAGGTTATGTTTCCACTTTTTTCAGTGTAGCAATCAATTGGGTTTCCCATTTTCAACAAGTAGTGGCTCTCTCCACTATTGAGGTTGATTACATTACCCTCATAGAAGGAGAAACCTGGAGAGATATGGTTGTAGCCATTGTTGGGTGAATTGGGTTGTAAATAACACGTCTTCCACTTGTTTTATGATAGAAATAGTGCTATTCATTTGGCTAAGAATGATGCATTTTATAATAGAACCAAGCACATTGAGTCATGGTATCATTTTATTAAGAGTACTCTTGAGGAGGGAAAGGTGCAAGTTGAGAAGATTGATACTAAGGGGAATTTGGTTGATGTGTTGACGAAGGTAGTACCAAGGGACAATTTTGAGTTATGTAGGACTTCTCTAGATATTGTGAAGCTCAAAAAATGAGCTTGAACTGGGGAAAAATATCTAAAGGTTTGTAGAAGTGGTTGGATTTCAAGTGGGAGAGTGTAGGATATGAAACCCAAACACCATTTTATTTTTCCCTCCAATATCTTTTGGCTATTCACATTATGGGTAATGTTGTTATGTTTATTTATAAAGAGAAAGTTACTATTGTATATAGTTGTATTGAGAACTATGATAAATACGATATTTTCACCTACTTGAATGTAGATGTACCTATATTGGTGAAGCACTATAAATTATGCATTTTGTGTCTTCATCTTCTTGTGTTTTTATATATGATTTTATCTTTCTTTTATATGTACTTTATAATTAACAATATTGTCATATCCTACAAATCTTAAAGCATGGAATAATTTTGTTAGATGGTAGGGAAGATAACATCATTGGAGGGGCTTTCACTATTTATTTACATGAGGGCAGTGTGGTGATAGAGGGAAGAAAAATTACGGTCACTAAGGAGGATATCTCCATGGTTACCGGAATCCTCATAGTGGGCAAGAAATTTTATAGGGATTGTAAAATTTCAGACTTTGTGATCAGTGATTTCGTGGGGAATGAGGAAGAGAAGAAAGCCCTCATCAAAGTGGGGACCTATTATCATCGTGAAGGGTTCAAAACACTATGGAGATTCATCCTGAGGGCCATCATCTCTTATGTTATGCTGGACACCAAGTTTGATAGGATCAAAACCTATCACTTCATCCTCATGAACCACTTTAGGCATGGTATGTAGGTTTCTATCCCATTGATCTATTGATTCTTGAAGAAGATTTGAAGGCAAGGATAAAAAGATGACCAAGTGAAATGGTTGAGTTATGAGAAATTACAAGGGTACTTGATTAGTTGGCACATTGGCAAAGTAATGTGTTGTTTATCTATAACACTAAGTCAAGATGTCAATTTACTGGGAACAGTATATGCTGAGCGAAGTTTGTGTCGATGAAGCACCAGTGTATGCTGAGCATAATTTCTAAGTGTCGATCGAGCACCAGTAAATTGCGGAGGAAAATAGTGATGACCGAGTGGAAGAACACAGTGTTGGCCGAGCAACAGTAGTTTGGTAATTGTTGAGATTTGAGATCTCTGGCCGACATAATTGAATTTATTGGGATATGTAAAGTTAATTAATGATAAGCATGATTGGTCCACACTATTTAAATGCATGAGTAACTGTAATTAGCACATGGATCCAATATTTAATTAGTGATTACTTTTGAGAAGTAAATTAAATGTAAATGGTAGAAAGATCCGTTGGATCTTACCTAACCTAAGATCTATGATCTTGATTAAGCGACAAAGATTTATTTTACCTAGATGAAGAGGTATAAGATAACCTCAAGGGGATATTCAAGAAGTGGTGTGTAGATGTATGTGAAAAGTGTATGCAAGAGGATTGCATGGTTAATTGACTCATTGGCATGATCTAGCAGAAAAGGCTGAATAGAGAAGCAAAGAGTTGTGAAAAGTATTTCTTGACGGATTTCCAAGAAAATCTAAAGATTGAAATGAGAATGGAAGCCACTTAGTGAATTAGCATAAGAGCTGAATTGGATCTGGATTTGCAAATTAAGTTGTATGTATCATATCACACCTGGTGATTACTTTCTAACCATTGTTTCAGTCAAAATCCTTTAACCAAGTTGACCTAACAGTCATTGTATAAATCCTTTGAGAAAGGTGACATTCAGGTGGAATGTTCTAAGACCTCTAACAAGGCCACTACTGACAGGGTGATTAAATCCTTTAACTAGGTCACATTTAGCAATGTGTTTTGTAACCTTTAACAGAGTTGGCTCCTAGCAGAGCTCACTTCAGAAGAGTGAAAACTTGGCAGCATATTACTGGTGGTTTTTCCCAATTTGGGTTTCCACGTTAAATACTGGTGTCAATTTGTGTGAATGTTTATGTTGTGTTTTACTGTTAAGTTTCTACAAGCTGATTACATTTGAACAGTAAACCACACATCTATGTTGTTGACCTATGTTGTTACTGCTGCTCAAATCTGAGTTTTTTAAAGTGCTATAAAGTTTCAATCGGTACATCTAGACCTAAGGATAACTGATTCACCCCCCTCTCAGTTATTCTAAATTCATTCTAACATCATCTATAGAAAAACGTGATTCCTTTTTGCAAGTTATGAAAATGAATTGCAAAACGGTTTAAAAGAAAAATAAAATACTTTTATAAAATGGGCACTGTTTTGTAAAAAATGGGTGCCCATTTTGGTCTGGGCACCTGAACCAAAATGGGTGCCCATTTTATATTTACGGCTTAGGCACCTGAAGCATAACGGGCACCCATTTCTAAAAACACGGGTGCCCATTTTTATTTGCCAATATTTTTGGCTGTGGACTTCCGCGGAAATGGCACCCAACTTCATGCATGCACCTTGTCAATACCAACTTAGAAATTTAAAATGCTTGAAATGGGTAGACACACAAATATTGTAACTATGACTTGTCAATCAATGGAATTGCACCATATAATACAAAATAAAATGGAGACAACACACAATTGGAGGTATTCAAGATTTATTTTCTTTCTTTCTATTAAACTAGAAAAAAACTATTACAAAATAAATAAACTACAAATTCTGAAATTACAAACTACTAATAACAAACAAAATTATAGTGATCTAAATCTGTACTCAAAATGGTTGGAGCTTAACAATTATTTCTTACAAACTTCAAAATTGGAGCTATAGTAAATGTCAGGAGGAACCACTACTCACTGCTCATTCACTTCACAAACTCCCATCTACTACTCCACACATTATTTCACCCAGAACTATAGTTCACAAAAAGAAAATTCTCTCTACCCTAAATGTTTGTTAACATTACTACTTAGCTGGGATTTTCCAAAATTTTGTCATATATTCAAAATTCAAACTTACCTACCAAAAATTAATCCACTACAAAATTTTGTTGCACATTAGGAGCTAGTTGGGGTTTGCAATCCAATGTCTGCACAAGTCTAGGAGGTATTTACTCTTGGATGCTCACTTTTGGTAGTTCCTAACAAGAAGGTGTGTCCTTAGGGGCACAAGTAGAGGCTCAAGACAATTAGTTTAATTTTAAAATTCTAATAGGTTCATCAAATATGGTAATTAAAATTGCCACATAATTTGAACAAAGAGCATGAGTGCAACCAATGAATGGTACAACATAAGGGTGCCCACTGAAATAAAAAAAGATCTCTTTGGTTGATATTTTCCAAGCTACTCCTATATGGGACAAATACATTCTAGACAACACGTATAACTTTGTTTGCTATCTTCTGATATTTCACTACCTGAATCAGAGGTATTTTAAACATCATATTTAGAGATGGAGATGGTAATTCCTATGAAGAAAATAAAAAGCACACAAAAATTATTCAAAAACAAATTAATAATTGTATTTTTCAACTAAAATTAAAAAACCTTTTAGTATCACAAGATCAAGGATTAGTTGATCGAAAGATCAAAGAAAAATAATGAATTAAATTCTACCTCTTTATATAGAGGTCATTGTCATATTGAATGCCAACTAAAAATAGAAAAGATGACTGCATATTCATGGACAACCATAATTAACAATTTCATTCTATTTTTAGAGCTCTTAATTTATCTCTTGCAATCAATAGCTCTTCTCCTACAATGTGGGAGAAATTACCATATTTAAAATACTTTATTTTTAGCTTATGTAAAAAGATGCAATTGAATATTTTTTTGTCTCATGCAAAGAATTGGAATTGTAGGACATCTCATGCAATTTCAAAGAGCTATAGAAGACTATACTTATTGAATGTAGGGAAATTACTATCCTAACATCCTAGAAATGGCTTTTACTTTCCTGAAAGCAAAGATGTAAGTTCTAACTAGTGGTATCATATATAGGCCAGGTTGAAAGGTGTTGATCTTTTCACAAATCATTTAGGATATAATCATAGGAATTTTCATTTACTACTATAGTGCTCTATTTATAGTCCTTATAGAAGAAACCCATCTCTAAGAAAATAAATCTCCACCATCCACTTGTTTTATTAATTTGGATGCTTTCTTGAACCGATGTAGTAATTATATTTTTATTTTCCATGTATGAAAACCATACCCATCAAATTCAGCAATAGTACATTTTTTTTTTTTTTTTACAACCTTATTACTTTAAAAGATCTAAGAAGCTTCAACGGTTTTCACTTATAATTTTTAAGAAAAGAGCCTTATAGCCCCCAATGAAGACCTTTAAAGTCTATCACCAAACCCATTCACAAAATGATAAAGTGTTAATTATATTTTGAATATTTACATACATTTTTTCTTACTCAAAATGTATAACCAGAAACATATCCATGAATGATTTTTACCTTAATTTCTAAGACATCTCATAGTATGCACAACTTCTTACAAGGTCGAGCGCATAAAAAACATTGATATGGTATTTCTCTTAAATTTTGTCTACAACATTGTACATTCTCAATTTCTTAGATGCTTGCAAATTGAACAAAGTCAAACTTACCATGCACTAACATGAATGATGATGATAGATATAAATAAAATATTCCATACGCTTTCATCTTAAAACTTTTATTCCTAGGTTTTTCTTCTTTTGGATTCACAAAAAATAGCACAAAACAATATTCAAATGTGTAGGTTGTTGTCATGTGAAGTTCTTCGTTAGGGATTAGATTGAGTTCAAGAAATGATGACATCACAAAAATGAAGTAGTCCGCCATCTTGTATTATAGTCAAATCCTATTGAGTTCCTCAGCTTCCACATTGGTCCTCCTCTACACACAACAATATAATGATTTTCTACATCTAGAAAATTCCTATCAAAATCTTAGAAAATTGTTGTGCAACATCTACCTTTCTCATCATCTTCTTCAAATATTTACTTCATCTAAGTTTTTTCAAGAAACAAACATGTGAGGATAATTATGAAACTTAAATGATGGAAAAATAACTTGATTATTAATTATTCAAGTCACAACCTTAAAAGGCAATACATTGTAAAAAAGCTAACAATCCCAAAACTAAAACATAACTACAAAACCAAGTATTAATCTAAACTAAAATTAAACCTATCCACGAATGTAATATTCTCCAACATTAACTAGGTTGAAAGTAGATTATATGTGAAATGATATTATGATTTCAATTTCACTGTGGAATAGTAGAAAGTCTCATGAATCTTTGTGGAGGTTGACATCATTTGTGGAATAAGATATTTGTTAGAAATAAAGATCTAATTTCTATAATGTCAGCCTATCCACTTTTTAGAAGTTTTCAAAATATTATAAATATTTTTTTATTTGTCTATGTTGACTCAAAACATTCATTTCTAGAATTTTCTTATTTTTCTTATTCCCTATAAAAGGGCATTTGAAAATATTTTTAAGATAGTAATGAAAATACAAAATTAGTTATATTTTGTGCCGTAACACATTGTTGTTTACTGTTCTTGTGTCTTTGCCCAGATCAGAGTAGTATCATAGCTAGGGAAAATTGTTATTGAGGAACAAAAGAGATCATTGGTTAAGGAGTCAAGATCATAGATATTGATCACAAAAGAAGGAATGATCGTGGTGTTTAAAAGAAGAATTATTGACCATCAAAGGAAGGAAAGAAAGAGTGTAGTGTGGGTGGCAAGAGCAAAGAGCCCCAATTTAAATGGTGTTGCTATGATCCACGAAGCCAAATTCAACTACAAATTAATGTTTGTGAGTATGTAAATGAGTAAATACGAAACAAAATTCAACTACAAATCAATGTTTGTGAGTATGTAAATGTAATACCGTATACTTACCATATTTTAAAATGGTGTTCATTAAAAGTTCTTCAAACAAAATGGTGTCACTATATACCTGAAGCAAAATTCAACTAGCAATATGCAATAATAGAAACAAATTTAATAAGTAACTACAATCTTTTGGAAAACATAATTATGAAATCAAGAACATGTACTTAAGGGGATATCTTAAGGGGTGCAAAAATTGGGTTGACTTAAGTTTCACATCTTAAGGGGATGTCTTAAGGGGATATCTTAAGGGGACGTCTTAAGGGGATATCTTAAGGGGAGCTAAAATTGGGTTGACTTAAGGGGATATCTTAAGGGGTGCAAAAATTGGGTTGACTTAAGGGGACGTCTTAAGGTTAATTCTTAAGGGGAAGTCTTAAGGGGATGTCTTAAGGGGTGCAAAAATTGGGTTGACTTAAGGCGACGTCTTAAGGGGAATTCTTAAGGGGAAGTCTTAAGGGGATATCTTAAGGGGTGCAAAAATTGGGTTGACTTAAGGGGACCTCTTAAGGGGATGAAAGTATTTAAATAGATATATACACATGTATACTTACTTGTGTTTTAAT
>MU227811.1:560721-574790 GCA_018584345.1 Thuja plicata | reverse complement strand
GCCCCAAAGGATAACTGAGAGGGGGGGGGGGTGAATCAATTATCAGCTTGTCTAATTCTTTTCTCTTATTAATTCCAGAATACCATAAAGTAAATACACATTCAGATAACACAATAGATAACACCACAATTTTGGTTATGGGGAAACCAAATGGTAAACACCTCGGTGGGAATTAGCACCCACAATGAACTATACTTGTTTATAATAATCCCTGTTAGAAGATCTTGCAACCCTGTTAGGAGTTGTTTTTTACAATGCAATAAGTATAGTGACCTGGTTAAGGGTCTGACCCTGTTAGGAGTCTTTTACAAATAACCCCGTTAAGAGTGAGGACTCACTGTCCAAAAGATCACTGCTTCAATGGTGAAGGCTACAACCTTCTGTAGAATAGATATGCACTATATCTGATGATGAATTGTAGAGTAGACTTGTTGTCTTGATCAGTTCCAATGTATTGTAATCTTCCACTGCTTCTTCACATAGATCCTTGATGAATGAAACACAACTGATATTCTTCTCTGTACTTTTTCTATCACATTTCTTATCATTCACACTTAGCATTCATAAATGAACTACTATAAGTATCTTCCTCAAAGTATGAGATCATGGGACCTGTTAGGCAACTCTTCATAATGTATCCTTGTTGGCTAAACTAACCACGCAAGCATAATTACAACCGCGCAATATAAACTGAATAGACGCAACGCTTCACAAATTCAGCTCCACCAAATTATCTCAAACAATACGATCTTGATGAAACATGATAGGCGCTCTTAACTGAACATGGTTAACTCATAATTAAACATGAATATATACACGTGTATCTTGAAGATAGGTGCAACTCAAGAAACACGGTAAATACATCGGCTCTAAACAGATACTCTCCAGAAACTATAACTGCCTATACAGATTAACACAACTTAACTGAAACATCAAATCTGATCCTGCGTGTATGAACAAAGCATCAACAACATGAATATAACCGCGCAAGGGTTAATATCATCATTCTGATGAGTACATATAGAACACTGCTGTATATTATATGTTGTCATCAATGACAAACATACAATCAACTAGTTGCCAGAAGTAAATCTCCAACAAAGGCTACTACAAAAAGAATATAAAATTCTAGTAAATATCACTATAATAATGCAGTGTGAAATAATTTACCAAGTTCATATAAAGTACATTCTTTGACAAACTATTATTATTTTTTTATGGAGGTTCAGATTGTAAGTGTAGCTTGCAAGTGAGGACCTTTACGAAGTAATTTTAAGTATTAGATATGAAGCACCAGGGACACAATCCCAGCCTCATCATCTATAATGTTGAAACCTTATAATTATTTTCATAGAAGAAAGGCTTCTAATTTTTTTTAAAAAAAATTAGCGGCCAAAGAACAACTGCATTTTACTTCAATTACCAGCTAAAAATTATGGTAGAAATAATAAAGTTTTAATTATCTGTACAAAAAGCTTCATGGGATTCCGGGATGATGTAAAATAATGTTTTTTCTAAAAAATTATATAAGAGAACAGAGTTCAATGAGCTTCATAACCTTTCAGAAAACATTATTGAGTATTATTCAAGTGATCATTTCCCAATAACATATTCATAATAAATGAAGATATACCATATTAGGCATTTCTGTAACCATTTGAAAATAGTCTAGAAATTGATGGTCTATGTATTATAATTGTTTCATAACTTTATAGTCTTGCATCTGAACTAAAAAGGGAAGAACAACAATCGGATTTCTCGATGATAATGTTATGTAACAAAAGGAAGAATAAGCCCAATCCAAATGCAACAAAACTATAAAAAAAAGGGCATTTAGATTCACGAGAGTGGGTTTCGTTTCCTGGATTCATGAGACCACTCTTTAACAACACAATCCAGATATTTTCCATCATTCCACTCTTCCATGAATACTAGTTTTTCAAAACACTATTCATTGCACATCACAAAACCAAATTCCAGAACATCAAACAAATGTTGAGTTTTCATGTCCCGCATAATAAAACATGCAACATACCTCAACCGTCGACGTATTATCACGGTTGTCAAAAATCTGCAACCCTTTCACTTTCTGAATAGTCACGATTCTTCTCAAATTGGTCAAAACAAAAACACAAAAAATCATTACGCAGCTGACAACATGAGTTAAGAATTTACATTAAAAAATACCCAAAATTAGGACTTTTACCTTGAACAATTCTGAGAACCTAGTCAAGCTCCAACCATAATTTATCGGACATGGGACATTGTTCAATGCTGAAGAAGGTGAAATTAGAGAATCAATGAACAATCGATTCCAGACTTGAGCCAAGAGAATATGCATGTAAATCTGTTTGTGCATTTTTTTATTTTTTTTTAACTTTAGTTAATTTCTTTTGTTTATTTTTTCGATTTCTTTTGGAACTGTTACATATGACCATATGCATATAAATCTGTAATTACATGACCATATGCATATAAATCTGTAAGTGCGTTTTTAAGTTTCTTTTTTATTTCTTCAATTTATTTTCTAACTGTTAGATATTTCTTTTTTATTGACACGAACGTGCTGAAACGAGGTTGTAATGTGAGAAACGAGGTTGTAAATACAGCCGGCTTAGATTCAACTGATGGCCTTGACGCCTTCTCAAAACTTGTCATAAGAACAAAATTGCTTTTCATTGGTTTCTATGAAACGCCTCGTCTTTAAAACTCACGACGGAGGTAACTATTTTCTTTCTTCAGACTCCTATTTTATTTATTCTATTTCACTCCGTGCTTCTCGTCAATGTTTGATTTATTTATTTGAAAACAAATGATTACAATAGATGCCCATTGCATTGCATTTTGAGAGAGTCAAATCAAAGCAGGACTAACCTCTCAATGGCAGGCACGGCCATACCCATTTTCTGTCTCCCTTCATTTTTCTTCTTATCCTTCTCTGCACAGCTGCTTCTCAACACTTGAATGAAAAGGTAAATATCTTCATCATCCTCTGTTTGGCATGTTACCTTTCATAAATGTTGTACTCACTAAAATTGTTTTGTTTGCCATATCAGCTCTACGTAGTTTACATGGGCGATGTTCCATCCTCAGAAATACAAGATTATTCCCAAACATCAGCAACTGCGTCCCACCTTTCATTGCTTCACTCTATACTTGGAAGGTTTTTACATAATTCTTCCTTCTTCTATGCCCACTTTATTGTTATAAAGAAGATCTATTTGTCTAAATTTTATTTTTTCAATATGCTTGTTAAGCCATGAGGCAGCAGAGTATTCATTGGTTCATAGTTATTGGAAGAGCTTTAACGGATTTGCAGCTTGGCTCTCTCCATCTCATGTCTAACACCTGTCAAGTAAGATTGCCCCAAAAATGGCTAGTTAGCAGAAACATTTATTTACCACTCTTTTTCAAATAACGAGCTGGAAGTCTTGTTTGTGAATTGTAGACACACATGGTGTAGTTTCGGTGTTCGAAAGCAAAAATGCCCAACTCTTGACAAGTAGGTCATGGGATTTTGTGGGACTCCCTCTCTCTCAGCAAACCAACCATTTGGAGTATCAAAGTGACGTCATTGTTGACGTTCTAGATACAGGTATAAATAAAAATAATAGAAGTTTCATTGGTATTAGGTAAAATTGTTTCGCATATTTAATTAAATTTGAAAAAATGTCCTTGATTTGAGTGTAGGGGTATGGCCAGAATCAGAAAGCTTCGATGACGCTGGATTGGCTCCCATTCCCTCAAAATGGAGGGGAGTATGCCAGACAACATCCGACTTCAAAGCCTGCAATAAGTACTAAAGCATTCATTTATTCTACTTTACAATCTAAATCCCCTTCCTGCTCAGAAATACTGTTTAGACAATAACTACTATTCTGAGATTTTATTCGTACTGAAAAATGTGTTTAATTGTTTCCCAGGAAGATAATAGGTGCAAGGTTTTACTATAAAGGCTTGAGATCTGAGCCAGGTGCTGGTGAGTTCGTCTCTCCAAGAGATTCAAATGGCCATGGAACACACACTGCCTCCACAGCTGCTGGAAGCATTGTCAGAAATGCCAGCCTCTTTGGGTTAGGCCAAGGAGACGTGCGTGGCGGAGTACCTGGCGCAAGGATTGCTATATACAAAGTTTGTTGGTCACGCTCTTGCAGCGATGTAGATATTCTTGCTGCGTTTGATGATGCAATCTATGATGGTGTGGATGTCATTTCAGTCTCAATTGGTTGCTCAGTGCCTGTAAGCATCCTCCCCCCACCCGACTACTTTGAAGATAGCATTGCAATAGGAGCATTCCATTCAATGAAGAGAGGAATCTTAACATCAAATGCCGCTGGTAACAATGGCCCTGTTTGCAACTTTTCCCCCTGGTCTCTGACAGTGGCTGCGAGCACCATTGATCGCCATTTTCACTCACAAATTACTTTGGGAAATCAAACCTCTTTCGAGGTAAATCAAACATCATTGTGTTGTAATAATATCAATTGATCAAAGTTCTAATGTGTTGAGTTTAATCGTGAGGTAGGGGAATTGTATAAACACATTCACAATGGAGCAGCCCTGGTATCCTTTAGTATATGGAGGAGACGCTGCTAATGTTTCTGGCGGATTTTCTTCAGAGGACTCCAGGTGAAATGCACTACAACATCTCTTGAAATTTATTAAGAATTACTACTTTAAATTGAATTTGTTCATTTTGTTGAACTCGAATATCTCCATTTGTATGATTGTGAATTTGGTCAGTTCTTGCGGGGTATATTCACTGGATCGCAACATAGTGGAAGGAAAAATAGTACTTTGCTCTTTAAACCCGTATGATCTGCCAGATGGTGGAGTGTATGTCTCTGGAGGGGCAGGTGCCATAATATTGTATGGACTTAATAATGATACAGCTTTCTCGTTCATGGTCCCTTCCACAGTTATTTCAGCCGAACAGGAAGTGGTTATAAGATCTTACATCAATTCTACAAGGTAAATGCATAAATGAAATGAATTCTTTCCTCCCCATAAAAGTTGTGTTTGACGTAGAGAAAATCACCTACGATTTCTAAGAAGTTAGAATTTTTATGCTGTAAAATGTGGAGTGGAATATTTTAATGGGATCGAATAGCGTGGTAAATGATCATCTGAATAATAATATTTTTTATCAATTTGAATGTCAACCACTAAAAGATTTGTGAATAAGTAAAGCTGTGTTAAAACATAAGTGCCATGTTGGTTATGCTGTGTTAGAATTCTATATCTTACTACTAAGATTACTTGCAGTTTAGGATGATCCTGGTTGCAGATGGGCCCTCCGAAATTAGAGTGTCTGGCAATACTCACCCATATGTTCACCCACAAATTAAGAATTACAACCAAAATTGCTTAAAAAGTTTGAGCCCCTATTCAAGTTCAATAAGAAAAATGGAAAGATTAAATCTATGGTTAGAGAAAAAATGAAACCAAAAGCTCTAACGTGGGTAGTTCAATAACAAAATGGAAACTCTAAATTAAACCATTCTTTCAGAGATCGGATTATTTTTTAATTGTTGTACATTTCACTAGGTCTCCTATTGCAAGTATAGCAAAAAGTGTGGCTGCAAATGATTTACCTGCACCTATAGTAGCTTCATTCTCATCTGAGGGTCCCAGCTTAATCACGCCAGATCTTCTAAAGGTATGAAACTCACATATCTGATTGGAATTTGAAAATTAACTATTGAACTAATCTATTCATATCATATTTTTTTGGCAGCCTGACATCATTGCACCAGGTGTAGATATTCTAGCGGCTTGGTCAAAAGCTGCACCAATGAGCATGGATCCTTTGGACAAAAGAGAAGTGGATTTTAACATCGCCTCTGGAACATCCATGGCATGCCCTCATGCAACAGGAGCGGCTGCCTATGTCAAGTCATTTCACCCTGACTGGTCTCCCGCTGCTATCAAATCTGCTCTCATGATCACTGGTGGATATCCATTCCACAACCCAAAAAATTTATATATTCAATTATTTTTCTTAACCATCCTCACAATTTCATTTGTGTTGCAGCATCGACATTGGATGCAACTTTAGACGGCAATGAAAATGCAGAATTAGGATATGGTGCAGGGCAGATCAATCCCCTCAAGGCCATCAATCCAGGGCTTGTGTATGATGCTGACGCAAATTCTTATATCAACATGCTATGCAGCCAAGGATACAATGAAACATCTTTACGTTTGTTGACAGGAGAATTCATCAGCTGTTCTTCAAATTTATCTAAAAATGGAGTACGAGAACTTAACTATCCTTCCATGATGGTTACTAGCAATTCAAGTCAGCCCACTTTTGCTCAATTTCCAAGAACTGTTACAAATGTAGGACCTGCAAATTCCATTTACCAAGCCAAAATAGATGCACCCTCCGGAATGAATGTGACCGTGGAACCGGAGACACTCACTTTCACATCCTCCAATGAGAAGATGTCATACAATGTGAAAATTGAAAGTCAAATCGTATCAAAAGATTACACTTTACTATCAGGCGCATTGACTTGGAACTATGGCAATTACAGTGTGCGCAGCCCCATTCTTGTATATTATATTGGGGAATAGTAAGATAATCATGGCGTCCATGGGTGCCTATTTATTAGGCATTACCTCCAAAATTGTGACTTTAAAATCAAAACTTCAGTGTTGGAATTACATGAAATCTCTGCCACATCGTGTGAATAGAATTGTAGTTTTGCATGGATATTAAAATTAGATTCAATAGTCCATTTCACAAAAGTGAAGAGAATATGTATTTTGTATGATTTTTATTAGCTTTTAGTGTTATTTTTAGTAATTTAATTGTAGTTTTGAGTTTTGGTGGAATGATTCAAAACTAACTTCTTGTGGCTATTGTAATGAATTCATTATCTTTTATATTTTATATCTATTCATTGTATGCTATTGTAGTATAGCAATTTTCTTGTGTTTTATTTTAATATCTTCATAAATGTTCTTTTTGTAGTTCATAATTATTGTTTTACTTTTGCTTTTGTTGTAAAAATTTTACCGACTAAAAAATTATGCAAATTTCACAAATGGTCATTATGAACTTTTTTTAGCCTAATTATTATGACGCTCTTGAGATAATTTAATAGTCTTAATAAATAGATGCAATTTAGGAAAAGAGGATTTTTGTTGGATATGAAACCCAATAGCCATTACATTTTTCCTTCCAATATCTTATGGTTTTTCACATTCTGGATAATATTATTATGTTCATTTATAAAGAGAAAGCTAGTGCTATATGTAATTGTATTGAGAACATTGATAAATAATAGATCTTCCCTTTGTTGAAAGTGAATATAGTCATAGTGGTATTGGTGAACCACTATAAAGTATGTGTTTTGTGTCTTCATCTTGCTTGCATTTTTATGTTTAATTCTATTATTCTTTTATTTGTACTTTAGAATTAACAATTGGCATCAGGTGAAGGAGGTGTTTGGAAATCGACAAAGAATTTCTCTAAAAATGGAGGAAGCAAATACATAGACAATAGAGATTTTTTTTGGACAAAATTTTGGATTGGGGAAAATGCAAATGGAATCACTATTGATCAAATGAGATCTATCACTCATAGTGGAAGGAAAACCAAACTAGCCAAGTATGATGGCTAATGAGGAGTGGGACGAATTGGAGAAGAAAGCGAGAGCCTGAATCTTTGTTTCTTTGTCCAAAGAGGTTCTCTTTAATCTTTCAACTCAAAATATGGTGAAGGAATTATGGGATAAACTCTCTACTATGTATGAGATGGCCTCAACTTCGAACATAGATTTTGTTATGAGGGGTTCCCTTCACAAATTCTGTGCAAACATGGACTACTTTGCACAATCTTTGAGGGGATGCTTATGTTATGATCCAAGATGACCAAAGAACTAATGTGGCCTAAATATTTGCATATTACCATTTCAATTATGGTTTTTCATCATTCTCTTCAATCATTACTTGATGGGGAGATTATATTTTTTCAAAAAGGGGACTATATTTGTTATTCTCCCTATCACAAGTGTCCTCTTCCACTTGTAGGCTTCAATTACCATTTCCTCATCATTGTTAAAATTATTGTTTTTTTAAACATTGGCCTACCATGGGGGGAGATTGAATCCAGAATGATATGGATAACTCTAAAATCCTTAAAAATTATGAGGTCCTTTGGCTTGCGTTGGTTAAGGTAAATCTTCTCACCTACATTGAGGGTTTGAAAGGCTTTGACCCTGATATCTATAATTAATTCGCATGTTCATGGGTTCATAGTAAGGTTTCTATTGGTTGTTGTCCTTTACTATTTCTATGGAGTCTATTGGAGTTGTTCTAGGGCTTTTGGTGGATGGTTTGGTACTCTCTAAAAACCCTAATAGTCATCACAAATAGGACTTCAAGGGATTCTTCAAGGCTAGGGAGAGTATATTTGGCTTACCAAAATGGCTTCAATAGAGATGACCTCTTTGGTAAATGGAAGGATATGGCACTATTCTTGATGATTAAATATATTAAGTTGGATGAAAGACATTAAAGATTCCACTCTTAGTTGTTTCCTCTACTAAATCATTTTAGGCATGGTGTTAAAATACACTTTTCATTATGGATATCCTTGTCCTTATCTAAATCTGCTATTATGGCTAAGACCAAAGGTGTGCTTTCCTTTCACTAAGGGCTCATTCTTGAAATTTACAATTTCTATTTGTCTCTATCTCTTATTATTGTTATGAATGTCACTGGCCCTCATTTTAATTCCACCTTGGTTGTTAGGTTGTCTAACACTCTTATGATTAGTTGTAAAGGTTCCTCCAAATCTTCTATAATCATGCCCTCCAAAAGGAAAGTTATCCGTGTCTATCCCCAACATTATGGTAAAATGAAAAATATCGTTTCTCAAGTTGAATCCCAAAAGGAGAAGAATGTGGTTGGTCATACGAACCAAGAGGTAATTTTTGATGACTTTGCTTCCTCCTGGTCTATTGGCTTTGATTGGACCCCAAATATCTCCCTCCCTAATATGAATAGGATGACCCCTAATCTCTCTTTGGTGACCTTTGGTTCCCCCCCTCCCTTTTTTTGTCCCCTCATGATTAGGGCTTGGTGGAGGTTGTAGAAAAAGTGAATGAATCATGTATCATCTACAATAAGAAAAATAAAATTATTTGCTAGCACTTAGCCTAGCTTCATAATATAAAAAGGAAAATCAGAAAATTGGAAGCTCTGAACTTTTAGGATAGTTTATCCTATACCCATAACTAGGTCTATAGGCATCCTCCAAAAGAGAGATATTAAACACATGAAATGAGGTGAGTATAAAAATTCAATAAGCTCTTCTTTAGGCAAGAACAAATGGAAGGAAAGGTTAGGGTTTATACAAGTGTCTCAACTTGGAGGAAGTAGAGTTCTAATAGAACTCAACAATATCCTATAGGATATGGTAGATTCCAAATAGGACTCAATAACATCCATCTACCTCACTAATGAGGTTGCCTAACTAAACTTAAGTAAGTAGTAAACAATAAAAACTTATTTACAATAAGACACCCACGTAAGTGTAACTTAGGGAGTAAAACAATACAATAGAGATATTTTATGGGTCCCGACAATAAAGCTATGTTAGGTACCCATGTACAACTGCAATGTAATCTCTCATAACAAGAGAAGTGAAGAAAACACAGTGGGTGAAAAATCCTCTGCGAAAGAGAGAACATGAAGGTTTGAGAAGCCTTCAAAAAATATCTTGAAATCATGAACATGAACATCATTGAAGAATGAAGAATCTATAGACTACTGTCAATGACTGATATAGTGCTATATCTGAAGTTCCTCTTTTGAAAGGATAGTGATCAGAAAGATAACAATCTGTATGAGTGCTCCAAATGACACTTCTTGAACATTGATCAGATAACAACAATGGAAATAGCATATGTCGATCGAATATACAGATGGCACAAGAATCTGCATGAGTGACCTTCACTACACAACAAAATATGTTATTTGAGTGATACCATTTTCACTTCTCAGCTATGTTGAAAATCCAAGTGTAATAGTCTGAAAGGAATCCAAGAGTGTTTCAACACACTTCAAGCAAAACCAATGAGTTTCCACAAAAAGGAATGCAAGAGTGTCTCAATGCACTTCAAGTGAAACCAAGGAAACATTAGCATGAACAATATGATACCCCCCATAATGCTAATATGGGTGAGGCTTGACAGATCCATTGAAATGATGTGTTACCATGATATACATAAGGGACCAAAAGTGTATCTGCAACTGAGAAAAGGTTGTATGTGGCCAAACTACATATTCGCATGTGGCAAGAATATCAATGATTTTCTATTATCATGGAGGAACTCTCACTTTGACAAAGATATGATTGGAAAACAAAGGCTCAACACAACCCCCCAGGACGCTTTATACTTTAGTGCGAGTACAATAATTGTATGGCACATCATGTGTGAAAAATTGCCATAAGGCATGAATGGACATTGGATCTAATGTGTCTACACAATAGTCCTTATAAAGAATGCTTACATGATTCATAAGGACAAAAAATTAGAAACTTGCATCAATCAAGTGCATGAAATCACCTTTGCGACGATACTTCATTTTCCAAAAATAGACTTTGGATGTCCAAGTTATGGTCATTTGAAGAAAATCACCTATTAGGACCGAAAGGTAAAAAAAATAGCCCACCCTCTTATGTGCCCGTAGGCAAGGGTTCTATCACCATGTGACCATCAGCTCAACATGTCAGAAAAGAAATGCCCCCTCCCCATAATGGAAAGGGCCCAAAAAGAGCTGATTGGGTGGTTGGGTCTGATGGTGGCTCTTATGTCAAACCCATAACCACCAGAAACCTTCAAAAATGGTTTCCACTTAAATATGCTACAATCATCGACATCGACAACATAAGATTGTGCTATGATTGGAGAATTGAATATTGCAGATTGAGCATATGCAAATAATACAAGCTTCAATATCATCGCAACACATAGCTATGAGTCCCAATTACGGTGACACGAACTTGAGGAAAGCCGACCCAAAGGAACTGATGATAACCACCAAGCATAGCAGTGTGCCCAAAAATAGAATTCACGTGCCCAATTGTAACGAAAATGATGCCTTATCAATATTGTAACCAGTAGTCACCAATACTTCGAGCAGTGTCAGGCAATATTACAACCAAGTTTAATACGCCTTAAATGAGGCTTCCCAAGACATTCACGTGGTAATGTCAATGAGCACACATGCTAGTTGTATCCTCCTAGCGTTTCGCTAGCATAGCAAGACCACCAATCACATGAAGAGACCGCTGCCCTGAAGAAGTCGATCTGACAGAAATAGTGAACATGCGGACCATACATGTCACCACTAAATGCATAGTGCATTCAAAAAAGTCGTGTCATAGAGCGACGCATGCTCACCAAAGATAAGACCACCCACCAAAAATGATCTCCATGTGGGAAGCCAGTTTAGGCACCATTAAACTAGAGAATTACGATGAGAACTCCCCAAAAAAGCGTCGGCCAACTAGAAAGTCCAGTGCAGGCCCATGCATGGCAGAACACATATTGGTCAAATGAAAAGACTACATCACTAAGCAATCTTTGCGCACTCTAGCCAGTCATAGGTCAACAAAAAAATGCCTATATCCACAGATCTGAAGCATAAAATAACAGAGAGGAGTCACTTACTTTAGGTTCTCTCTTTCGTCTCTGGTATATTTGATGCACGATGAACAACAGGCTTTTCCCAGAATTTGTGGAAGCGGTTGTTGAAACTAAGGGACGTCGACACCCTGATGAAGTTGCTTTTGTATGTTGTGGGAGTGAATTTTGTGCGCACTGGTAGAGACATCACAACTGTTTGCTTTGACAAAGCGAGGGCTGATGTGATAAACAAAGACCACCGATTGAGAAATCAAACCCGTAGTTAGAGATCCGACCACTAGTGTAAAGTGATTGTTTTAGAAGAAAAAGGCCAAAATCTGATCCATTGATCTTGCTGAGGAGTTTTATCATTACATGGTGCTTGTCGACCAAGCGAGAAAAATGCCTTAACCAGATCAGCGCCAAAACAATAATAGCACCACGCTAACCAAGCACTGAAAACCTAATGGGTTAAACCATCAATGTCGTCCTCCTCCATCAATAAACTTACCAAACATTTGGCAAAACTACTGCAGATCTTAAATTTGCCACAGATATGTAGGACCTCAAAATTAAAAACAAATGGAAACTCTAAAACAAACTAGAAAGAGTTGTTAGACTGTAGGTTTGATACCATGTTAGGATAGTTTATCCTATACTCAGCACCCAGTCTACAAACATACAATAAGCTCTTCTTAAATAAGCAAGAACAAATAGAAGGAAAGGATAGCATTGAGACAAGTGTTTCAACTTGGAGGAAGTAGAGTTCTAATAGCACTTAACAATATTTGAGCTAGGATACGTTAGAGTCCAAATAGAAGTCAATACCACCCATCTATCTCATCAATGAGATACCTAAATAAACTTAAGTAAGCAGTAAACAATAACAACTTATTTATTCGAACATGGTTGAAGTGGATGAAATGTTGGGTGATTGTTCTATGGAAGAAAATGATGATAAATTTTGGGCTGCTCTAAATAATTTGGTATAGAGACTTATGAGATGAGACAATTTGGATGCAGAGGTCAAGGTCTTGAGCGCTAAGGTGGCTTTAAAAAAAGAAAGAAAATAAATGATTATGGTTATTCCTACTATCTAGGATAACCAATAGGTGCTGAGAATAAATTTGAATGAGTTGGCAGCTTTTAGTAGGGATATGGTGAACAAAATGCAAGATTCCATGCAAGTCGTCCAGTAGGAGCTTGAATGAAGACGATCCAAGAGGAAAATATTTGGAATCGTTATAGGTACTTCTCTGGAGTTTCTTGGAAAATTTGTTAAGTTTAATGCTGAGTCACATGCTCTTACTCTTGGTAAAGCTATAAAAAGGTTTTCTTTTAATTAGCATTTAATAGAGATTAATCAAGGATGGAAGAAAAGATCTAGATTTTCTAAGAATGATAGAGTTGGAGATTGTTTTTTGGTAGAGAGTTTAACCTGTTAGCTACAAGGTAGCTTTTGAAGGAGAGTTTGACTGAAGGCTTTTGAGAAGCCATTGCATGCTGATAAAATTACCATTCTTCAGGACTGTGAGGGACCAAATCAAATGGAAACGTTTTAAAGTGAAGTCAATAGGCTCACCCTTTTGTAATGCAATTTTGTTTCAAGTTTCAATAAGAATTGTTTTTTTCATCATCTTGTTGTCCATCTATTTACTGTTATATATTTCATATTTGTATGTGTATTTAGAATACTGGTTGTGGTAGGTTTGTGTGGGCAACAATTCACTTCATCACTATGAAGATGAATTTCTTATAATCATTATGGGTGTTTGGCTATGAAGTCTTTGCTCATGTCCCTAATGAGAAGCAAATGAAATTGGATCTTAAATCAAGACTATGTATCCTTGTTGACTATGGTGAGATGTCATTTTTTTTTTGTCAGATCTGGTTTCCTAACAAATTATGGATTGTTGACAGAGGTAGGGAATAAGAAAACAGAGCATTCACAGAGAATAAAAACAATAGTCTTTTACCATATATTTGCATATATATATATAACATACAGAAGTATTTCATTTCAATATATCATAGCTCTGTTCTACAGTTCCATACAAAAAGAGATTACAGAATTAAAAGGAGAAGTCTCAGATATACATCGAATGTACCCATAAAAGAGGGGAAACCTAAAATATTAAATACAAGTAAATGCTGATTGAACAGCCAGCAAAATAAAACTACGACAAAGGATTTGCAATAAATGTATAATCAAAATGAATCTCACGCAATGTCCAAGGGAGATGGACAAGATGGAAGAAGTGACCTGGCACGTGAGAGTGGGCTGGAGAAAATTACGGAGGCAGAGAGTAGTTGGGATTATTCCAACACTCCCCCTTAATCACAACTACTGCCATCTATAATGCCTAAATGATCTCTTTGAAAGACAAAACTTTCTTTTCCTAATGGCTTGGTAAAGATATCTGC
>MU227811.1:538152-549875 GCA_018584345.1 Thuja plicata | reverse complement strand
ATATTGCTTCTTCCTACATTCATTTGAATAATGCCCATACTTTTTGCAATAATGACATTGGATTTGAGACTTGTCATACCTTTGGCCTTGAGGCTGATTTTGAGTTTCATTGTGACTTGGGTATTGGTTGTTGCCTCTTCCACTTGAGTTTGATGGGCTGCTCCTTCCACCTCTATATGAATTTCTTCCTCTACCTCTGGAATTTGTTCTTCCTCTACCTCTTCCATGGTTGATTGAAGCTTGTGTCTTGAATGCATGCTCCAATGATGAACTTGTTGACCAACTAAGCAAATGTTCATGAGAAATGAGAGATGCATTAAGCTCATCAACTGAAAATTGTGAGAGATTCTTTATCTCCTCTATGGCCACAACTATGGATTCAAACCTTGCAGGTAAACTCCTCCAAATCTTTTCAACAATTATTCTATCGTCTAGTGTCTCACCATGAGATCTAATCTGATTGACTAAACCCATCACTTGTGTGAAAAAAGAGTCTATTGAATCTAATTCCTTCATGAAAATTGTTTTAAAATCCCTTCTTAGCATTTGTAGCTTTTTTGTTTTCACCTTTGCCATTCCTTGGTATGCTGTCTGGAGTATATCCCATGCTTGCTTGGACTTAGTTGCTGCTGCAATCCTTGGAAAAATACTCTCCTGCACTGCTTGAAAAATGTAGAATAAAGCTTTTGAATCCTTCTTCCTATTATCTCTCAATAAATCCTTCTCTGCTTGAGTTAGAGCATTGTATGCTGCTGCATCAGCTGGTTCTGGGTAACCATTCTCCACTAGATCCCAAATGTCTTGAGAACAAAAGAGTGCCTTCATTGTTATGGACCAATAATCATAATTTTTCCCATTTAACTGTGGGGTTTGAGGATTTTTTAAACTAGTGCTTTCCATTTTCACACTTGCTTGAATACCTTTACTGGAACTCTTAGCTTCTGCTAAATCTTTCCTTCAACAACTCTTGTTTGAGAAACCTTAGGCTAAAAATAATTGAATACCCACCAAACCTTATAAACAATATTTCTTATTAAATAGCTAACCATCAAACCCTATTTTAATTGGATAATTTTTTGAACTGCATATTCCAACAGTGTAGATATTACCTCAATTATGAAAAGGCAGTGAATGTATAAAAAGACTTCGATATTCAATGTGAAAAAAAATTGTAAGCTATATTCCTTGACATTACAAACATTCACTAACAAAACACTTATAACATTCAAATTAATTAATTTCCATCACAGGTGTACAATTAAAAAACACTATACTAATGTATAAAGATTTATTTATATTGTATTCAATCCTCACAACCATGGTGATCAAACAATGTCATCCTCATATGAAATTTCCTCATCTGATGGCATAAATACCTCATCATTAATGGGACCTAAATCAACAAATAAATTAATACTATCACTTTCATGGTCTTCATCTCCTTCAATTAAAGGTAAATAAAAATCAATAAATTCATCATCTTCATGGACTTGATCCACAGGTGGTTTCTCATGTCCTTGAGACACTTCAGTAAACTCTTCATGATCTTCATCTTGGTCATATACATCATTGGAATTAAAATTTTGATCATCTCCATCTTGGCCATCTATGTCACTTCTGCATCATCAAGTAAATCATGGTCCTCCGTGTCTTGAACAAATGTTACTCTTCGTCCTCTTGGATCATAATCAATCACAAATGACCATCCAGGTTGTTCTAAATTTGGAATGATAAATATTTGTTCACATTGATTTGGAAACACATAAGGTTCAGAAGTGGCTTCAAACCTAGATGTATTGATCATATAGAATCCATTTTTGTGTAGAAAGATAGTTTTTTCTTCACCCACTTTGATAAGCTTGTACCATTCAACATGAAAAATAACTTTCTTAAAAGACATAAAATCAATCTCTATAATATCCTCCAACACTCCATAATAGAGAAGTGTGCTTGTAATTGGTTGTCTATCATTTGCATGTGAACGACATTCCACCTCAAATGATGTTGAAACTCCATAATCATAAGTTTGTCTCTTTTCATCAACTTTTTTGATGCGAAAATGATGACCAAAATTCCACATTCCTTTGTAATATGTTATCTAAATTCATATAAATATTAACTAATAAGATTCAATGATACAAAATTTAAAAGATAATTTATTAAATATCTCCAATATGTTAATATATATGTATCACCTCCCCATTTATAGACCCTTTAACGAAATTCAATTATTGTGGTGTCACCCTATTCTTCCTTTTTGTTGCCTCATGTTCAATATTGGTCTTTAGCCAATTCCATGAGCATCTCTCTGGCCATTTTCTTGTATGTCTTGCAGGCAGTCCACGAGCAGTGTTTCGACCATGTTTATTATATATGTTGGCCCATGCCTTTTCATCCTCTAATTTATTTTGTTCAGTGTACTTCTCCATCCATTCCAGCATAAAGTCTTAATTATATGCAATATAAAAATGTAATGCCTCCCACTCCTTAGCATCTACAATGAAAAATAGAATTGTTCAAAAAATCAATAATCATTTAAATCCATGTATTATAAAATTTAAGATATAAACAACTACTTCCAACATTTTTGTATACCTTTTATCCTCTTTGAAGTCCCCTGACCCTCTAATTTTTCTCCTTCAAATGATTGAGGTTGGTTATAATTTCATAATCACAAAGCTTCAAGGTGCAATTGAGTTAAGTACTCACTCAAATGAACCATTTCTTGGAAAACCATGTACCCCTCAACCATGGACCCTTCTGATCGAGCCTTTTGCCTCACAAATTTTTTTAAAACCTTCATATATCTCTCCATGAGCCACATTGTTTGAATATGAATAGGACCACATATCTCAATCGCTTCTACTAGGTGTACAAGGTAGTTCTCTTGAGAATTAAAAAAGTCTGGAGGAAAAGACATTTGAATATCACACATCAAAAGTGAAATATTCCTCTTCCAATACTTCAAGTCTTCCTGATGTATCTCTTTACATGAGACCCACCTACAAGTGTTAACATGTATTACAATAAAGAATTATGCTATCTTCAAAACTAAAAGTAAAAATTCTTATAAAGGCATAAGAAATGATGTACTTCAAATGATAAGAGTCGTGGAGGAGTATGCATGATTAATTCAAATTAGCTCAAATATTTGGATAATTTGTAAATAGTTAACGTGACATCATGGTCAAAACTGCTTGGAATTGTTGTAGGCAACACATACTGCATAACCACTAACAAATAACAATATTAAAATATGCATGAACTAGTATTATCACTCAGATATACAAATTTCTATTTATGTTTCCAAAAAATGTAACGCACTATAAAGTTACCTTTATCCAATTGTGCCAATCATGTGTTTTTATGCCTGAGAACTCTGATCCATCTCTCATGAATAATTTTTTTAATGTTGCACCAAAGCCAGAAGGAAATGTTATGCTTTTCATTGTATTAATGATGTTTTCTTTCTCCTTTGGTGTAAAAGTCCATGGAGCATGAACAAATGAGTTGTCACCATGCAACCACATATTCGGAATGATATTGGAAACTTGCAGGTCCTTCCGTAACTTTATTTGTACTTCAAGGTTTGTTCCATTTAGATGTTTCCACAAGCACTCTGCCACATTTTTTCCAATGTGCATAGTATCAAAGAGGTGGGCTATTGGCAAGTTCTCATAATACTCTAATTTGTAGAAAATAGAAAGTCTTTTCATTCCTACTGTAAATCTCGCCCCTTCTTTTTTGTCATACATCACTTTCCACCTAGCAGGGTTCATCCTTCTTGTCTTCCTCATTTCAACTTCCTTTCCATTGAACTTATTTTTCTCACGCACTCGATAGTGATGATTTTCTGGTAAAAATTGTCTGTACTCATCATAAACAATTTTATTGAGATCTTTCGCCTGCCTATACAACATTTTTGGCCCACATGATGGACAACCATATTTCCCCTTTGTTTATAGCCCTGAAATAAGAATGGAAACCATATTTAGTAAAATGGTACAACGAACACAATAATTACAAATGTATTTTATAATGCATTACCACAACAAATAGAGAGCCCTGGGCATCATGAATTGTCCAGATAAGAATCGCATGAAAGAGGTAGTTTCTATCATTGATACGTCTTGATACATCATACATGTTGACACCATCCCATAATTCACAAAGCTCATCAATGAGGGGCTCCATGTATACATCCATATCCTTTACCTGATACTTCCCTAGAAAACAAAACAAATTATCAGTGTTTAACTTAATTGAAATTTAATCTTCAAGAAAGCACTGCATTCATATGTTCTAGTACCTAGTATGATAAGAGTTAACATTGCATGCTCCTTTTTCATTGCCATCCATGGGGGAAGATTGTTGTTAATAATTAAAACTGGCCAAACATAATATGTTGTTCTCATATCTCGAAAAGGATTGACACCATATAATGCTAGAGAAATTCTTGCATTTCTTGTGTCTCTTCTTAAATGTGGCCATTTTTCCTCAATCTCTTTCCAGTATTTGCTATCTGCAGCCATACGCATGACACCATCTTGGCTCCTCCCTTGTGCATGATAATCCATATATTTTTCCAACTCCTTACATTTGAACATCCTCTCAAACCTTGGTTTTAGTGGAATGTGTCGTAGTACTTTATAAGGAACCTTCTTGGATACTTGATCTTGATGATACCTATTTGTGTGATAGACTGGGAATTGTTGCAAATTTGTATTCTTTCTATAGTACAATATAAGGTCATTTTGGCATGCATCATATGTATTGTACTCCATTCCAATATCTTTCATTACTGAAGATACTTCTACATGAGAATGAGGCAACTTATTATCCTTTGGAAGTAGTTTGTTTGCCAAAAGTCTGCATGATGCAACAAATGATTTTTATAAGTACATATAATATTCAAAAAAATTAAGAAATCTAGAGTATTAATTTATAAGAATATTGAATTCTACCTTAATATATCAGTAAAGCATGTGTTTGTCAATCCATGTGTAACCTTCAAGTTCAACAACAACATAAGTATTTCTAATATAGAAGTATCTGCATTTAGGAAAAGAGGCGTCATAACCAACCAAGCTAGGGGTGAATCAATAATTCTTCTGAAGATGTGTAGAAGTCTTGGATAAATTCATTGACACCAGCCTCATTTATCTGCAAAGTGGTTTCATCTATAAATGTGCCTTGCTCTTCATCTTGAGAGTGGCTATCATCAGTGACATCCATTGGTTCTTCAGCAATATTGGGAATTGGAAGTGGCTTTTCATCAAAAAGTCCATTGAAATGATCAATAATAATGCACTAAATAATGCACATATTTATTGATTATAAGAATACCAATTTGCTTATTATAGTGTACCTCTTCTACAAAAACTCCATACTTCAATCTATGGATACGAACAAGTCGTCACTTCTTTAGTTTCCTATTTTGGCACCTTTTGCAAGTACAATATATCATTTCATTGAAGTATTCATTTGTCCCTGGAGTGGGTCTTTCTGCACGTTCATCTAAATATTCAATTGAAGATGATGTGTTATTTTCCTGAATATACCATGTATCATCAATAGTAAGAGTCTGATTTTTAACTCGAGTATTATTTCTTTTTGAAGAGATCATAACTCTTAGGTGCATGATATGCTAGAATTTATTAGCACACAAACTGAAATAGTTTTTAACTTTGAAGAGATGGGGTTTTAAGTGGATTTTCTTGTTCTTGGATCACCCTTTCTTGGATATGTGCAATGCAGGTGCGTAGCACCAACATTGGAAGTTTAAGAAATTATGTTCTTATAGTTGTACTTTATGACACCTATACCAAAGATGCAAATGTAGGTTATCAAAGGTTGCATTAAGGCTAATGTAGGATAAAGACCAACAAAAATAACCTAATCTGAAAGTGTGTGGTTCCTCTTGGTTTCTTGAGAGAATAGGTTACAAAGATTTGTCTCATTATTTAACACAATCTTATAGCAAAAAAAGGATACATCATTTGAGGTTTGTCTCATCATACGATCATAGATAAAGACCATATTTGCAACTAGCTTCTCTTTGAAATCTCTCACTCAACCCATATGTCACAAGTTTTATTTTAATTTCATTAGAATGATACTCTAAGTACCAAAAAAATAACATAGATACCTAGTCTGTCATTTTGTATCGACACAAGGAAGATAGCCGAATACAAAGCTGCAAAGAAAAGTGTGTGGATGCCAGTTAGGATCATTACATAAATAGCCATTGAAATATATAAAAACATGTAACCAAAAAAAAGTAGCACTCACCCTAAATAGCGGAAGAGAAATTTTTATGCTTCAACTCTATCTTTATAACAACCCTACAAAAACCAAACACTAGTCAACAAGTTTTATCATACATTGACGATATACTTACTTGAGAAAAGGATTGTAACTCATTTGTTAAGAAATATACATTTTCCTAGAAAAGTCATTGACCAGAGGCACACAAAAAAAAAAAAATACTTTTCTCCAAAAAAAATGTGTCCTCATTAGACTACACAATCAACATGCAATAGGTTCAACAACAGCTTTTCTGTGCCATCTTTATCATTATCAAACAGGTTCTAGTTCTACCATTTCCTCTAACTGCCCACCTGGTCTTTCTACCATTTCCTCAGCCATTGAACTTTTGATTTATCAATACAGCAAAGAACATTACCAATCTCAATTTTCTGCAATTTGTCACAAGAATGAAGCTTGAGCTTGCACTGCATTTATTCTCACACAAACAGAACTTAATGCTCACTGTCTCTTTCCTTTGAGGAAAACTTGATATTAAGTTATTTTATGAACTTTCTAAAAGAATATTGAGAACAAATATTTTTAATTTCATTGTGTAATTGAAGTATACTGGGGAAGATGGTGTCCCAGGAAAGAGTAATGGTGGACTTTTATTTACTAATCTGGGGTAACAGAAATTATCATTGACTACATGACAAAACTATTTACAATTGAAGTAATAGAAAATTATTATTGACTACTTTGACACAACTATTTACAATTGAAATAAATAATTTATATACAGAACCAAAATTATTTTTCTAACAAAATACCAAAAATAAATAAATTAATAATCTTCAGTCCATTTCTTTGAGGAGCTTAGAGTTACCTACTCCAATTAAGTAATCTGTGAAGATTTCATATGCAAAGAATCCTATTTAAAATTTTAGTAAGTTGATCTGGAACCAATTACATAACATAATCTAATTTTGGGGGCAATACAGCGGGCCAATTTACAGGAGAAGAGTTAAAAGATTTAAAAAAATCTGCAAATGGTAATAAAGATGATCTCACGTCTTACTGAAGGAAAAAAGAATAATGACGTTCATATTTTATACAAGTGTTATCATTTGTACAGATTTTTAACAGGAGATTCCATGGAAAAATAGTTAAAAATAAATTCATCTTTAATTGGGCGGTTCAGTCCAACTCAGCCATCACGTCTAACTTTACTAAGAACTCTCAACTAACTGTTATGAATAATCTGCAACTAGGAAAATGTGGACTGTCAAATCTGTTCTATGAAAATTCTAGAATGTAGAGAACATTTTGAATGTTACAATTGACAAGTTTATTCCACATTTTATTTTTGGTATGTATTTTTTTTAATCTTTTTGGGAGGATTGTAACTCATTTGTTAAGAAATAGTTAAAAATAAATTCATCTTTAATTGGTCGGTTCAGTCCAACTCAGCCATCACGTCTAAATTTACTAAGAACTCTCAACTAACTGTTATGAATAATCTGCAACAGGAAAATGTGGACTGTCAAATCTGTTCTATGAAAATTCTAGAATGCAGAGAACATTTTGAATGTTACAATTGACAAGTTTATTCCACATTTTATTTTTGGTATGTATTTTTTTAAATCTTTTTGGGAGGATTGTAACTCATTTGTTAAAAAAAATCTGCAAATGGTAATAAAGATGATCTCACGTCTTACTGGAGAAAAAAAAGAATAATGATGTTCATAATTTATACAAGTGTAGTCATTTGTACGGATTTTTAACAGGAGATTCCATGGAAAAATAGTTAAAAATAAATTCATCTTTAATTGGTCGGTTTAGTCCAACTCGGCCATCACGTCTAACTTTACTAAGAACTCTCAAAGAAGTGGCCGAATTAAAAATGGTTGTGTGGTTGGAGGTAAAGAGAAGATTTGACTGCAGCCTGTTGTCACCAAATACAGACTAATCGTTGTCATTTCTGATTAAATTTGCATCCCACCGTCCTTATGGGTGGAATGTGCTTCCCCTGAAATTTAATATTACAACTGCTGAAGGAGATGAAATGGAATCAGGTCAGCTATTGGTGGAAAGGGAAGGAGCAAGCATAGATCCAAATATGTAGATTACTCCTTTGAATCATCAAAGTGATGGGTGGATAGAAGTGGTTGCAGGGGAATTTACTGTCAAAGCGTACACTGATTCTGAGGCGCCAAAACACATTGAGTTCAGTATGAAAGAGGTAGTTTCTGGCCGTTGGAAATCTGGACTATTTTTGGATGGGGTTAGGATTCAGCCCATATCAGCTTAGTGGTTTTGGCATGTGTCATCTTTTTTTGTCAGAGTGATTTTGTGACATTTACAAAAATTGTATGATGAAGTTTCTAGAATAAGATTGTGCCAAAAAGCTGGTGCTTGAGATTTACTACATTTATCATCATAACTGTAGGCCTATAATTTGAATATGACAGAATATAACCCAAAATATATGAATATAATAGTTGTTCCCACCTTTGAGGGCAAAAAAAACTTTTGGAAATTTAAAAGCTAATTAATAAATATGAGTACAACATTCTAGCAGTGTGTAGATAGCAATGTCAATAGAAATGAGCAATCTGTCATGACTCGTTGTAGTAGAAAAATAATGCACGCGTATGGATATAAAGACATGAGAAACTGTTGAAGATACCTACAACAATAGTGGACATTCATAGTTTCTTTTATAGATGAGTGTTAAAACACCAAAATTAAGTTGATATATTCAGAACATTTGTATAATCAATAATTAGTGTCTACATGAGGTATTCATAAAGCCCTGATTACATTCCATTACGTATAAAAAGGAAAAAGTTAAAACAAGAGCTGCAGACGAGATACAAGGTGTAGAGTGATGCGACAGACTCAATAGCAATATTGCAATATTTTTAATTAACCTCTTTCACACATTATTAAATGAGCAATATTTTTTAGTTTCTATTGTCTAGTGTTTAGTTTTTGTTGTCTTCTATGTATTTGGTGTTTTTGTTTATTATAATAAATAGAATTGTGAAAAAAAATCATATCAGCTGACAAAAATATTTCATTACCAGTCGAGAAAATGTAAGACTGTGTATATAATTTTTATTAAAAAATTTAAAAGAAAGTGGTTAAAGTTAGTAAATTGAAACCCATGAGAAACACAGAAAAGATGTCATCTCTCAACAAAACCATCAACATCAGAGAAACAATGGTTCAAAAGTATTTCTAAAATTTCATTATTATTTACATGGATTGAAGTAACAAGAGAATATTGCAGAAATTCATAGAGGTGTGATAGAGAAAACAAAATTGTAAAGCCTATTGATAAAAATTCATGGAAAAGCTGCTTTTATGGAACACACTAGAATCTTGAGAGCTGAGTACAAAAGCAGAGATTCATTACCAAATTTTGGTTGAAGCCGAGAGGTTCATTGGCAAAATTGAAAATACATACAAATTCTAGTTGAAGACAAAATTTAAAAAGACAAGTTGGTTTTTTTTTCTGAATAAATATGTGCACTATATATCTTCAAACAATTGCAACAAGGTTGCCAGTTCCACACATTGGAAAGTAATGATCCCGAAATAGAGCAGTTTCAGTTATGGAAACTCTCATATTGTGTTGTTAAAAAGGGGTTGTTGGCTGTTCACAGTGCAGACATGTTGCAGACCTAAAATTTGTGCAACATATCAAATGGATTGTGTTTCTAGTATCAAAGATTACTACCAATCCACATAGCAACACATTCAAGCCACAATTAGCTTCATATAGCTCAATTTGCAATCTGAAACAGGTCCAAGGTTGTTCACATCAAACTGTCTGCAATGAATTTTTCTTATGCTTGTAATCTATACGATGAGGAAGTTCAAATATGTTCATGACATTGTCAAGCCGAGCATTGGGAGTAAGAGCCAGCAACAGAAATTTTCAAGCACCAATTAGCTTCGGAAAGCTCAAATTGCAAATTGTTTCGTGAATCAAATCCGAGGTTGTACATAAAATACTTACTACAACGAGTTTTCCTTGCACCTGCAATAGAAAAATGTGCAAGGAGAGGTCCAAAATGTGAAACCATTGTCAAAAAAGATTTGATTACGATGTTATGTGAAGTTTAACTTATTGGAAAAAAAAATTGGCATTGTGTGGATGCCAGTCACCACTCGATGCCACTATTTCGTGCCTACTACATACCTTCTATTATCCAGAGCTTCCATTTTAGCACAGGTGGGGAGGTTACCGGCTTTAAAAACTACCAATTCATTTACTTGAAGGTTTCTAAAGCCTTGTCAACTAAAATATTTTGTTTATATCCTATAATTGTGGCATTCATGAGGCCACATTTTATTAGGCAATTTGTCAAACAGTTCGCGTTTTTCGTCTGTGCTTCCACATTTTGCATACCTTCTTACAGAGCAACAGAAACCATATCTAAAAAAATTCCTCTATCTTCATGTTTTGATGAATGTCTGTACCCTGTTCCAAAACTCTCATGTGGTGAAGGCTAGGAAGATGCTAGCAAAGGTCGCAGAGTCTAGCTTTGTACCCACCAATTTGCCTGAAAGTTTCTGAAGTCTTTTCAAAACATCCATTCTATCGATATCCTGTAATTGTGGCATTCCATGAGGTGACATCTATTCTGAGGCATTTTGTCAAAAAATTCACATGCACTTCTCCTTCATAGCTACTAGTGTAATGATTGGCAAGCTGGGAACTGCTCCTTTCTCTCATCTTAGTTCGAAGCTCTTTGATCCACTGACATGCTCTACTCCCAAAAGGATGGAAACTACTAATCACAAAAAGACAAACAACTAGAAATCGAGGAACAATCCATTATAGGTGGTGTTATGCCCTACATACCCGTCCCTACATTTTGTGTGCAAAATGTTGGGTTCCCTCTTTTCGCTTTGGCTCTTGCCTTGTCTTTTGTTTTCTTTGTTTTCTCCTCCGGGATTTCCCTCCCATGAGGTTTGTTTCCTTTCTGCTTTTGTCTTTCGTGCCTCCGGGACCCGGTCCCGGAGTTTGTTGTTCTTTCCAGAGCTAGATTTCGGACTCCGGGATTCTCCGTCATGATGTCTTCTTCTCGCAAGAAGGTATGGTTAATGCTATGAGGTCCTGCCCTGACCTGTCCTAGTTTGACTTTCATTTTGACACTTGACTCATCTGGATGATATTTTGAGTATTGACATTATGGTTTATGAATGTCGTCTTTTGGATCTTATGAGTAGATTGTTACAGGTCTTGTTGATGATCACAGTTACCGTACTCTTTATATCTATACACATGCTTATTTTGATACCTTGATTTTTCATGATATATGTATTCAGCTTCGTTCTGTTATCTTTGATATTATGTTCATTAATGAAATCGTGGTTCTAGAATATGATGCTAACACTTGCTTCTGCAAATATGTAATGTTATATGATGTAGACGTATACACATGTATATTGTTTAGAAG
>MU227811.1:507763-533295 GCA_018584345.1 Thuja plicata | reverse complement strand
TTATTGCTTTTATCAGAATTAAGTTAATTAGAATTTTAGATTTAATTTATGTTCTCTATTGAAATAACCATTCATATACTTCCTTTTCATGAGTGTCCTCTAGCGATGTAATAATATTTAAGTATTTCCGCCCAAGCGAGTTACGCCCCCGGGGCTTCGCATCGTTGGGTTTGAGTCGAAACTTGTTAGTAAATTTATTTTGTTGTCGTAATAGTTGTATAAATAAAGCAAAAAAAAAAATTGTGTGTTTTTTTCCTAGATTATTTTGGGCATTACAAATGCATGGAATCCTCGGGCCCAGAGTCCAGAGGTTTGCCTGTTTCGGAGTTTGCAAAGGACAGGGTAACTTGCTTTTACCTTGGGTATAAATAGAAATTACATGCCACTTTTACAGTCACCGCAATTAAAACACTTGTGCATTCGGAGTGAATCAAAATGAATTAAGGCAATTTTTAACTGCTTTTGCTCCTGTGTTTAGTGGCTGATTACCAGTGGGTTTATGGTGATCGTTCATGATAATCCTTAAGGTTATCTTGTTGCAAAGTGCTCCTGGTACCCTTCTCTCCTTGCCTTCCTTCGTGCTTCCAGGTACGTTCTCTGGTTTCTGCTTTTTCGTTCTTTCTGGTTTTTATTTTCATTTCATTTTCCCTGGTTTTGCGCTTTCGCTTTCTTTTTTTGTGTTTCATTTCTGGTTTGCCTCTCATTGGTGGGTGGGCTTTGCCAGAGGGTTGTCCGCCCTCTGTGCAGTTGTAAGTTAGTGTTTATAGTGTACATTTCCTAGGGTAGGCCTCGGGCCTCTGTAAATACTGTAATAGTTTGTAAAAAGCTTGTAAATACTCTGTATTTTGATGTGTATATGTTTCATCCTTCAGCCCTCTATATTTTTATGTATATATCCAGTGTATAACCTTCCATTTTGGGTCGAGCTCACCGTGCTTTTGTCTGCATTTCCCCAAATCTATGAGCTCACCTGCACGGCGGAATACCACCTAGTTGGAACTCAGCTCTTGGCTAGTTTCAACCATGGAGGTTTCTCTCTCTGTCGTCGAATCAGTCTTCATGGCGCATTTATTTCTCATGCGCACATTTAAGTTCTACCAAGTGGCTCTCGTCTCGTGCGTGTTCAGATAGTTGGCATCTCCATCACCATAACTCCCATTTATTGCATGGCCATGTGACACCCACATAAGCCTGACAACTCATCTTCTGGTCATATCTCCCAACAGTTAGTTTTCTAGACTCCGGGCCCTACGTCCTCGCCCAGCTTATATCTTACTTCCGTCAAACATGTTGAAATCCCTAGGCCCAGATAGTGGTTGAATTCCCAAGGTGACATCATATGGATTTCTTTTCAAATTTTTGACGTAAACTAACTTTTCAGGTGAAGTACGCAATGCGGTGGTAAGTTCTCCAAAATCCAGAGTAGCATTTTATCTTATTAAAATTCTAATGGTCGCCTTACCTTGCAGGTTTTCAAACATCACTCTTTCACTATGTCGGAGGCATCTGCATCCTCTCCACTCAGGAGTCCAGATCTCCCCACCATGGCAGTCACCAGGGTAGCCGTCAGGTCTAAGAATGAGAGGGCCCTGGAAAAGCTTCCCCTCGGTATGAAATATTTGAAGGAAAATACCATTACAGGATCAAAAATCGAATCCAAGGTTCAATTTATCACCAACACCAGCATCAGAATGTGGGCAGAAATGCAGGCCCTGGTCAAAATGATGTTCATCCAACGAACGGTCGAGGACCAGTTGGCCATCAATGTTGGAGAATCTGGGATTCTAAAGGCCGCTTGCTTCCCATGTTTTGTGCAAGCCCCGAAACTTATTCTCACTCTAGCGGTGCACTACAATTCCTCCATCCGGGCCATCATGCTCGCCGCCCCGGTCCCGACCGGATATCCTACACACATGGTCTCCCTGGACGCTGCAACTTTTTGGGCAGGTTTGGGGATCCCTCAGTTTGACGAAGTAGCCATCGTCACCCGATTCGATGCCTTGGGACAATTTTAGCAGCTAGAGGTTATGGTCCGGCAGTATTTGAACAACAAGTGGCTGAAGACCCCAAAGAAAGATTCCAAAAGAATGAAGCTGGAAATCCCCAGATCTGAATTCAAGGAAAGTATCTAGATGGGGATCATAGAATTATGCAGGATCTTTGGGCAACCCCATGCCCGGGAATTCTCTGGATGGATGTATTACTTCCTACTAGGCATCTCCACTGGTGAACAGTATTTTGATTGGGCCGCCATCATTTTGAACCATGTGGACTCCGAATTCCTTCATGTGGCCCGGACCTCTAAATTCTATATGACGTCCTATGTTCCCTAGGCCCTAGCACAACAACGCCCCATTAAAAATGGGCTGCTCGCATAAAGTGTAATTGGGGTTGGCCCAGACCAAAAGGCTCCCTGGGATCATTTCCCACAAATCCAATAGGAGGCTAGCTTCCTCAGCTTCTGCCGAGTGAATGATGCCTTCATTTACTACAATCTTCTCACACCTACCCGGGATGCCGAGTGCCACCTCTCTAAGGAGGAAATGGATTTGGTCAGAAGTTATGGCCACTACTATATCCAGTTCTAGTAGGATACTTACATTCGGGTAACCGGCTTCTCTGGGAAACCCTATTTGTTGCCCAAACATTATGGAAACAAAATAAATCTTTTGGAATATTGCCGGCAGATTTTGGAACTGCATGCCCTCTACACTGTAAAGAAGATGGTCAATATTCCATTCCCAATCACCTATGGGAATTACTCATGTAGTCTGGCCGTAGCCAAGGAGGCAGACAACGAGCTTAAAAGCTTGGGCTTAACAGAATTCTATCTGGAGCGGAAGAACTTTGATCCACTAGGTAAAATAGCAATGAAACTTCCCCGAGCATCAGAGCCCCATATATTCCACATGGAGGACTTTTGGGAATATTTCCGAGATGATTTTGAAGTCTAGAGCCGGCACTTGGTCCAGATGACAATGGGGATGATGGAAAGGTTAAAACTTCAAAAATTCCCAGGCAAATTTTCAGACATCGGGTCCACAATAGACCCTCAATACAAAGAGAAGGGAATAGACAAGATGGCTCTCCCTCTAGCAGATTGGAATGCCAAGGAGGGGCCAACTATTGAAGATATCACTTGAGACGTAGTTGAGCGTAGCCACGCTTATTTCAAAAGGGTGTGCCCAAGGAGTACACGTAGAGTTGGCCTGACAGTGTGGGGCCTGCCCCTTGGGGCCGAAACCTCTTCACAGGGAGAAGATAAAGGAAAAATAATAATGGGGACCCCATAGCAAACCCCATCTACGGCCCTCAGAGAAGAGCAAATACAACAGATGATGGCGGTCTCCTAGCAGATGAAAGATAAACTAATCACGCGGTTAGCCACCCCGGTACTCATGACCAGGCCTGTTCGTCCTCCCTCTTCCCCTTTGCTGGCAGCATTGATGGTCTGAGCAACAGGAGCAGGCAGCTCTAATGGATGCAGGGCCCCCTTTGGTAACCAGGAGAAAGAAAAGAAGACTAACTCTCAACCAAGGGTGGAGCCGGAACTTGGGATGCCAAGCATCCAAGAAGTACAAATTGTTTCTTCCAAATCCTCGAAGCCAGACAAAGAGCCTAAGGATATCCCAAAGAACCCCCTCCCCATGATGAATTTGATGATTTATTTGGAACTGATGAATTTGGAAACTTGTAGGGGGATATCATAAAGTCAGCGAAAGAAATCGCCACACAGGATGAACTCTCGGAGCAAGAGCCTGCACAAGAGCTGAAATCCCAGGAAGAAGAAGAAAAGGGACAAGAACAGGTGGATACCTCTGAAGTCCTAGAGATACAGGTTACAAGGACTGAGGAGGGAGGGCAGAAGCAGGATGAGAAAATGGTGTCGGTTGGGGAAACTGAACCCACGGGAATAACTGTGACCCCAACTGTCATGCTCCAAACACCACTTCCAAAGGTAACATTTTGGGAGGTGATCACAGTGGCCCAAACATTGGATCTTGGCCTGATGCCTCTCCCACCTCCAGAGAATACACCAGTAGAAGAGAACATCCTAGTAATAGAGGCTGATGAACAGTAGCAGGATGAGAGGAACCCTGGGGAAACAAATGATGATTCTAACATTGTCAAGGATACAAACACCAGGGAAAAAGATACAAGCACCACCGGGGTAAGTATTGCCGGTGAACCCGAAGATATGAGGAAGGATTCAGAAATGGCTCGCACTGTCGAAGGGGCGCAACAAGACCCCGGGGAGAAATCACAGGAACAAATTCTAGCTGCAAAGCCACCCCTACCACCACAATGGTTGGTGGAGTCCCGCAAGAGGAAGGCCCCGACGACGCCCAAGGCCCATCTCTCCTTGGTAGAGATGATGGCACAAATGCAGAATCCTCCAAAGACCAAGAAATCCTGGATAGTCAATACTCTTCGGACTGGGTCAGGCGGAGATACAGTCACGTTAATTACGACACATTCCCCAGATGTAGATGAAGCAACGACTAAGGCCGATGAGTACTCCATCACTGAGATATCATTGGGGAAGAGAGGGAAACAGGGTGAAATAGACCTATTGAAAGAAGCGACCAAGGCGGTGGAGGCTCATTATGAAAAGGAGGCCCAAAAATTTAGGGTGAAAAAAGAGAAGAATGCAAATCTCATAGGGTTGCTGACGGAGCTCACGCAGCCTCTTACGGCCATTCCCCTAAGTGCCTCCACATTCGATGCATCGCTCCCTCAGAGTGACATAGATTCATTAAGGGCAATGAAAAGGAAAGCCCATGTAGTGGATGAGTGGGTTACAGAACAGGTGGGAAACGTTCGGCATTTCTTAACATCCACACTCCCAGACTTGTATGCGGCCAGCAATACTCTACATCAGGCCGAAACTACTATCTCCATTTGGGAAGGAGACATCAAAAATTATGAGGCATGGAAAGCCAAGATGGAAGAGCTCATCGGCATCGGAGAAGAAATTGTCTCTGAGGCCAAAATTTTGGGAGAAGAGTCTTTTGACTTTGTTCAGACCCAGCACTCCAGACTTGACCTCACATTGGAGGTAATCAAGAAACTGGTAGGGGTTATGCATGACAAAGTCCAGGAAATTCAATAATCTTTCAATTTATACAATTCATTCATCTCCAAGGTCTTTGGAGTTGATCCCTTCAGCACTGAAACATGCACTCCAGAGGAATATATCCTGGGAAAGTTCGATGAGCTGATGGAGTCTCGTTATGGATCCCCGGAGGAAATGGATGGAGCAAAAATGGCAAGGCTCACTCGCATGGTGCTTCAGATTCATGATGCGACCAAGATGGCCGTAGAGTTCAAGGCAAATGTTCTAGATTTGGACGAGCAATTAGAGGTGGCCAAATACTGACAGGTCGGCCTTAAGGACATAGACGAAGACAGAATCGCCCAACTCCTGCAGAAATTCAATGATACAAAGGAGCAATAAAGTCCTCCAGATTCTGGAGATGATCATCAGGGGATGTAATTTTGTATTCATTCATTCTTTGGGGCGTGAGCTCCCAGATCCCAGAGTCCCATATCCAATATTATTTTTGGAATTCTTTAAAGTGACCCATGTCCCTGTTCCCAAGGTCGACTGGTCACTTTCAAGGTAGGTAATAAAGGGTGTGAGAAGGCACGTAACCACAAAATGGCGCGTCGGCTCGACAAGAGGGTTCTGACAGATGGTCTTCCCAAGGCGCCACTTCAACGTTACACCTGGAAAATTAGAGACAGGATGCCGCTTTCCCATTTATGAGGCATGTAGCCTTGATCCCCAGGGGATCAGATTTCTTCTTTCTCCTTCTGGCTCTCTTCTTGAGGCCGATTCTTCCACTCCTCTTTTCTTGTCTTCTTCTTCTGACATGGCAGGCCTTTTTCATCTCAAGGTCTTTTGTAGCGTGGCGTAGGTAGTACTGGCCACCGAAAATAGTATTATATTGTAAGGTGTAAAGTAAATTAGGTTAATTTTTAGGTCAAGTCTTGTGTATAAATAATAAGTCCGACCTCATTCCAAGGGTCGACGAAATTGATGATTTTGCAGTCCATAGTTAATAGCATTTTAGTTTTCTTAGTTCTTTGTTGCAGAGCTCAATGCTCCTTAGTTTTAAAAGCTTTTAGTAGATAGATGCTCCCTTGGAGCCACCATTGTAACACGCACCAGTGCTCTTTGGAGATATGTTAATGAAGAAGGAAGGGTTCTATCAATGAAGTTGTTAGCATTCTGATCTCTGGGTTGATGGTATTTTATACTTTATGTTCTTATGTCCTTTTCTCTAATACTTCAAAGTAGATTAACGACCTCCTTTTTCTTTGCTATTGATTAAATATGAGCTGATGGTTCTGTATTTCTTCAGTATTTAGTTTAGTGTGTTAGAGCATTGTCGATGTTTTGAATGTTTAAGTATAACTATAGGTAGATGGAATATTTCTAACTCTGAAGTATCTTTTGAATTTTATTTGGTAAAGTTAACAAATTCTTGCAGGAAACCCCACTCACTTGAATCCCCGGAGGAGACGAGCCAAGATAACCCGCTATCCCCCCGAACAAAACAGTCACATTTCCCAACTAAGCTCCCGCACTGTTGAGACCTGACTCTCACGTGCTTGAAGGCCCGGGGAATCTCATTTCCCTAGACAATCTTTACAGGCAAAGTTGGTCGGTACCCCAGTACCCAGTGACAACTTACATCTGTTGGCGGACCCGGTCACAAAGACCCGTCAACAGGAGGACAATCCAAAATTGGGTGCATACTCCTAACAAATTTGGTGTGTTGAGATATCAAATTGGAGAAAAAACTATGGTTATGGCATATATAATGAGACCCACATTGCCACTCAGTCTTATATTCACCAGCACTGTTGATTACCTAAAAAAAATTGATAACACAAGAAATTACCTAAGAAATTTTGATGATTTTTATAAAAAGGCCACCATTCGTTATAGATCTTATAAGCTTTGGAAATTCAAACACAACGAAAGCCAAATAACAAACCACTAATCGTAGGAAATAGAATCACTACTACTCCCTATGACCCCAAATAATATTTGGTTCCTATCAAAACATACTCAATCTTTGGTTTCAGACAAAAATACCCATTCAAGAAGCTGCTGTACATAATCTATGTCATCCAAAAGAAGAGGTTATCTAGAGAAGAAAATAAGATTTCATTAGGGTTTGAAAAAGAATTGCATCCATTTTTCCAAAAGAAAAGGATCCTTCATAATATTTTTGAAAAATCAAAATTATTGCTTCTTTAATCTAAATTGAAGTGCACATATTATAAAAGGTAAAACCTGATTATTTTACATCTCCAGCAAAAAATAGGAACGAAGCCCTGAATGTGGGGTTAACAAAACTACTTACATTACATTAAAAACTACAACAACATCTGGCATACCTCAAAACACCCACTGGAACGAGATTGCTGGAAAATTCATCCAAAGCTTCACTATGGGCTTGGACGACGAGCAGATTCACCTCATGCACAATGTGCATGCCAACCCATCTTGAATCTATTGCACACAAATGCTTTATTAGCAAATCAATCTCCTTAAACAAAATCCCCTTTCATAATCCTCCCTAAATCTCTTCACATAATCGTACCTAAATCTCTTCAAAACCCTCTTAATTAGTCTCAATGCACTCTGTGAAAGTTATTCAAAACTCTCATGGTTTTCCTCTAAAATTTTCCCTTACGCAGTCCTTTTCATCCTGCCTTCTTTTTCCTCTCATTACCGCGTAAATGAAAATGCATGAGCTTTTGTCTTAAGTTTTAATTGAAGACAATAATGATAGTTTATATTTTAATTTATAATAATTAAAATAACAACTTAAATATTTAAGACGAAATTTTAATTTTGTCTTTAAAAAATGTCTTAAAATACACCTTTGTGTAGTAGTGTTTGGGTCCCGACCTATTTGTTGTAACATATTTTCTCAATTATTAGGAAATTTTATCTTTCCTAGGCCAACCTGGCATTGTGGTTGCTTTATAATCTAATGGACTTGCTCCTAAAGGGAATGTGATCTTCATAAGATTATTTGGCTTTAACTTGACTAGGGTTTGTAAGGTTTTTCTTATCATAATTAGGCATGTATGCCTTGCATGTGAGACTACATTTTGCGGATCTATTGTAAATTATTTTTTGATAATAATTGAAGTTTGATCTCTCATTCCTATCCATCTTGGCTTATTGTTTGCATTGTATTGTATTAGTTGTAAGGATTTGAGTGATCTCCTTGAGGTTTCTCCATCCTTGACTTCACCAAGTGGTATTAGAGAAAGGTTTGCAACCTAGGGTTTTCTTGTGAGTGGTGGTTGAAATTATCCAAAAAAAAAATACTAAGGATGTTCGAAAATGGCCAGGAAAAATGCTAGAGGTGGAGCTAGGAATGCAAATCTTGTGGTTTTAGATTTGTTAAGTCAAATATATGCTAGATTGGAGAGAATAATGGGCCACAACTTGAGTTGAATCATGAAGAGGAGAGGTTCATTAGAGCCTTGACTAATGTTAATAGGAGACCTCATTTCAACCCACCTCATTATCATGGTAACCTAGATGTTGATGAATTGATAGATTAGATCACAAAGATGAACAAGTATTTTGAACTTGAAGGAAGTAATGAAGAGAATAAGGTAAATTATGCATGCACTAAGTTAAAAGGACATGCATCCTTATGGTGGGAACTTCTACAGATGGATAGGAAGATAAGGGGTAAAGACAAGATCAAACCTTGGGATAGAATGGTGAATATGTTGAAGGCTAATTTTTTTACTGAGGACTACCAAGTAAGTTTGTTTAGAAAGTTTCAGAACTTGACGCAAAGAGATCTAAGTGTTAAAAGTTATAATAAATATTTCTACAAGTTGAACATCAGATCAGGTCATATAGATGATGAGGTTGAACAAGTTGCTTGGTATCTTAATGGTTTGAGGATGTCCATACAAGATGAAATCAGTCTGTTGCAGATTAGGAGTGTGGAAGAGGCTTATAAGTGGACCTTGAAGGCTGTAGAGAATCTAAACAGAAGGCATGAGAAAAGAAAAAGAGGTAAAGGAGGAAGATTCCAAAGAGGTAGAGGCATATCTTCTACAGATTAGGGAAAATTTGAATCAGAAGTTAAGGAAAATGATCATTATAGGAGGAATGATAGGAGTTCCTACCAGAATGAAGGATATGGTAGTGGTGAAAGGAGGAGGTTTAGTGGCACTTGTTTGAAATGTGGTGAAGTAGGACATAGAGCCTTTGAATGCAGGAAAGCAAACTCTGAGAAGAAGGTAGAGGGAAGTAGGAGAACAATATTTGCTGGTGAAGAGTCCACTGGTTTAGTAAATAATAATCAAGCAGAGGAAGGTGCAAAATTGATGACTAGGAAAATCCTATAGCATAGAGAACAAGAGAAGGAGTCTATAGAGAGGAAGAATTTATTTAGAACTAGATGTAAGGTACAAAATAAGGTGTTTAATGTTTTCAAAGATAGTGGTAGTTATGATAATCTTGCTTCAGAGGAGTTGGTTGACAAATTCAAGTTACAAAGGATCGAGCATCCTAAACCCTATCAAATTGCACGGATACAAGAAGAACACAAGGTACTGGTAAGTGAACAATGCCTAGTTAAATTCAAGATTGGGAAGTATTATGATGAGGCTTCATATGATATTATGCCTATGGGTATGTTTCATATCTTTTTGGATAGACCATGGAAGTATGATAGGCAAGCTATGCATGTTGGTAGAAGGAATATTTATATAATTTTTTCTAGTGCAATGAAACAAAATTAGTTAAAGTTAGAGGAACCTCTTAAGAGTGAAGTATGTACTAGTGAAAGAATTTGTCCAGTGGATGGCAAGAATTTTTTGGATGGTATGAAGCATAATGATGTGTGTTTTTCTTTAGTACCTAAGGATTCTAAGAAGAATGTCTTGGTATAAGAACATCCTAAATAAATCATAGGGTTATTGAATGAGTTTGTTAATATCATATTAGATTATGTATCTAATGGATTACCACTCATCAGAAGTATTAATCATTGTATGCATTTGACATCAGGGGCTAGTATGCCTAATAAAGTAGCATATAGGATGACATCGATAGAGAATGAAGAAATCAATAGGCATGTACAATATTTTTGCAAAGAGGGTTGATCAGAGAAAGTTTGATTCCATGGGCAGTGCTTGTAGTGTTAGCACCTAAGAAAGATGGAAAATGGAGGATGTGTACTGATTCAAGAGCTATCAACCATATTAAAATTAATTATTAGTTTCCTTTTCCAATGATGAATTATTTGATGGATTGTTTTAGTGGAGATAAGTATTTTACCAAGATAGACTTGAAGAGTGGATATCATCATAACAGAATCAGAGAAGGTGATGAGTGGAAGGCTTCATTTAAGACAAATGAAGGATTATATGAGTGATTGGTAATGCCTTTTGGATTTTCTAATGGACCTAGTACTTTCACGAGGCTAGTGAATGAAGTCCTGAATAGATTCTTGGGTAAGTTTTTCATTGTGTATTTGGATGATATCTTGATTTTCAGTAAGAGAAAACAAGAACATTTGATGCATGTTAAACAAGTATTGAAAAGGTTAAGGGAAGAGAAGTTGTTGATAAACATCAAGAAGTGTACTCTCATGAAGGAGGAGTTAGTATTCTTGGGATTTGTAAGATCTGTTGAAGGATTGAAGATGGATCCTGAGAAACTAAAAGCCATTGTTGAGTTTCCTACACTGGGGAATGTTGGAGAGGTAAGATCATTTCATGGGTTGGATAGTTTCTATCAGAATTTCATCAGGAACTTTAGTTCAATCTATGGAGCAATGACTAAAAATATGAGAGGAGATAGAAAGGAGTCAAATGGACATATGGAGCACAAAGGAGTTTTCCATTGTTGAATAAGAAACTGACAGAAAAACTCATGTTAGTTTTACTTAATTTTAATAAGGTATTTCAAGTAGATTGTGATGCTAGCAGAAATGCAATTAGAGCTGTCTTGACTCAAGAAGGAAGACTTGTTGCTTATTTTAGTGAAAATTTAAATGACACTAAGAGAAGCTATTCAGTGTATGATCAGGAATTCTATGCTATGATTAAAGCTTTGAAAAAATGGAGACATCATTTGTTACCTAGGGACTTTATATTTGTATATTGATCATCAAGCATTGAAGTGTTTGAATAGTCGAGGTAAGTTGAATTAGAGACATATGAGATGGGTTGATTTTATGTAGAGTTATATATTTCTGTTGAAACATAAGAGTGGTGTGTCAAATAAATTGGGTGATTCTTTGAGTAGGAGAAGGAATTTATTGACTGGGATAAAGATTGCAGTACTGGGATTTGATGAATTGAAGGTCTTGTATGAGGAATATCTAGAATTAAGTGAACCTTGGAAGGCTTGTAAGGAACCTATTATTGTCGATAGATGTAAGTGGTTGGATTATTTCATTCAGGATGGAATTTTATTCAGAGGTAGTCAATTATGTATACCTAGGAGATCCATGAGGGATAATATAATTGAGGAGAAACATAGTGGAGGTTTAGCAAGACATATTGGCATTGATAAGACTATAGCTCTGGTAAGTGAGAATTACTTTTGGCCACAATTTTAGAAGGATGTGAGGAATTTGTATAGAGTCATAAGGTATGTCAAGTTGCAAAAGGTAGTAGTCAGAATGTGGAGCTATATACACCTTTGACAGTAATGGTCAGACCTTGGATGGAGATTAGTATGGATTTTGTACTTGGTTTGCCTAGAATACAAAGAGGCTATGACTCAATATTTTTGGTTGTAGATAGATTTTCTAAGATGGCACAATTCATTCCTTATAGGAAGACTATAGATGTAGTCCATGTAGCTAATTTATTTTTCAGTCAGATTGTGAGGTTACATGGATTACCTAAGAGCATTGTTTCAAACATGGATAGCAGGTTTTTCGGTTATTTTTGGAGGACACTTTGGAAGAAGATGAAAGCTGATTTGAATTTCAATTCTACTTTTCATCCACAAACTAATAGATAGACATAGGTAGTGAACATGATTTTAGGGAACTGTTGAGGTGTTTAGTTGGAGATAAGCCTGGGAATTGGGATTTAGTTTTACCTCAAACAAAGTTTTTCTTTTAATAATTCAGTAAATAGGAGCACAAGGAAGACACCATTTGAAGTGGTTAATGGATTTAATCCTAAGGGAGTAGTATAATTAAGGGATATCGATCATGATGTTAAGAAGAGTGTTGAAGGAGAGGAATTTGTTGAGGTTATGAGATCATTTCATGAAGGAGTGAGATATCATTTGGAGGAAATGAACTTATTTTATAAGAGGAGAGTAGACATGAAGAGAAGACAAGGAATTTTAGGTTGGAGATGAAGTTATGGTATACTTGCAGAAGGGTAGATTTCTTTTTGGTACTTGTAATAAGTTGACGATGAAGAAGTTTGGTCCTCGTAAGATCTTGAGGAGATTTGATTCAGGGAATGCATATGAAGTGGAGTTACCAGAGGACATGGATATATCACAAGTATTCAATGTTGTAGATTTATATAAGTATCATGAATCAAATTGTAGTAGTAGTGAAGTATCAGAGGTTGGACAACAGTATCCTAAAGAGAAGATGAATCAGATAGAGAAGTTGTTGGATAGTAGAGTTGGTTGAAGTACAAGAGGTAAGCAGTATATGGAACATCTAGTCAAATGGAAGGACATACTAGTGGAGGATTCTTCATGGATTTCTCAGGCTGAGGTTGACCTCTTTGTCTTTCCTTTATCCCCAGCAAAGTGAGAGGCTCACTTTTCAATTATCTTAGGTGTCTGATGCAAGAGTATCTTAGGATCTTAGTAATTTTGCATCAAATAAAATTATTTGTTTTCCTATTTGATCAGTCTAGTTTTTATGTTAGCAGTCAATCTGTGGTTTTTATTTTGTGTTGTGGTCACTACAGTGTGTTCATGGTTTCATATTGGACCTTATCCTATGATCGCACATCATTTGGATTCATCATGCATGATATTTTGTAGATTCTTTGCTTGACTATCATGTTCTTCATTTTCCCGGTCACTCATTATTTTTTCTGAGCATTTTCTGATCTTCCGATGGGAATCTTTGTGTGATCGTGCCATATTATTGTTACATTTGAGGTTAAATTTATTGTATGATCACATCTCTTATTTCTTACATTAGAGGTTGAACCTGATGATTTTGGGTCTTGACCTATTTGTTGTAACACATTTTCTCAATTATTTAGAAATGTTATCTTTCCTAGGATGACCTGGCATTGTGGTTTCTTTATAAGCTTATGGACTTGTTCCTAAGGGGCAGATGATCTTCATAATATTATTTGGCTTTATTTTGGCTAGGGTTTGTAAGGGTTTTCTGATCATAATGAGGCATGTATGCTTGGCATGTTAGACTACATGTTGTTGATCTGTTGTAAATGATTTTCTGATAATAATTGAACATTGATCTCTCATTCATATCCATCTTGGCTTTTTGTTTCCATTGTGGTGTATTAGATGCAAGGATTAAATTGATCTCATTGAGGTTTCTCCATCCTTGATTGCATCATTATGCCACCTCCACTCGTTCGACCTTGCTTAAATTTGGAAGAGTTGTAAGAATTTAAGTTTAGCCATCTAGTATCTTTTCTTGTTGATTTAAGACTATAACACCTTCATCTTTTTCATATGTGGTGTTCTCTTTGTTGTCCTTTGATTAACTCTACACCTTTTTGTAGGACCAACAATTATTTTTGTTATGGTCTTCTTTACCACAAAATGTGCAACCTCTATTTCATCCTCTTGAATTCTATCTCCTTTCAGATCTGGATCTTTTCTTCTTATTATTTCTACCTCTATCTTTAGGGTTTGCCCTATTACCTAAAATCAAGGCATCACCAAATGAGGACCCTTGAATTTTCCACCTCACATCTTTGTTGAGAAGAGTGTTGGCGACATCATCAAATTTGAATTTTCCTTTGATGAATACTAATGTGTTGATACCCATCCCCACACCACCCATACTATTTGGTATAAAAATATAACAAGATAGATTTGATTTCATCATCTAAATTTATGCTTATTAAATTCAATTGGCTAATTAGCGTATTAAATTCATTGAGGTGATTTGACATTATTCTTCATTTCTTCATCTTTAGATTGTACAATTTATTTATATGAAAATATATTTTTCAAGCTAGACCCATCTCATACATAGAAGAGAGTTTATCCCATAATTCTTTTATCATCTTTTGAGTTGATACATTAAAGAGAACATTATTAGACAAAGATTGTGGCTCTCGATAAATATAAGGTTTGAATCATTCAATCAAAACTCAAAACTACAGTTACAATGACAGCTAACAAAAATCTTACAGAATACATGCAGAAATATCCCAACTAAGATTATCTTAACTTTTGTGAAATGAACTATTGAATATAATTTTAATATCCATGCAAAACTACAATTTTACTCCCATGTTGTGGGAGAGATTTCAAGTAATTCAAACAATTTAGTTTTGATTTTAAAGTCACCATTTGGGAGGTAATGCCTAATGAAGGTACCCATGGAGGTCATGATTATCTTACTGTTTCACATCATAATATACAACAATGGGGCTGCGCACACTATAATTGCCATAGCTCCAAGTCAATGCACCTGATAGCAAAGTGTAATCTTTGGGTACTTGACTTTCAATTTTCACATTGTACGTCATCTTCTCGTTGGAGGACGTGAAATTGAGTGTATCTGGTTCCACAGTCACGTTCATTCCAGAGGGTGCGTCTATTTTGGCTTGGTAAATAGAGTTTGCAAGTCCTACATTTGTAACTGTTCTTAGAAATTGAGCAAAAATGGGCTCACTTGCATTGCTAATAACCATCATGGAAGGATAGTTAAGTTCTCGCACTCCATTTTTAGATAAATTTGAAGGACAAATAATAAATTCTCCTGTCAACAAACGTAAAGATGTTTCGTTGTATCCTTGGCTGCATAGCATGTTGATATAAGAATTTGCATCAGCGTCATACACAAGCCCTGGATTGATGGCCTTGAGGGGATTAATCTGCCCTGCACCATATCCTAATTCTGCAGCTTCATTGCCATCTAATGTTGCATCCAATGTTGATGCTACATTACAAATGAAATTGTGAGGATGGTTAAGAAAGATAAATTAATGTATACAATTTTTGGGTTGTGGAATGGATATTCACCAGTGGTCATGAGAGCGGATTTGATGGCAGCGGGAGACCAGTCAGGATGAAATGACTTGACATAGGCAGCTGCTCCTGTTGCATGAGGGCATGCCATGGATGTTCCAGAGATTATATTAAAATCCACTACTCTTTTGTCCAAAGGATTCATGCTCATTGGTGCAGCATTTGACCAAGCAGCTAGAATATCTACACCTGGTGCGGTGATGTCGGGCTGTCAAAGAAATATGACATGAATGGATTAGTTCAGTAGTAAATTTATACTAACACAAGTCCTTTGAAAATGAATTTTCAAATTCCAATCAGATATTTTAGTTTGTTTGTTACCTTTAGAAGGTCTGGTGTGATTTTGCTGGGACCTTTGGATGAGAATGAAGCTGTTACAGGTGCAGGTAAGTCATTCCTAGCCACACTTTTTGCTATACTAGCAATAGGAGACCTAGTGAAATTTAAAAAATTAAAACGTAAGCCTTCTCTTAAAGCATGGTTTTTACTTACAGTTTTCATTTTGTTAATGAAGTACCCATGTTAGAGCTTTTGATTTCAGTTTTTTTTGGTACCATAGATATAATCTTTCTAAATGTCAGGACTTGGAGGAATTTTTATTGATATTAAATAGGGAGTCGGGGCTCAAATATTTAACCAATTATGGATGTAATTCATTATAACTGACGAGTACTGGCAGACACTAGAATAAACACTCTAATCTTGGAGGCCACATCTGCAATCAAGATCATCCTAAACTGCAAATAATGTTTGTAACGAGATGTAAAAATTTCTAACACGACATAATCTGCATGGCATTTGTATTTTAAAGGCAGGCTACTAATCCACATATCTTTTAGTGATTGCAATTCAAAAAAAATTGTCAAAAACTTATTTATATTTAGGTGATCATTTAACACCATGTCCAATCCTGTGAAATCTGAATCTCCCTATAGTAATATACAACTCCCTATTTTACAGCATAAAAATTCTAAAATTTCGAAGCTTTCTCAGAAATCTTTAGAAGAAAAGAATGATTTTCTACTTCTTTTATGAGAAAAAAAGTAATCCATTTCTTTTATGCATTTACCTTGTAGAATTGATGTAAGATATGATAACCTCTTCTTGTTCGCCTGAAATAACTGTGGCAGGGACCATAAACGAGAAAGCTGTATCATTACTGACATCATACAATATAATGGCACCTGCTCCTCCAGAGACATAAACTCCACCATCTGGCAGATCATACGGGTTTGCTAAGTAACAAAGCACTATTTTTCCTTCGACTAAGCTGCGATCCAGGGTAAATAACCCGCAACCACTGACCAAATTCACAATCACAAAAATGGAGAGATTTGAGTTCAACCAAATGAACAAATTTAATTAAAGTAATTCTTAATAAATTTCATGTGATGTTGTAATGCATTTCACCGTGAGTCATCTGAAGAAAATCCGCCAGAGACATTAGCAGCGTCTTCTCCATTTACTAATGGATACCAAGGATGCTCCATTGTGAATGTGTTTATTGCATTCCCCTATCTCACCATTGAAATCAGCACATTGTAAATATGAAAGACTGATTAAAAATGAAATATACAAACAGAACAAAAAAACAGAATGAAATTGGACACTGATTTACAATGGTTCGGCAATTGTCTACATCCACTCTTATAGTAGTTCGACAATTGTCTACATTCACTCTTGAAGTATCCACTCTTATATTAGTTCGACAATTGTCTACATCCACTCTTGAAGTAGGGGAATCTTATTCACATCTTATTAATCACAGTAAAATCACAGCAGAAGATAAATACAACGGGCAATTGTCCATTCCTTATCCAACAAAGAAGCTAAATAGCCATAAGCAATTGGAGGGAAAAAGCAATTAACCGTTGGGTTTCCCACCCCAACACGCATTATAGCTTTGATGGAACACAATGATATTTGATTTACCTGGAAAGACGTTTGATTTCCCAAAGTAAGTTGTGATTGGAAATGGCGATCAATGGTACTTGCAGCCACTGTCAGAGACCAGGGAGAAAAGTTGCAAACAGGGCCATTGTTACAAGCCCCATTTGATGTCAAGACCCCCCTCTTCATTGCATGGAACGCTCCTATTGCAATGGCATCTTGAAAGTAGTCAGGTGGGGGAAGGAAGCCCCCACTTGATAAACCAAGTGAAACAGAAATGACATCCACACCATCATAGATTGCATCATCAAACGCGGCAAGGATATCTGCTGCGCTGCAAGAATGTGACCAACAAACTTTGTATATAGCAATCCTTGCGCCAGGTACTCCACCGCGCACATCTCCTTGGCCTAGCCCAAAAAGGCTGGCATTTCTGACAATGCTTCCAGCAGCTGTGGAGGCGGCATGTGTTCCATGGCCATTTGAATCTCTTGGAGAGATAAAATCACCAGCTGCTGGTTGAGATCCCAAGCTTTTATTATAAAACCTTGCACCTATTATTTTCCTACAAAACAAGTAAACACATTTGTCCTGGTACGAATAAAATCTCAGAATAGTAGTTATTATAACAGTCTATACAGTATTTCTGAAAGGAAGAGGATTTAGATTGGAAAGTAGAACAAATGAATGTTTTAGTACTTATTGCAGGATTTAAAGTCGGGGGTTGTCTGGCACACTCCCTTCCATTTTGAGGGAATGGGACCCAATCCCGCATCATTGAAACTTTCTGATTCTGGCCATACCCCTACACTCAAATTGGGTCAGATTTTTTTTCAGAATTAATGTAGGGAAAATATGTGAAACCATTTTACTGTTTGCTCCATGCTGCCAATGAAACTTATATTGTTTTTATGTATACCTGTGTCTAGAACGCCAACAATTACGTCACTTTGATACTCCAAATGATTGGTTTGCTGAGAGAGAGGGAGTCCCACAAAATCCCATGACCTACTTGTCAAGAGTTGAGCATTTTTACTTTCGAACACCGAAACTACACCATCTGTGTCTGTAATTTTAAAACAAGCATGACATTGGTCAGTATTAAAACAGAAGAAAGTGTGCAAATGTATACTATTATTTACCCACCATTTTTTATTTTTTTTTATAACTAATGATTTTTGGTAATATTAATATTTGTCACCAGCATCTCTACATGACAGCATTCTAAAAATTCCTACATTTTTTTTTGGGAGGTGTAAATACAGCTGCAATCTTACTTGAGAGGTGTTGGGCATGAGATGAAGAAAGCCAAGCTGCAAAACCGTTAAAGCTCTTCCAATAACTATGAACCAAAGATTCCTCTGCTGCCTCATGGCTTAACAAGCATATTCAAATAAACAAAATTAGAAAAACAGTTCTTCTTTAGAACAGTAGCGTGGGCATACAAGGAAAAAAAAATGTAATAACCTTCCAAGTATTGAATGAAGTAGTGAAAGGTGGGAAGTAGTCACTGATGTTTGGGAATAATGTTGTATATCCAAGGATGGAACCTCACCCATGTACACTACGTAAAGCTGATTTGGTAGACAAAAATTGTTACAGTCAGTAACAATTCACAAAGAGGGAGATGAAGTTGTTTACCATCCAACATTAAGTTGGTATAAAGAGAAGAGTAAAGATATTACCTTTTCATTCAAGTGTTGAGAAGCAGCTGTGAAAACAAGAAAAAAGAAGGGAAACAGAAGATGGGTTATGGTTGTGGCTGCCATTAAGAAGGGAGACAGAAGTAATGATTCGACTATCTCTAAAAATGCAATGAAAGAGGCCATCTATTTTAAACACTGACTTGCAATAAATAAAGCAAACATTGACGAGAACCACGATAATTTCCGTGGTATGAAGATGGCTTTTTGTGGCGAGCAGAATGTTAAAGAAGAACCAAAATACGAGTATGAAAAAGAAGAAACAAAATACGAGTATGAAAAATCGTTACCTCCGTCGTTAGTATTAGACGAGGTGTTTCATAGAAATTAATGGGAAACAATAATAGAATTCAGTATTTGCAGTTTTCTTCTTAATGACAAGTTTTGAGAAGGTGTCGAGGCCAAAACCATCAATTTAATCGACTTATAAACCTCCTATTAAAGTTCTTCACATAGAATTATTAAATAAATTTTAAAAAATGCTAATATTTGTCATCAGTCTAAAGGATAAAAATTTAAAAAGGTTCAATACACATGTACCACTTCCAAGAGTCAAAGGAAACCATAAAACTAAAACTAGCAAAACATAAATTATAGTGAAAAAAAGTAAAGAATACAGCACTGAAGAAAGAAAGACAGAAAGTGCAATAAAAGATTGTGAATAAAACGAACAATGAAGGGTCCCTGTGAATACATTATTCGTCAAAAGGATATATATATATATTCAGTAGTCAAGTTATAATTCTGTTAAAAGAAATTGAAAACCAACTGAATATGATTGACGGCTAATTACAGACTTTTGTTGATAGTGAATTGGACTGGACAGATAACAAGTTGTTTGACATATATATATATAATGTATTATTGACACATACACGATTAGAATACAATTTTGATGTGACTTATTCTTTGATAGACTCTTAGTATATCTGTATATGGTAAAAAAAAAATCTTAATGGTTTAGTGGATACATCAGCCCTGCTGTCATTTGTGTTGCAATATTTCAGCTCTATCTATTGTGATTGAATCTTCTCTCTTACAAAATGCTGTTGTGTTTCAATATACTTTAATTTTGATTGTCTTCCAATTTGAATATATTCTGATTGTCACACTTGATTTGCGTTTATCCTTCTTGCTTTTGTTCTATATCTTCAAGAATTTTTCACCTTAAACCGATAGTTTATCATAGGCGACACTACACAATGCTTTGTCCTCAACTTTAGTACATAATTGGTTGTTTCGTACTGCTCCAACAAACAACACCTAATCCTATGCTAAATAGATTACCAGCTGTTGATTTGCAATCATTTGGATTACTTGCTCTATTTCAGCTAAATATTTGAATGGCTGGCATATCCAATACCAAAATTTATGGTGACTTTTTGGTATCAAATGACTATATTTGCTACTTTCAATGAGGCTCAAGAGAGTTATCCATAAACTAGCTAAGTATGTTGACTAAATATGCAATATCAAGCCTTGTTGTGGTCAAGCAGATCAAAGTTCTCGCCATTTGTCTATATAAAGTACCATAGACTCATGTAATACCATAATCAACAGAAAGCTTAACATTTTTTTTTCTAAAATACATATTGCTTTATAATCTTGCATATTAAACCTTTGTATAAATTTATTTTCATACTTTGAGTAATCCCTTATCATCTTTTCTTCATAGTTCAATTCCTAAAATATCTTTAATTCTAAATGTTTGTGATAAATCTCTTTTGATTTCATCAATTAAATGTGTTGCTCTTTCTATTATGATTAAGTCATCTACATACAATGAAATCACAACTATATTTCTATGTTCATATTTTCTTATGTACAAATTAGGATCATTTTTACTCTTGATACACCCTTATTGAAAGCAGACTTCATCAATTTTGCATACCATGAGCTTGGTGCATGTTTGAGACCATATAATTTGTTCCTTGACCTTCATACCAAATGTTCTTTTCCCCTCTTTATAAAGCCTTCAAGTTAAACAAGATATATGTCTTCCCTTAAATAACCATTCAAAAATACCAACTTAACAAGCATTTGATGAAAATCCCAATAAAAATCAGTAGTAAATGATAGTATTCATGTTAGCAATAGGTCCAAATGTATCTTCAGAGTCTATTCCTTCCTTTTGTGAATAACCTTTTGCAATCAATCTATCTTTGAGTTTATCAATAATACTGGCAAAGAATGTATAGGAGAATGAAATCATGGAAATCCAAATGGTTATCATGGGTAGGTAGAATTGTTATGATTAAAGCTACTTTGGCAGCTATTCCCATTTATCTGATGTCTTGCATTGCATTACCACTGTGTATCTATATGGACATTGTCAAAAAACTTAGAAAATTCGTCTAGAAAGGCACAGACACCAAAAGAAAATTTGCCCTCATTTCATGGGATAAAATGTGTAGTCTAGTGAAGGTAGGGGTACAGGGATTAAAAACCAACTTTGGCAGAATCAGGCTCTTGGAGCGAAACTTTATTGGAAAATTCTCAAAGAACCAAATCTCAAATGGGTAAGGATTATCAGAGGGAAATACTTCCACAACCTTAATGATGTTGAAGTTGCCAGAGTCAGGGAACTCCCTAGGGGATGGACAGAATTTGGAATTTTATTTCAAGATCTAGGGGCATTATTGAGGATCACATCTCCTGGAACATCAAAGATGAGAGTAGAGCTCTTTTCTGGGATGATTCGTGGGGGGGTATCCTAGCATAAACAAACTTTTGGGATCAAATAGAATTAGCAAAGTGTGATAAGACCAATGGGGGTCTTGGTTAAAGATTACTTATCACCTTCCTCGGTGAGCAATGCAGTTGGTTCTTGGAATTGGCATCATTTTGCAGAACTCAGCTTAGACCATACAGACTTCGAACATCTTAACAAGATTCTTGAAGATAGATTCTTTCTGCTCAAACAAGGAAAGGATGGAATCATTTGGAATGGTTCAAAATTAGGGATTTATAATGTGAAGGATGGATATAGACTTATTTCAGGTGTCCCTTACAAACCCAATCCCAGAACTCTAGACAACTATGTTGGAACAAGGTATGTCTTCCGAAGGCAGGCTTATTCTCTTGGGAAGCAATCCAGGGCAGAGTCCTCACTACTAATCGGTTAAAGAAATTTGGATACCATGGCCCTTCAATTTTCACTTTATGCCATAAAAATGAAGAAGACACAAATCATTTGTTTCTCACTTGCTCCTTTGCAGCAGAATATTGGCAATGGCTTTGTGCAAAACTAGGTTGGCCATCAACTCTTCCCCAAGACATTTTATCTCTTTTCACGTCATGGCCCCAACCTTTCAAGGAAAGCCTTTGTGGTAATTTATAGGTTATCTCTCCTTCCATTTTGATATGGAAATTATGGAAAGAAAGAAACAGAAGGATATTCCAAGACAAATCAATGGATATAGCTTCTTTACTCAACAAAATTGAAGCAGACATTGTTGAAGTAATGCATTCTCGCATCCAATCTCAATGTGCACAACATGAGTACTATACCAGTTGGGATGATAAAATTTTGAAGTGTTGGTTTGGTCTTAAGTCTCCTACAATATTAGGCAGAGGAATGAAAGCAAGTGCAAGGCTTAGAGAAAATTGTCTCTAGTCGATCCCTCCTCAGGGTTGGTTCAAATTGAACTTTGATGGGGCCTCTAAGGGTAACCCAGGTCCATCAAGGGCTGGATGCATTATTCATTTTAGAGAGGGTAAGGTAATTGCAAAATTAGAAAGACCTCTGGAAATAGATGTCAGTAACATGGCAGAATTTAAAGTATTACTTTTTGGATTGTCACTTGCAATTGAACTGAAATCAGGTAAACTGGAGATTGAAGGCGATTCTATGATTATACTAAATGCAGTTAGAATCCGCTCCACCCTAAATTGGAGATTGCAATCAACTTTAGAGGTCATTCTAAATTTGGTAGATAACTTTAAATCTACAACGGTCAATCACATCTTCCGTGAAGGCAACCACTTGGCAGATGAGCTAGTGAACCAGGCAGCATTGGGCATATCTCTCAAGTACACTTGTACGCCCTCAATGGATTTTGAATCAGAATGAGCTCACATTTCTTTCACTTCATAGTCCAAACAGTCCTAAAAAAATTCAAATTCTGAGTTGGAGTGGAAGGCAAATTCTTTAAACAATCATTTTGAGAACACTTCTCTTTTTTCTTCCTCTTCTTCGAAAGATGTCAAGTCATCATGAGGTGCTGATAAGGTAGAGGAGGAGTAGGAGACCCTCGACGACTTAGAAAACAAAGCACATTCTTCTACTCTAGTCTTAGGCAGTTAAGAGTGTTTCAATATTCTTAGACTCACAAGAGCCAGAATCTTTGGTGTCCTTGGCTTCACATCAACACTTTTGAATCCTGTGGCATCGTAAAGTTCTTCAGATTTGGCATTGGCCAGATGTTTTTTGAGTTAAATTTTCTTTAGTTTTAGGTTGTATGGGGTATGGCCAGAGGTTTTCTCGTTGGTTCTTTCCTCCCAGTATGCTCTTGAACCAATTTTGATGTACATTTATTACAATTAATAAATTTCATCTCGGCTTCGGCCTCTTATTCATCAAAAGAAAATTACTGCCTTTAAACTTAGTCTTGAAACATATTTAGAGATTATAGGAATTTTATTTGCAGTGAATTCAATTATTTCTCAAGTTTCATTATCCATAATTGAATCACATTCTTCTTGCATTTCATTCATCCATTCATTATCATTCTTAGCTTCTACAAATTTTTGACGTTCATTTACACTCATTGCTAGATCAAATTGGAGCATAGTCATCATACTTGGTTGGTCCCTTTTTTAGTGTAGTAAATTGTATCCCTTTAAAATTTTACACTCTATTTGGCAACTACTTTGAAGTGTGTTTTTCCCTAGATCGCTTGTATCATATTTGGACATAATTTTACTTTAAGTCATCAATATTAAGCCCATAATTTAACCATCATCAAATATTAGAATTAGGACCAAATCTAACATCACAAAATATGATACTCGTGTTTCCCTTTTGGAGACACTATTTTGGTGGGACTAGGATGCCCAACCCTATAGTACTACCAAAAATCTCTCAAAATATTAGCAAGTGCAAGTGTCAGCCTTCACATTTTCAAATTTGATCTAATTTTGGTTCTTGACCATTTTATGTCAATCTAAACTTGAAAATAACCTTGTGATCCCTACATAAAGAAAATTTATCTTCCATCATACATAATGTTAATTGATTCTAAGAACATTCAACAATCCTATTTCTAAGTTATCACCACATTGAGCACCGAGATGGACTAGAGTACTCTATATTCAAATATGACCTCATGTTTTTCATTTATTTTGATCATGTCATTGTATTAAAACTTGTAGAACTTGTTTTTTAGAGAATTCCATCATCATCTTTATTTGAAAGTCCATGAGAGGGTTTTCATTATTATTTAGCCTTTGTCCTCCCAAGGACAAGCTCTATTTTATATCAATTTTTTTTGTTGTGGATGTTGGAAAACCAACGCCAGGGTTTGATTTATGAAAGCATAACCATTCTTTCTCATTTTTGTGTGTGAAATTTCAAATCCAACAAAAGAGAGTATTATAGGAGTGTAGAATAGATTGTGGCAAATATTCCCAAATTTTAAATAGGACAAATCCCTTGGACTATGGCATCCAGCACCTATGTTTGACACTTTTTAGCTGAATTTTTTGAAGATGGACCTATAGGACCTCTTGTTTGCATTTTCACCATTTTTCAATTTAGATACACTCATACTAGAACACCCGACACACCATTCTAGCAGCTTTAGGCTCAATTTGTAGTCCTAGGTCCTTTCTTTGTCCCCTTTTTGTATGTTTAAGATATAGGTTTAATTGATAGGAAAATGATGAATTTTAATAATAAAGGAACATAAACCGAAGTTTTTAGCTCTCCAATCAGGATTATAACTAAACCTATTTGGGTTATGTAATGGATATTTTATATAACTGCACACTCATAGGCATAGTATCTTGTTTACATACATATTACCTTGATTTACATCATTGATCTTCTTAATGTTTTATTGCTTGATGGAGTAGCTTCACTTTTCCTTTTTCTAATGCCCACTTTGACCATGATTTTGTTGATCTATAATATGTAAACTTTCACTATTTTCTTGAAGTGGTTTCCATGAAGTAGTATTATCTTCATTTTTCTTCCTCTTGAGTGTTTTCTGCAAATTCATGAAATATGACTTCTCTACAAACAAAAACTTTATGAGTAGTATGGTTATACATTATGTAGGTCTTACGCTCAACACAATAAGATATATAATTTTGCATTAAACACCTTTTTTTTACTCCTTTCTAGCTTTATTCTAATCATTAAATAAAGTCTTCTATTAAAACATATAAATCTTGGAAACATACTTAATGAACATGATAAAAATGGGCATGTGCTTGTTGAAAAATCAGGATAAAACATACATCAAAAAATATGCTAATAATTATTGCGTCCAAATAAATAAATAAAGAATAATTACAGATTGAAATGGATAACAAAATAGATTCAAACCATAACTCAAGAAATTATGTGGAGAAACCCTTTCAAAAAATAACTCCACACTCAAAGAGATCCAAGTCTTGTATTAATCCTCCAATAGACATACATCAATACATCTCTCTCTCTCTCTCTCTCTCTCTCTCTCTCTCTCTCTCTCTCTCTCTCTCTCTCTCTC